>VXAZ01006690.1:622487-867718 GCA_013399875.1 Gymnorhina tibicen | reverse complement strand
AAAAAAAAAAAAAAAAAAGGGAGAAAATAAAAATAAATAAATAAATAGCCCGCTAGCGGGAATGGGAAAATAAAAGCCCAGCCTAAACAGGCGGACCCCAAACGACAACAAACACCGGGCACCCAGGAGAGCAAACTTTCTGACTCACTGGGAAGAGCCGGTGCCCGGGGGGCGCCGGGCAGCGGCGGGGGCGGCGCGCGGCCCCGCGGGAGCGCAGCCGGAGCAGGAGCAGGAGCTGGAGCTGGAGCGGTCCCTCAAGTCCCACACCGTCGAGGTGGCGGCAGGCGGCTTCCACGGCAGGAAGGTGTCCCTGTGGGAGCTCCTCTTCTCCAAGTTCGTGTCGGAGGCAAAGCGCCGGGAGCTGCTGGGGCAGGTGCGGGCCGGGAGCCTGGCGCTGGCCGAGCTGGCCACGCTGCTCACCCGCCTCGTGGAGGAGGCGACGCAGCGCGGCAGCAGCGTGAAATTCACAGGCCTCAGGAGGCAGGTGAGCGCCTCGGACCTGCTGGACTCGGGCATCATCGACACGGACACGCTGGCCGAGCTGGTGCAGGGCGCCAGGACGGTGCAGGAGGTGACGGAAATGGCCTCGGTCAAGCGCTACCTGGACGGCACGGGCGTCATCGCCGGCGTGCTGGTGCCCTCCAAGGCCGAGCCCGGCAAGATGGAGAAGATGAGCATCTACCAGGCCATGTGGAAGGGCATCCTGAGGCAGGGCACGGCGCTGGTGCTGCTGGAGGCACAGGCGGCCACCGGNAACCGGCGGCGGGGGGGCGGCGGGGAGCGGGCCCTGCGGAGCCGCGGGGGCCGGCGGCGGGAGGGGTGCCGAGCTCCGGGCACCCCGAGATGAGCATCCTGCCGCAAGTTTTCCCCGAGGCCTCCCCCACCTCAAACGCCCCCTGTGCTACGCACAGCAGCCTGTGCAGCTTGAGGAGCTGCACCCCATCCGACGGGATCGCTGCTTTCTTTGGAAATCCTCCCGTGAGGAGTAGTTACATGTCTTATCTGCAGAGGCTTCCACCTACACTTTAGCCGTGGCTTCAAACCAGCACCTTTTAGGCAACACCTTTAGCTAGAGGGTCTGGGTTTTCTTGCTTATTCATCTCCCGGGCAGGAGACAACTCTCAAGTGTGGCAAGAGCACCTGACCTCACCTTTCATCCGGGAAGCCATGGGGCAGGTGGCCGAGGACAGCTCCTCCCAGGACAAGGCGCTGGGCCCAGGGGTGCTGGCAGCAACAAGTGCTTCCCCAGAGCCAAGCGCTGCTCCCAGAGAGGCCGCTGAACGCCTCGTCTGACCAGAAACTTAAGGAAGGCTTTTGCAGCTACATCTCTGCTCCCAAGGACGGTGCTGGCTAATCTGAACTCTTCCTGCTATTTGAAAGGGAAAAACCTGCTTCTTTCCTGGCCTGAATTACCACTCAGGGCTGCTGTGAGCAGTCCCTTTCCTCTGTAGAGATGGTTGTGATTTAGTGCCAGAGAAATCCTTTGTATGCCCATTTATAATGTGTTTCAGCACACTTCTAGGTGATGATTAGTTGGTAAGTGAAAAGTGGCTGTGGCTGAAAGGTGGCAACTAACATCAGGTATTAAATATTGCACACGGCAGCTATGATTTCTAGTGGCAGGAAGAAAATCTGATAGAAAAATCTCCTGCCTATTATTTTCTACAGTACTTCTTTCACCAAAGCACTATGGAATTACATCCACAGGTGTTGGGCTAATTATGTATGCTTACCAGCCCATCAGTTGGGGTCTACCAGCAAGCACACTTATGCAACAGAAGCAATTTCCACACCACTGGGCTCATCTGATTTAAACAATTCTGGCTTGTGTTGCCTCTGTGTGTAGTTTTTTTTCCCTTGGCTGGCAGGGTTAGTGTCACAGCTTTAGTTTGAGAAGTGACAACAAATAATACTGACACATATTATACTGAGCAACACAAGGACACACATGGAGGACAAAATAAGGAAATTAATGCACTGATTTAGGTAAGGAGCAGGAGCCACTCTTGATCCAGCCATGCAGATGTGGATTACTTATTTCCTGACTGGTTCTTGCTTTGCTTTTTAGTGGTAGGTAGCTGAATAAAGAAAAAGTTGGTGGAAGAATTTCTGCTAAATGTAGCCCTGATGAAAGTAAGATGTAATTATAGCTTGGGAATCCTCTTCTAAGTTATTTACAGTAAAACACACCTTTTCCATCTTTTAAAGCACAGGCCCTAAGCCTGTTCACCCCTAAGCAAGCACCTTTTGAAAAGCACACAGAAATCCTGTGGGGAAATTGATGCACAACTTGTATTTCACCTGTAGTGTAAACCTGCTTGCAAAATCAAGGACTAGTTAAAAAAACCCACACAAACTTCAGGGCCTGAATATATTTCTGAAGTGTATTGCCTTTGGCTGTGTTAAATTTGCTTCTTCATCTCTTTTTCCTAACACTGAATGCAATTGTACTTAGAAACACTCACAGATAATAACACAACAAGGTTTAACCACACTCCTCTTGACTGTTGCATAATCCTTGGTTGATATAAAGCAGAGGTAAAAGAAAATATTTTTGCCAGTGTTGGTCTTGTTTAATGTAACTGACAACAAGTCATGTTTTCAAGCATGAAAACACTTGATAAGGTTATTTCATTATTGCGGTTTAGGGTTGTCCCTTCCTTCCTTGCCACAGAACTGCCTGGACAAGCGCAAGCACAAAAACCCGGATGCACAACTCTGCAGAAAAAGGTGTTACTGTCTTTACTGTATTCCACTAACACATTCAGCATTTATTTTTTATTTCCAGGTTGGTACAGAGATGAGTTCCAGCTAAGACCTCACTTTGTTATGTTCTGAATAGCTCTTGGGAAGTTGCTGGCTTGACCCTGGAGACTTTACAGTCTAATTTTTTAATAACTGAAGGATTATTTTTTTAATTTAAAAAAGGACTCATTTTAGCTGTCACATAAGCATGCATTATATCCCAAGACTTCAATCGGAGCTGCACAGACATATCTGAGAGCACAATTAGGCCCTCTGGACCTTTTAAAGCTTCAAAAATAGTCATGTATAATTCCTTCTTCTGTGGATCCTGCAAGCTTTAAGAGATTTTTTGAAAGCTGTAAATTCCTATTTATCCACTAAGAGGCTCACGGGCAATCTTTCCCTAATGGAAATAGAACTGTAAAGCTGAAACATTAATATACACAATATGATACATTAGGCAGGGAGACTCATCGGAGCCAACAAGAGGGCACAGCGGCCGTGCCGCGAGAGAGCCAGAGCCAAGCAGGTTCGCTCCACTTTCTTGGCTTCCTGCATGCGGGGTTCGCTATCTGGTTTATATCATTAGTACTGCACAGTTCCCTCTTTAAAAATTAAAAAAAAAACCCACACAACAAACCCATCTGACCTTTGAAGCCCTCATCTGCATTGGCTGGCAGCCGGCACTGGCGAATCGGAGGGCACAGTTTGGTCTAAACGCAAGACAGCTATTCCTCAATAACTGCGCTGTTAATATGCAAATCTCAGCCCTCCGCCAACTGTAATCTCCCGCCTCTGATTGGCTTCAGTGATGACAAAGATCCAGGTTATTCGTTAGCAGGGAAAATATGCTCTCCAGGTTCCCCCTTAAGATGAAGCATTATAAAGCACCAAGAACATGCAGGCTAGCGACAAACAACAACAAAGCAAGACAAAGAGAAGCCAAGAAAATGGGATTAGAAGCACAGTAAAAGAGAAAACTGCATTTAAAAATTTTCCTGATTCCTTTTCTTCTTCCTAGCTTTCCCTCAGGAGTTTTGCCAGTGACTGCAGATGGGCCATTTTTGTTAATTTTTTTTTTTTCAACCCTTGCTTTCCACATATGATGTTATACTCAGGTTCACAGCAGAAGACTTGAATTTGTTCTGAGAACGTAATTTCTGTGCTGGAAGGCATGCACATGCCTGTCTTCATGAGTCAGCTTTGTTGGCTGGCAAACAGAATACTAGGAGGCAATGTATCAACATGTATTGATAAATATCTTGATACCAAAAATGGAATGGAGCAATTGAGCAAGAAGCAGTCCATGGTTCAACACTTCAAAAGCCATTGCAAAAAACAGCCACCAATATCTGCACCAATATTGGTTTATTCTTCACAGAAGAAGGCCAGACTTAGCTAACCTCTGAACTCAGCAGAATGTTCTGCAAGACATGAGCTGATGGGAATGCTCATGCCAGCTAAACTGTCGAGACAAACAGATCATTTTCCATCAGCATCCAATACAGCATACAAGAGTAAGATGTGTTCTGCATTACATGGAATAAAAATTAAATAATTCTACCAAATCTGGTAGTGTTAAATTCTGAGGAACGTTTGCAGAACTGGGTTGGGCTTGGGTGTCTCCAAAGCAGGTGTGCAGCCACTCTTCTCCTCCATCTTTGGCTTTATTTTGTAAATTTTCCTTTGTTCTTGCAATTCACCTTTCCTGAAACATAACAAGATGCATTGTATTCACTCCTGTACAGATGCAGTCAGCTCTCCTGCTTCCTGCTTCGAGGTTGGAGACGAGATCAAGTTGGTAATTTCTTAAATCACTGTATCTGGGCTGAAATTGTGTTCCCAGTAAAATCAGTATTAATTTTATAATCTATTTTGTCACAACTGTGATTTTGCTTCTCAGGGCTGGCAGCAGAGTGTTTTTGGAGGACTGGGCATTGATTTTAATTTCCCAATAAGATGAAGAAGGCTGGGTGCTGTTAGTGTTCAGTGAGTGACTCTTTTCTTTCCTCAGGCTTTTCACCAAGGGGGAGCTAGATAATATTTCTGTGGGTGGACAATCCCTCTGACTAAAAAGAAGCAGAGTTCTGAGAAGTACGGTAATCTTGCCTGTTTCCCACAAAGCAGGTAAGGCAGCTCCTTGTACAAATTACCAGACAAAAAGTGAAGCGCACGCACCTGTGGGGAACCTGCAGTGAGAGTGTGATAGGGTTACCTGACTGCAAGTCCTCGAATATCTGGGAAGGATGGAGGGCTGAGCTCAGAGAGGGCTTCACACAGGGCTTTTGATTAACTTGCCACAAAGAGAGATGGCTGTAAAAAATAGAGAGCTATGCCACAAAGCCACTTTCCTTTTCTGTATCATGCATTTCAGATACAAAGGTAATGGGAACAGCACAGAGAAATGCAGGCAGATATCTGAAACTAAAGGTTAGAAGGAAAAGATTTTGACAAGAACCACGTAGGCTTCCCACAGCAAAGGTCAAATAGTGACCTCCATGCAAATTAATGCCACTTCAGCTATTATAAAGGAACTTCAGTATTTCAGTTTCAGCAAAAGCCTGAAAAATGCATTATGCAATCCATTTATTCTGTTGGGGATTTTTCCTATGTAGTATGACTATCTCTTTAAAATATATATAAGGATTCTCATTCAATAAATAATAATAAAGCTAGGAAATAATTAACTCTTAAATGTGTTCTCCCTGGTCTTGCTTTAGGGAAGAAGGGGAGAAAAAACCCTCTACATGCTTCAGCAGGCAGAGCTACAAGCACGTCCAACCAGATAATTGACACAGCCGTTGAGCTAGCACAGTGTTAACTCTGTTTTAAGCTTCCTCAAATCATCTAGCTTCAGAAACCATGTAACTTAATTGGATTGCTACAGACCTGACAGCTCCCCGTGTACCGTATGCTAACGGATTGCATCGCTGCTGTATGATCAGGTACGTGAGCTAATGCTGCCAGTCCTGGGAACTGCCACTGGCCCTGAAGCTTGGTTTTCATCTTCCAATCACTATCAGAAAATGAAAACAACTGTGTTCCTCTCCTAAGTGTGAAAAAATAAGTCTAGGAGAATTCAAAATCACCACGTATGGGAAGCAGGATATTCGGGCCAAAGCTCTCATCACTGGTCACATAGGTGATTTTCCACCCTGTGGCCAGTTCCACTGAAACTCCAGTTAACTCAAAGAGGCTTCTCAAAATAATCACTCTGACTTAGATAAGGAAAAGTGTGCTGAACGAGGTCTTTATAATCCCACAGGAAAAAATATAAGGATGGTTCACAAGGCAACACTACATAGGCTCAGTAAATTCACGTAGAGAGACAGTGTGGACAATACAAGCTAACTAGCAGACTGACAAGTTCAAAAATGCAGTTTCAGTTTCCACGTTAATGAAGCAAAAACTAAGAATATTTGTAAGCTGTACATGTCCCCAAGGCACAAGTCACAGGTAGGTGTGAAATCATCATCAAAAGTCTGTGAGAATTAAGATACCTCTTTGCCTTTTGAGTCGGAACACATCTCCCTGGCTTCAGAGATTTTTCAAAAGAGAAAATTGGTATTTTGACCTTTATTCTGTCTGTTTGCTGCTGATCTTCTGAATGCCTACTATATCACTATTCTGCTTATTTTTTAATTTTCATTTAGAAATAACCCAAAGCAGGCATAATCCTTGTTCTCAATTCTTATCCAGATATTATTGCCCCATCTTGGGGCCGGGGGGGAAGGGAGTGTACACAAAGCACAGGCTTGCTCAATTTTTCTCATGTTAACGCCAATAAATACTGAGTTAAGTAGGTACTGATTATTTTGTAGACAAATACCTGTTTTTTCAACAACACCACAGGTAATTTTCAAAACAGACAAAAGTGAACATTCTGCAAGAATCAATTTCAGTAGGCTAGTCCTGATTTTTGTTCTTGGGGGGCTGGAGGAGGTAGGTTTGTTGTTGTTTCATTTTTTTTAAACTGTTCATAGTGACATCTCTGCAGAAAATGATGTATAAAGTTACTATGTCCAGACACTCTTCTCTGAGGGCACTATCATCATTTTTTCCTCAACTGTCCCTCTTCTTTTTGCCTTAGGTGATAAGTACTCCTTGTGCAAACCTATCAGATATGCTATTAAAGCATTATTTTTCCCAAACTAGACCATTCTTCAAGTCAAAGACTCAGCCTGACCTACCTTGTTTGTGAAGACCTCCCTAAGTGAGACTATAAAATCCTCCCACTGTTCTTTGTCATAAACACATCACTATGCAGTTTCTACAAGCCATTAGCTATCTCTACAGTCCATCCACATCTTCCATGCATACTTCCATCAAATAATCCTTAATTCATGCAACTCTCACCCCAGCATTGCACTTTGATGTTGTAAATAGTCTAGATTTTTACAGGAGGAGAGATTCTGATTCTTTTTCCTTAGTTCAGCCATCACTATAATGCAGCCACAGGTAGGGTGGCTCTTCAGTAATACACAGCAGTGCTATGTAATGTGATGATCAGGAATGGAAAATAGAGACTAATGTATTCAGCTGAATTGGCAACTGAAATTTCCATAGGCAGAATATAATTACCTAAGCTGGCATTCTGCCAGGACACTGGGGTTAACATTATTACTCCTACAATACTCCTATTTATGAGTAATATGGAAAAAAAGTAGCAACAGGATTTTTTAATTGAACCAGTGTGAACCCAGCTACAGTAGGTTGCAGTTCAATTAAAATTGACAACCCAGTGAAGCAGATACACATAACACAGAGATAAATATAGAAAATCCAAGTTGTTCTCTTTTTCTTTGTCTTCTCTTGGTGTGTAGGGGTTTTTTTCCTGCTGGATATTTCATTTCATTTTCTGAATCTTTTGATGCCAGGAAACTATCATTGACTGGAAACACTTACTACCTTTTTGCAGCCAGTTTTCACAACTTAAAATAAAGATGGAAAAATATATCCTTTTAAATGTTTCAGCATTTCATTTCTTTCCTTTTCTACAGCACACATTATTAAAATTACATTGGCTGTGCAGCAGGAGATTAGAAAGAGCAACTGCTTTTAACCTTTAATAGTAAATGATGCTGAAGTCTCTAAATCTGTCTTTGAGGCACACAAAGTGCATGCACTATCAATTGAAAACTTGGAGCTAACCTTCAAGCAGGCAGTCCGATCCCCCACCAAAAATGCTGCAGAGGCTAACTCCTGAAAGGTGAAACTACTTCCTTTTCTCTTTCTTTTTTTTTTTTCTTTTGGGAAAAATAAATACTTGAAATGGCATAAAATATATTGCACTGTTTACTCCTGGTTCTGTATTCTTTACTCACATGAGTATGTCTTTCTCAGAGACATAGGACTGTGCAAGCAGCCACCGAGGTCAATGGGACTCCCGGGGAATTACTATTCCCTATCCGGCAGAGGTGTTGCAAGGCACAATTCATTAGTGTTCTGAAGCACTGAGAGCCCTAAATAACAGCTGCTATATGTTGTAATAAAATACAACTATTCATTATTACAGAAGAGCCAAAACATGTTTGTAATTGACCGTTGCCTGATTCTTTTCTGAAGTTATTGGGTTTGGAGATCTGCCTCAAAGTAAATCTGTTATTTAACAGAATGAAGAAAGTAAAGCAGCAACGGGGTGTGTTTTAAGAGCAAAACAGAAGAAAGCTCCCCTGGGCTGTATCCTATTGACCTCTAGTTCCATTATTGTTTCTAAAATGTTTTTCCATTTAAGGCATCGCCATCGAGTCCTTCCCAAGAAGCTCTGGGAAAGGATATAAAGTGAGGTCTCTACTAAGCTTGTAAGTAACATCTCTAAAAATGGAGGGTTGATTTATGTTTTACTGACAGCCAGGTTTAAGGGGGGAAAACCCTCCAGGCTTTGGTTGTGAATCTTCTATAATGTAATAAATGGTGCCATCTACTGGCTCTCTTTTGCTTTTGATAAGTGTCACGGTTTGATTGTGCAGCAACATTAAAACACCAAAGAAATCAAGCCAACGTGACTACAGCTAGCATATTTCTTGGATCTTGGACTGATTTAGAGGAGTTTCCGTAAAGCAAACAAGCCTAAAACGAAATAAGAGTAGTAGGAGAAAGAAAAACTGCAAGATACAAGTAAGGGAGAAAAGGCAGGATTCCAGCAGACATGTGAAACTGGATTAAAGGTCGATACTGAAGAAGGATACAGCTAAGCTGAACCAGATGCTGCCATCCCAGAGGACAAATCAGGGATGAGGCTCCTCAGAGAGAAGAAGAGAGCTTCTGCAATCCCTCCCAATTAATTTTCTGTTAGAAAAAGAACAGCCAATCATGATTTTTTTTTCCCTTCCGCCCACTCCAGTTCCTACTATTAAACAAAGTAGAAAATGTAAACAGCCCTGACAGAAGAAGTATACAGACAGACAAAGATGTTATGGGTCAGTTTCTTTCTTGCAATTCAGTATTTTTCCTGATTGACACCAGGAGCAAGATTTGACTCTCTGGCTTATGCCTCAGAAAACTGCATGAACGGTGACATGTTCTACTATTAGGTACACTAAGCAGTCTTGGCATCTCCTCTGGGATCAAACTGGACTCACTGCATAAAAGAACTGCCACAGATATAATTGTTATTGATGCTGTTAATGTATTTGGATAATTTGCTTGAAAAAGCAAAATTGGCTATAGAGATATTTTAGTCTGATTTCCTAAGAAAAAGAGACTAGTGCAATCACAGTATCTAGCGAAGGAGAAAGAGTTGCAAAAATATACAATTATGTCAAGTGCTTCGCAAAAAAGCAGAGTGGCTGTTAGTGCTCCTTTGGAGGAAAACGCATGAACAAAAGTTCTTC
Source organism: Gymnorhina tibicen (assembly GCA_013399875.1). Classification (NCBI taxonomy): domain Eukaryota; kingdom Metazoa; phylum Chordata; class Aves; order Passeriformes; family Artamidae; genus Gymnorhina; species Gymnorhina tibicen. The sequence goes on along the minus strand of VXAZ01006690.1, from coordinate 858,140 downwards.
TTATGTATCACACAACCCCAACAGATGCAAATCCACATGAAGGTGCTCTCCTTCAGTTTGACTTGTCGTAAAATATGTTTGTCGTGATAGTCTTCACCTGGTAAGAAACAGAGAAGTGGGAAAGGATGGGAATGCAGGTTATCTGGGCTTTTATTGCTACAAATGCAACCACATCAGAGCAAGTTACAGTTTCTTGGGCTTCAGCTTTATCTCCTATCAATGAAGATCATGTTTACCTGCGCCTCATGGAATGATTTTAGATTTTAAAAATATAAGAAGTTGGAAAGCATATCTTGACACAGATGTAGTTTTCACAGAGTTGGGAGGGACCCACAAGGACTATCAAGTCCAACTCCTAAGTGAATGGCCCATATGGGGATCAAACCCACAACCTTGGCACTTTAGCATCGTACTCTAATCAGCTGAGAATCAGAAGTGCAAAGATAGTCAGACAACTCTCACTGCAGAGTCCCATCTCCACTCCTGGACCCTAAGGTAAGATTTTGATATAGTCCTGAGGAGTAGGAGTTTTGGCAACAGACATATACAGGAATCTTAGGCAATGCAACTCCATTTGGAGTTGTACTGGAAAGGACTGGGAACACTGGAGTTGCTGTGCAAAGCCTTTCAGACAGCCCTTAAGATGAGAGGCTTCTGAAATGTAAAATCACAAGACACAAGTTAAGAACCCTATTGCCACATGTGTAATCATGACTTATAAAAGTGGGTAACACAAAGAAGCTTATGACAATAAAAGTGGTATACATTTTGTGATTAGCAGGGAAACCCAGTCTAGCAGACTCTGTTTTCATGTCAGTGTCTGCAAACATTTTCTCAGTTTAGTTTACCCAGTAGTTGATGGCCTGGTATCACAAACCCAAAGTTCTAAGGATTTGGTATCCTACTAGTTACAGGACAAGGCTTTCATTAGTCTCCCTTTCCATTTTTCATCAGTCCCAGACTAGTGTAAGATTTTAACTTAATGAAGAGGATACTCAGCACATTGATTCCTTCCACCACACAGGGCAGTTTCATCCCAGCACGGATGTGCAAGGGTAGAAGCTGTCTTTTTGCCACCAACTCCAACCCGCTGTCTTAAATGGCCCCCAGCTTATCTGTGGTGACCTTTTGTACAAGAAAGATGTAAGGGAAAAGGCTTAGCTCCTGTAAGAAAGGTGCTGGCAATACTTCCACTCTCCAGCTCCCGGTAAGAAGTTCTTTGGACAGTGTGTAGCACTGGAGAAATTGGCCACTTGCTGCTGTGCATGAAGGCCACAGCTTCCAGCTCGATTCCTGGCTCCAGGAACAAGCATGAGCCTAGGCAGCAGATGGGAACGTTGCTAATTGGTCTGTTTTGATTCTGGGCCATCAGCTCACAGTCACTTCACACTTCTCTCTCAGCAGTGATTCGCCATGTCAAAGAGCTGCAGATATGGGAACGATAACAAAGGAAGTGGAAACAGCAATCACTTCAGTGCAGACAATCCTTTTTCCTCGACTCTGCTGACCAAATTCGCTGCAGAATGCTGTGAGGCAGCTTGGACTTGGCAGACACCTTGCAGACCAAAGGATGTGATTTGTACATCTTACAGTGTCAAGTGACAATGATTTTACATGAGTGTTGTAATTTCTGAAAAAATGTATTTTTTCAGCTTTCTTAAAAAGCTTGGTGATAGTTACAAATGAAGGAAAGCAGAACGGGCTACCATATGCGAGAAATAATACACTGGGTGAAAACTACAGTGGATCATAAACATGGGATTAGAGCTCAGTAAAGGCTGTGAGTGCGACAGAGGTTTCATTGCAAAAGCAGGATTCGCAACCAGCAGCAGGAGCAGTTTCACTGCAGCTGAAACTGGAAGAGAATTCAGGAGCATGCTGGAAACAGTGGAAAAGTTTGAGAGCTGTTACATCAAACTGTTCCAGTTTAAAAAATGGCACCAGATTACAGTCTTTATACTATGTAAGACTTCAACTTTCACATTTTCTTCTTCTCCACAGATTACTGACTACAAATCCTAGTAATTTTGCAGTAACAATTGTGGCTTTGTCTTCTGTAATGTCTCTGCCATATTTTACAGGCTCTGGGACAGTAAATGACCACAATTATACTGCTTTAGGGGAGGTGCAATATCAGAGATTCTGTCTGCATTTCACTTTTGAGCAAAGTTGCTAAATCCTCTGTGTTTTTTAAGAATTTTTTCTGTTTTTCATTAAAATGAAAGAAAATGACTCATTACCGATCAGCCATTTAACATGCAGTAAAACAAGCAAAATGTCTACTGAATGGAAGGAGTATAATGCCACAGGTGCCTAAAAAGGAATTTTACTGTCCATGTGGATCTGCTTCATTATCTCACATGGAAAAAATCACCCTCCAGCAGACCAAGTTCTACTCTTTCATTTTTGATGGAGCTGTATATTTCTAAATATAGGAGATTGTCAAGGGAAATGCTGGCAGAACCGTCTGTGGAGTACCTCAACAGAAAAAGTAATTTGAAATTTAAAAGCAACGATTTTCCTTGACTTTTCTGAATGTCACCAACTCTGTCCCAAAACACAGGAAGAAAGACCTTGCTGTGGCATCTCCAATGCAGCCAAAAGCTCTAGTGAAGGACACCACTGCAGGGCAATTCTGCTTTCTTAGAGCAATTAATTTCACCAAGACACTTACTTGAGGAGAGAGTGAATCCTTTGCTGCAGGTGGTCTCCTGCCTTGCTGCCCATTCCACTACAGAAAGTCTCTTTGCCGTGCTGGTGAGGGGGCTGATCAGCTGACACAACATCAAGCGCAGGCTGTGGAGGGAGACAAATTACTTGGAATCCCAGCACTAAAGAACTACACTAGTGTATCTGCTAAGGAACGTCGTTCCCAGTTGGAGTTTGCTAGGCACATCTGCAAAAGTAAGAGGTTTAATGGCTGTGAAACAGACCATTCGCTTTCACGACTGCTAAATCCCCACTGAAAGAGTACTCCCCCTTGGCTATCGATTCAAAGTAACAGTCAGGTTAAACAAACTTGACCTCAACTACACCCTAAAGACAATTGCTGTAAATGAATGAGGAAGAAATAAAGTGGACACGTATTTCACACTGGTAATTCGGTCTCAATAGCCAAAGTTTCCCTTTTGTTATCCCTCACAAGTATGCCTCATTTTCCATTCAGGAGAGAAAAAAACCTCAACCAGTATATTTGCATTCAAACATTGAATCAGAATTCTCTGCTTTTCTATTGCACATATCTAAACTTCTATTTTTAGTATACCAGCATATGTTTTCTATTAGCAGATCTTCTCTTTCTCATTTGTACTTGACCTTCTATATACCATTAATTAAAAATGTTAGCATAACAATATGTCAGCTCTTGTGTTCCATTGCTTCTAAAAACAATGTTGCATTGCTGCTTTTCTGATCAGCTGCTCTTTTATGCTTTTATGACAGCTTTTGTGTTGTTCCCCAATGTATATTATTTTCCACACACAAGTATTAAAAGCAAACAAAATTATACTAAATGGTATCAGAAAATTAGGGCATTAGGGAAGGACACTAATGATAAAGTTCAACACTCCCCTTGTATGAGAAAATTAGCACTCTCGAAGGTCTAAACAAAGCATGGTTAGGAATGTCTCTGGTGCCAATAACCTAAAAAGTAGTCAAAATCCCTTGTAACATCATCTAGTAATAAAATGTAACATCAAGACAAAAAAAATAAAGTAAGCAAGCAAGTACATATGAAAGAAGCCAAACATTGCAAAGCCATTCAAATGGAAAGAAAGCCATCTGCAGCTACCTAGGCAATATGAAGACAAAATGAGTTAGATTAAGTTTTCAAAGTGACAGATAAACACCCTACACTGCAGACGTATGGTTCCTTTTTCAAATCCAGACTTACTGAAGTGAGAGGGTTTCGACTACACAAAAGCTGCAGTGATTCAGCAACTGATCTATTAGATCCTACTTTTCAACAGAAAACCAAAACAGCTTTGAAATTATTAATTACTACATTTCTTAAAATAGAATAAGCATCCCCTGTAGCTTCTTTTTAGGTATTGAAGGAAAGGAGTCAAATCCACCAAAAGACTGTGATTGCTATTAAGAACTGAAGTGGTGTTATTGTAATGATTTATTTTTGTAATGAGTTACTTGTGATTTCACACTTTGATCCCCTTCTGAGTAGTGAGGTGTTTCTTTGTTGTTTTGTGAGTGCTAATTGTTGCAGTGCTCTGTTAAATCATTGTTATGCTGGTTTTCTTGAGCAGCAGAATGAATAATTGAATAATTATAAAGGAGAAGTTCATTAAAATGGGTATGGCTATAGAAATAACCTTTTCCAGCAATTCAGGGAGGGGTTGTGTACAGTGATGCAAACAACCTGTTGAAAAATGGTTTTCCCCTATCTAGAAAATAAAATCTTTCCTGCACACAGCCTCCCTCAGAAGCAGACCAGGGAATTACATCAGCTGCACTGGGATGACTTTCCTCTCCACGTGCTTCTGTGAGAAACCTTACTCTGGGTAGGATTCCAAGTTCAGCCATAGAACTCAGCTGTTATTATGGGTAGCTCATCAAAACTCAAATTCTCAAATGCATGTAAAACCAGATCTCAAGGGTATTGGAGGTGTAGGAACTGCCACACACCACTGCAGAATAACAATACCACACAGAGCCTGCAGCATAACATAGAACATTAATAAGAAAACTCTCTTTCACTTGGGACTTTCAAGACATTTCATTTTCTAGTGCAGAAGACAGCAAAATGTGGGGTCCCATGGTGCTGAATACACTTGAGCCATTAGATCACAAAGTGAAGGAGTAGCTGCAGTGTTGAGCTGCAATGGGATCTAGGTGCTACCTCTCCAGCTGCTATACTTACTGCCTTAAAAAACTTAAGAAAGAAGTTCCATGGAAAACCGAGCATCAAACAAATAGCTTAGTTCAAAGAGCCAGTTAAAAAAAAGAGTAACCTTGTGAGATTCTTCTGACACTCATGGAGTCAACAACAGGATCAGTCCTTCAGATCTTTTGCACAGGTCCCTGTCACATGAGTCAACAGACACTGACAGTAACGCAGACTGTTACTGTTCTCCAGCAGCTGGAGCAAGACAAGCTTATCTGCTGACCATTGAGGATTTTTCAGACTTAGGAACCTCATGTTCCACTACAGGCTCTGTAGTATAAAATGGACACAGGCCTATATACTACTGTTTCCTCTCCCCAGTTTCTATCACTTCTACTCATTGCAGCCTGTGTCTGTCTCCCACATTCCCCTGCTATCCTCGTCAAAGTTTACTACTTTGTTTCCAACCTCATCCTCATTTTCAAGGAACTGCTCAAAGTTTTTCTGGTCATTAGGTACTAATTTCAAAAGTTTAGGTGGCAACGATGACTCTGGAAATTTTAACTGATTCAAGTATTGTTAAGAACTGGTGAGGCAGTTCACATGACGGGAATGCTAAAGACCCTTAGATAAAATTTGTAGAGGGCAAGAGGTGACAGTGAATGATGCAGTCGTAGTACTACAAAGACACTGCTAGCCGGTCTGTATATCCTGATAATTCAGAAACTAATTGTGAATGTGCTAGAACATAAAAGACAAGAAGAGAATACAGCAGAGTGGGAAGGAGGGAAATTCTTTATAGACCATGAAACCATAGCTGAATTATTTCTTATGATTTGTCTGCAGTGAGAGGCAGACTGCGGGGGAGCAATTGTCTTGCCATGGCAGAATTCAATTTCAGAAATGTAGCATGGAGGTCACACAACTTATTAGAGTTTCTAAAATTATTCCTTGCGATCCTTTAACACAAAGTATTATTGCTCTCAGTGCAGAGTAACTCAATTATGCTCTCACTACGATGGATAGAGCTATATTAATTCCTGGCCTGGAGTCAGTCAGGGATAACGGGATATAATAGACGGGATTTATGTCATGTAATTTTAATCATCTACCATGAGTTTAGAACTATTTGCCCTGGACTTCTTCTTCAGGCAACAGAGGCTACGTGCTAGAAGGCAACATGCCACCCATCTTAGAGCCCTAGGAAGTTAATCTTACCTCATGTTAGTTATCCAAGAGGTAGATTTCTTCCCATCCAGATCCCCTCCATAGTCAATGCAAAGAGCAAGGTACCAGCATGACGTGAGTTACTAAATTCTAAATAGGTGTCCAAGACAGGTAAGGTGATGCCCCTGAACGTTAGCTGATGCTGCAAAATGGCTGATTTTCCACAGCTGATGAAAATTGTGAGTCTGGGGAAAAGCAGATAGAAAAAAGCAAAAGAAACATGGGAGTTCTATGAAAGGAGCTAAAAAGATGCTAAAAAGCAGAGTACTCCACCTGAAAGCGAAAACCTTTAGCTAAAAGCCTGCTCTGGTTCACTGCAAATGGAAATAGCTGTTACAGGCAGCCTCCCACTGCTCCCTGTGAAACATACAGGAAAATATGACAATATCAAACGGTTACATTATTTAATGCAATATATAAATGAGAAAATTTCAGCCCAAGAAATCAATTGGGTAAGCTAGAAAAATGCAAAGGAAAATATGTGGACAACAACAAGACAATAAAGAACCTTTACTAATAGTGTTCTTCCGGCTGTGGTGGCTTAAGAATTTAGGGCTTGGATGCATCTTACCTTACTTTAGACATTAGAATATAGTTACTGACATCTGAACTAGTGACACTTCACTCCCTTTACAATTAACTGAAATGGGACTTTTTAGGGCACAATTCCTGTCATCTTAAAGCAACTATATAAAGCAGTTCAGATGAAGCATCCTCTACAAGTGTTTCTTTCCTTCCATGGCTATAAAGGAAGAACAATCAGAAAAGCTGAGATACCCAAGCTCTCCTCTGCAAAAATACTTGCTTGCTTTCCCAACTGCATCAGTTAACCCAAAACAAATGCATTAGCAATTAAAGAAGTTAATTAGCTTAGCAACAATATGAACTCATAATTTGAGAGATGGTAATAATTTTAGTAGGAATGCACAAAAGGTAGATAATGTATTAGTATTGCACCTGAGGCAGGGCATTCCAATCCTTTAGTAAATATGACAGATACGACAAAGCCTGAGGATAAAATTTTAATCACAAGCCTCAGATAGCTTTTATCCAAGGGGGTTGAGAAGGCCACTGGTCTACTGGTATGAATTTTATAGGAATGCTATAAAGTTAGGATTCAGTAAATTAGAATTCTGTGCCAATACTCAAAAAGAGAAAAATTCTAAAAGTCAGTCACTATATGATGGTTATCCTGAAATTGTCCCGCCTCTCCCCTTAAAATCCCCTGCCAAAGCTGAGTCATTTGTTCCACAGCATGCAGCCATAAAATAAACGTTTAAATATGTGTAAATAACAGACTGTCTGTGCTGTTTCTGGGCTTATATCACACGAAACAGGTATTTAATTGAGTCTTTTAATTTAAGGGTAGTTGCACTAGGATTCCTCTGGAGTGATTGGGAAGAGCCAGACTCTGCCATAAGGCATGCAAGAGCTGAATCAGCTGCAGGATGCCTTTCTCTCATCAAGCATGTTGGGAGCCTCAAGCACTGACATTCATACCTTATGTTTCAGCTTTCCAGAACACTGACCTTCAGACAGAATTGCAGTTTGAGGCCAAAAGATTCAGCCCAGGCACAGTTATTTAAGAAGCCTGAAAAAACAGGTTTATATAATATGTTGTAAATCTGTAACTAACAGCTATCATCAGTTTTATTCAGCTGTGAGTCTGATCTAATAATCCTGGAATATATTCTTCATCAGAGAGTGGAAAGGCAAGGATCTTAAACAGAATAATTTTTATTAAGAAGATAATGACCTAAGGAAAAACTTGTCGCAGACTGCTTTTAGCTGACAAATTCAAATATTTTTAATTATTTTGTAAGAAAGAATGTTCATTCCTTCTGTTTGTAGTGGATTTTGCATTATAACTGAGATTAAAACAGAAGGTCTGAGAAAATTTGCCAAATTCATCCTCTTTAAAAAGCAGATCAAAAATTAAGAATAAATACATTGAATCCTCCAGTTGTTGTAAAAGTTTGAATACGTAGCATCTCCTTTTCATTCTGTACTTTTAGAAATAAAATAGCATTTAGGCTTATATACCGTGTTTTGTAGAAATATTAACTCTTCTCACGATAAGGACTGACCTTCAAAAGCGAAAGATGCAAGGCGCCTTTACCATGTAAGAAGACATTTCACCACAAGAGGGAACTATTGGACTTCAGTGCCAGTTGGGGGAAGTAGCAACCGCGTTCCCAATGCCGGTGGAAATTTCTTTTCTCCACTACAGAAAAGCTTGCACAACCTTGCTGAAATCACTGCAGGTGATAGATTGCGTTAACTAATACATCGTGTAGATGACAGAAAAACATCGAAGCTTTTATGTGACAGTCAATAAGTATTGAATATATGGTATACGATATTTATAATAAAAAGAGAGATTAAGAAGCTTGCTGCTCTTGGAAAGATTTGGAGACAATTTTACTGAATTCTGTACAAATATTGAACTATTTTAAATTAAAAAGCTACTAAAAAGGTAGAAAGAACTCATGTGATTTCCTAACAGGAGAAATCTCTATTCAACTCAGAACATTGTCCTTTGCTCGTTATTGTAGCAACCATTTTCAACAAGAATTATATTTAGTGACATGGTAAAGCTGTCTCTTCTGTTTGCTTTCACAGAATCATAGAATGGTTTAGCTTAGAAGGGATTTTTAAAGGCCATCTAGTCCAACACCCCCTGGAGTGAGCAGGGACATTTTCAACTAGATAAGGTTGCTCAAAGCCCAGTCCAATCTGACTTTGAAAGATTTCAGGGATGGGGCATCCACCACCTCCATGGGCAACCTGTGCAAGTGCCTCACCACCATCATTGTAAAAAGCTTCTTCCTTATATCTAATCCAAATTATTGCTCGTTTAGTTTAAAGCCATTACCCCTTTGTCCTATATGCCCTTGTAAAAATTCCTTCTCCAGCTCTTCTGTAGCTCCCTTTAGGGACCTGGAAGGTGCTGTAAGGTTTCCCCAGAGTTTTCTCTGGGATGAACAAGCCCAGCTCTCTCAGCTTATCCTCAGAAGAAGTGCTCCAACACTCTGATGGATCTTTGTGGCCTCTTCTGCACCTGCTGCAGCAAGTCCACGTCCTTCTTATGCTGGGGGCCCCAGAGCAGGACACAGCACTCCAGGTGGGGTCTTACCAGAGAGCAGCAGAGCAGAGGGACAGAAGTGCCTCCCTTGCCCTGCTGCCCACCCTGCTTTTGTTGCAGCCCTGGACAGAACTGGCTTTCTGGGGTGCAAGTGCACATTGCTGGGTCATATTCAGTGTCTCATCCAGCAGCATTCCTAAGTCCTTCTCAGTAGGGCTGCTCTTGATCTGTTCATCCCCCAACCTGTGTTGATACCAGGGGTTGCCCCAACCCAGGTGCAGCACTTTGCACCTGGTCTCAAACCTCATGAGGTTCCCATGGACTCACTGCTTGAGCTTGTCCAGGTCCTTCTGGAGGGCCCCGTTTCATCCAGATGGGGCATGTGCAGTACATTTATCTTTCTTTTCAGTGGTAGAGATTTCTGTTTATCTTGGTTTGCCCTTTGCAGTTTGTGGTTATATTTTTTCTTCATTTTGTTAGGTCATTGCATGTTGCTTCCTCTAAATGCTAGGAAAAGCCAAATGAGAGGACTGCACATGACATTTTAAACAGGCTGTGAATTGGTTTTGCTTAATCCACACTTCTAAGGCTGTTCCTCAAAAAGTCACTGCCTCCACATGACTCAGAATTATGTGCTACAGCAGCATTTTAACAAAGGATCTAATAATTACTTTGGTAACGATATATTAATGCATTTCAGAAAATCAGGTAAGAGTTCTGAAATTTGGTTTTTTCCAAATTTTTCCCTCAGCAGCACGACGTACCATCAATGCATGATGCGGCCATGATTCCTCTTCCTCTGAAGCATCATGTAAGAACGATGGTAGGATATCATGCACTGCTGTCACACTCATGCACACAGCTCTGCAAGTGGCTCTCCTGAGCATCAAAGCAAACTGTTAGGGAGGCGAAGCAGCACAGCACTGGTGTCTATCCCCAACCCTCCTTCCCTCCTCTGTTGTTCTGTTGTTTATCTGATGCAGCCTTGATGACAGCAGTGATTTTAGCAGGTATGTCTGCATTATCTGACACATTTCCTCTGCCTCCAGCACTTGAGGTTGTTGAGTCACATGAAAGAGTTTCCTATGGAGCATCAGCTTACAGTATGGGGAAATACCTCCCTTTATTCATACAGCAGTACATTTGCTGCATGTCATGACTGATTCAACAGCTGTATATTTTCCCTGTCAAGTGTGGAATTCCCCCACTATTCTCCTACTCATTGACACTATACTGTTGAAATAAATCCAGTTTCCTGTGCTTTGAAGTTTTCCTAGGTGGTGGGTAGGACTCATTGCTTGGTAAGTTTTCCCCACACTTAGTTATTTACATGCCCACTGCTCACTGCTGTTTTGCTGTTCAGAGTGGGCAATCACTCCTCTTGCCATTCTCTGCAGAGCACTGAAGCCGGAAATTCTTACATTAGCCCCACATCCATCCTCAGAAATGACTGATATAAGTTTGGCAGCACAGTTCCCCAACAGGATCTGGGAGAGCTTCATGTAATAAGAATACAAAGTTCATTCACTAAGTTATTTCCCAAAAATAATAACCCATTCTCCTATTGCCTGTGCTTGCTTGCTAAGTTAGGGGGAAAAATACCCTGAAATCAAACTGCTACTGTTCAATGTTGTACTAAGAAAAATATGCCTCAGCAGGTTGCCAGGATTTGCTGAAACTAGACATTGTTATAAAAAGCTACGTACACTTCTCTTTTTTTCCATTTGTTGTACAGAATGCTGATAGTTTAGAGAAGGCAGTAATTTATTTCCTTGTTTCAGCTGACTTTTTTCCCCCAGATGAGGTTTTCTCCCAATTAACTGTAATTCCCTAGTAAAATGTTTATACCTTTCCTGTATTTATTTTCTGTTGAACACTGAATGTTAAATTTGAAATGCTGCACCTGGGAAGATACATAAGTACTTTGCGATACAAAGTTCTGTTTAATGCAAGCGTGCAAAATGTGTTTGATCCTCTAAAATGTGGTGTTTAGCACTTAATACAGATTTCAGGTGTAGTCAGTGGCTAAAGCAGAAATTTGGTGGAAACTGAGGACAAAGCTTCCAAGATTAAAAATGAATCAACTCATGTTTTAAGGCAGTTGAGTTAAACACACAAATGATGTGTTTATGTGGTATGAGAGATTATAATTGCGGCATTTAACTGCATGTTAATGCACTGTCATGGACAGTGATGTGGGATGACAACAACAATCAGTGTACAAATGTAATAAAACTTACTTTTTCAATATACATCTTTAAATGGACTAAGTTGTCTCTCAAATACTCTGGTAACTACTGAGGATTCCCTAGTAATAGCTGAACTCTGTCTCAAAAAGATCCTTGGCCATTTGTGATTCCTTCCAATTCACATCCTGGTTTTACAAGAAACTCATCTGCGCAGGCCAGAAAGGAGCTGTTGCACGGTTTAGCTGTGCCCCCATATGAATGGAGGGAACTTTGGAAATTAAAGCACACCTCAGCTTCTCAGCCTTATTGCCACAAAATGTAGCTGTAGTTCAAGTATGTATACTGAAAAAGCAAGTTTTACACTGCAGAAAAAGGAGGAATACACCTTTGGTAGCTGAGAACCCACAAAGGGGTCAAGGTCCCAGTAGGCAAAAACATGGGCTGTCTTGCAAAGAGCAAAAAGGAGCATAAGACAACTTACACCTTGGATGATAGGAAGGTGTTTGTATAGAAGGGAACATTTCCTCCAAGTGTTGCAGCAAAAGGAGTACTATACACACCCCTTGCATGCACCTCAGTTAAATTATATTAAACAACTTCAAAACATGTACAAAGAACCCTAGAAGTAATTTGAGATACTGGAAATTACTGAGATTTATGAAAAGGAACAAGGAAGATGTAAGTTCAAAGTATTTATTTGAGATGAGTGAGTCATTCTGTACATGTGCTGACACACAGAAACTGCCCTAATATGCAGGGAAGTAATAATGAACATCTTCGCTGGTCAGAAAGAAAAACAAAGGTGTGATATTTTTGTTTCATTAGAAGGTTTATATTGTTTGCTAGAGCTGTTTTCAACTGGTAATAAATACAAGGCTAAACTGTGATATTAGAACCACAGTAATAGATGTCAAAGTGAACTTAGTTGAAGTAGTATCTGTGGCTAATATAAAGCACATTTTGATGCATTAATTGTTCTGGAGCAGAAATAATTAGAAACTAAAAATGAAAACAAGATAATATCAGTGGTAAAAGGCATACTTAAATGTACATAGTCTCAATATCCCAAAAATGTTGGATGTTGTCCTACTTTTGGGGGGTTACATTAAGCTAAAGCTGTTGGTCAGATCTGGCAATCAATAGCTTTGGAAAGCCTGAACTATTTAACCCCTTAAGAAGACAGCACGTCAGTATTTTTACTTATGTCGTTGTACTTGAGATAGACTCATTTCACTTGATGGATGAATAAACTGAAATTAGGAATCATGCAAAATAAAAGTAGAGCAGTTAACAGCTGAAACTAACAATAACACAAGTAAATTCTCCAACTTTTCAGGTCTGGACCCTTTCTAGAAGACACATGCATAAAATGGATGCTATTTTGCTCTGTGTAGGGATAAATAGTTGTAATATTACAGTAATGCACTACATACTCAGTAAGACTCAATATTCAGGACATACTGTTACTATAGCATAGGATATTGAGGTTTTTATTTCTACTTTATTGCTTTAATGAAAGCAGCCTGGTTGACATTATTGCAAAGGAAAAAGGCTGAGCCAAAAAGCCTTGAGAGACTAACAGTGTTGAGAGAGAGCCTTAATGAATCAGGATATTGCTTAAAATAACTTCATATTAAGTGAAATAACATATTAAGGGAAATGTAAATATACATGAATATACGAAGATAATAATAGTACTGCATTTTAAGCTTTTCTTTCCTAAGATAACAATATATAAGCAGTTCAACATTTTTTACAGTAAATAGTCAAGCTTTCATTTTATATTCATGAGTAAAGGTAAATCTAAATTATTCAAGACAACACCTTAAATAAAAAGCTACTTTCATAGAACAGATAAACATTACAAGTTACATCCAAGCAGAACTACTACCTTAAGTGTAAGAGCAGAGAAAGTACTGTAAATTCTTCAAATGCCAAGCATGTAATACAAAGAAGGTAAAGGAAAATGGCTACTGTTCACTACTGTTTTAACAAGAATTTTCAATAGGTTATCATTTATGTTGAGTCATCTTAGGTCATTAAGCACTTAGATGTTGGATGGCTGATATTAGTTAAAATCCTCTAGACAATAAACTCCTCTATCATCAATCATCTATAAAGCATGCCTATTTCTTGAGGGCAAGTTGTTCCATTTTAAAAGCTGTCCAGATGTGGTACTCTCTTTACCTACTCACTCCTCTTTACTCACATCTATTAGACCAGTTGAAGTCAGATTATTTGAAGCCCAGTTCTGAGTGTACTTGTTCCAAAGCCTTTTATAGCTGGACAGTCTTTGTCCCCTTTGTCCCCCATGCCAGAACATCCTGGCAGACTGTAACATCTTCTATATGAGCCTCCCACACAACAAAATACAGGCCATCAATGCTTCCAGAGTTCCTTAGCAAGTTGCAATAAAAAGGGATGTGGATAAAAGGTAAAAGAATTTTGGTCTCTCAGGAGTGCAAATATATACCAGTATTTATTTCTCTGCAGGAAAAGCAGCATATATCCCAGTCTTCAGAGACCAAATGAAATATAAAAGAACTTCCCAAATCTTGTTTGGTTTGACACATATTTTGAGAACACTTGGAAGTGTCAGTAACTTTTTTCCTGAACAGCTAACTTATTACTGGGGCTATTAGTTGAGGCCACAAAATGAAAGAGAGAAAAACTTTAAAAAGAAAGAAACCACTGAGGCCTGACCCAGCTATCAGGCTATTTAAGATTTGTAGCATTTCCATAAAAAAAGCTCCCCTGCCTGGAAAAGATTACCCACATTCTAGCTTTGTTAAGTTTTTTACATGATGTTTTGTAACTCTGCTACTCCAAGACACTTCCTTAGTTCTGCGGCCTTCTTCTCCAACTGCTGAATGTTCCAGTGCCATTGTCTTTTATTTGAATGGACTTTGTTCAGTTGGCAATGCAAACGTTTTAAAACAGCATCATATCTCTTATTCTGTACCTAAAAAAAAAAAAAAATCACTTCAAAATTTCATTCAAGTAAAACTATTTACAGAGGTGAGTTCAGCTCACCTAATTCTGTCCAAGTATATATTCTGACATTCAACCAAGTCACTCCACATTTACTTTTAGCTACTGAAGAGACAGAGACATCTAGGAAGCCATTCATCTGACTTACTTCAGATGCCTGGTTTAGGACAACACGAATCATGCCTCACTTTCCCATTAAGGAAAGAAAAGCTCTGTCCTACTAAGACCTTAAGTGCAGAGTTCAGTGTGGGTATCTGCTCTGTAGACATCTAAAATTTAACAAAGTAACTACCACCCAAGGACTCAACAGTTCACAGCGCTGGCAAGGCTTTGCACATGGAAGATTTCAGGCTCCAGAATGAGAGGCGAGAAAGAAGAAATTTTCTTTCTTTGACAAGCATGTTTGGGTATAAATGAGAATACAAACGAGGTAACCTCGACAGCTGTAGCAGCACCTTTGTAGCTGCACTGCATTTAAAATGGTACATTTTTGTTAGACAGGCAATACTGTGGCAATGCAGGACTGTCAATTCTGCCCTCATTGCTGCCTTACACGGAGAAGAATGGCTGCTGCAGACAATCCTCTGAAAATTTGCATTCTAAAGTGTTAAAAGAATGAAACACTCACTACAATAAAAATGGAAATAACAGGCATTCCCTTAATGAAATTTGGGTTTACTTACCCTAGCAAATGGCATATGAGTGGTAGTGTATAATTACTCTTTGTCTGCTTATTGAAGCATTACTGCACTGTATTTCGCATGCACACGATGGTGTACAGCTGCATCAGAACCACAGCACTGCCAGTGACTTCCTGCAAATCTCGCTGCCTAAATTTCACAAATAACTAGGAAACTTCCTCACTAGTGTTCTATTAATTACACTGCCTTCTTTTATTGGTGATGGCTTGTCTTCCTGCATGTTACCTCACTCTCCACTATAACTGTTTGCAACTTTTCGAGGGATGCTGTCAGATGCATTCATCCAAACGAGTGCTTGGGGCATCTGCATCACTAGGACTACATTGTGTGACACTGAAACATCTATGATCAATATTATTTGCTTTTTTTAGAAATGAGTCTTTAGTATTGTTATTGGGAACAGTTTGGCACATCTGCTGAGGGAGGGAGTATTAATATGCTTACTGGAGTCACGGGAGGGACAACATTGTGCTTTTTATTGGGTCTTGTGTACATGAAAGTCAAACATTAGAAAAAAATTGTCTGGGCATTTGTGGTATCTCCAGCACCAGGGTTGATTAAGGACAGGATAGGCAAGCATCTGCCAAGAGTAATATAGTCACACACACTGACACTGGGGAAAGACGTAAGCAATGGAATAGACAGTCTTTTGGGCTGGGTTTTTTTTATTACTTTTACATAACAAAAAATTTTCTATTATTTGTGGATATCTTGAATTAGTCCTTATGACTGGAGCCTTGACCCTAAACAGATAACTACCCTGGTTTATTGCTGACATCCCTGTCCAAGGCTCAGAACAGGATGTGCTTTTCAAGAAATGGGTGATGGGGTTGGTGCTCAGGAAAGAAAGAGAAGGTCCACATGCTGCTTTAAGCGTCACAGAATCACAGAATATGCTGAGTTAGAAGGAACCCATCAGGATCATCAAGTCCAACTCCCAGCCCTACATGGGACATCCCCAAGTGTCATGTGCCTGACAGTATTGTCCAAATGCTCCTTGAACTCTGTCAAGGCTCGGTGCTGTGACCACTTCCCTGGCTGGGGAGCCTGTTCCAGTGCCCAACCACCCTCTGGCTGAAGAACCTTTTCCTGATATCCAACCTACACCTCCCCTGACACAACTTCAGGCCATTCCCTCAGGTCCTGTCACTGGTCACCAGAGAGAAGAGATCAGTGTCTGCCCCTCCTCTTCCCCTCATGAGGAAATTGTATCTGCAACGAGGTCTCCCCTCAGTCTTCTCCAGGCTGATCAGATCAAGTGATCTCAGCTGCTCCTCATACAGCTTCCCCTCAAGGCCTTTCACCATCACCATTGCCCTCCTTTGGATGCTCCAAACAATTATGTCAGGTGTCAGCAGTCTGTAGCTGAGTTCCACCACCGCAGCTCAATAAAACCTCATCCATGTGCCTAGTATCTCACTTTATTCCTGTGCTTGACTTGAATATTCTTTCCCAAGTTGTGATGAGGACTGTTGGGTATAAATGTCTCCGTCTCTCCACTGTCAATTCTTATATTAAAAATTGGACTGTTTTCAGGAGAGTTCTTAATAGAAAATAATACCCTGAAAGGTTCCGGGTTTGAACCTGCTTCCTTCTGAGACAAAAAGATCATATAATCCAAACAACTGAAGAACAGGTTAACCTTCACTATTTAATTAAATTGATTTTGATAACAGAACAGAACATTATTTTTAGGCTACCTAATTTAAATCCGGGTTTAGAGAACTTTCTTAGGATGATGTTGCCTTGGTAATATTTTCTCAAATGCTGAATAGCAGATCTATTCTATAGCAGCTGTGTTTTGCTGTTCAGGTTAAAAATTCTCTCTGTTCTCTATCACATGAAAAAAATGATCCTTTCTTCCTCCTACATTTTACAATGGGCAATAGACTTAACCTTAGATCAGTTAATCCTTGTATTTTTAAGCTTTGCTCATTAAATTTTGTGGCATTTATTTGAACTGACAAGATAAATGGTATGAAACTTCCAAATGAAAAATTATCTAATCATACAAGGTATTTTAGTACAGAACAAAATGAAAAATATAGTTCAATTATTTTAAAGAGAAGGTTTTAACTATTGATCAGATTTTATCTTGTCAGCTAATTAGGAGCTGCTGTGTTATTCCTAATTTAATGTCAGCTCAAATTAGGGAGATTCATGGGAAGTCCATTTTCTTGGTGCATTTGATTCTTTCACTGATGAGTTATCAAGTCATGAATAATCAAGTCAGCAGTGAAATGTAAAGTATTTCAGAAGTATTACAGAAATTTTAAAATGTGCATTTTGCTTTACTATCATTCAGTGACCTCTTTCTTTTTAGGGAATCATTCCAAAAATTCACAGACTAACTCCTTCTTAAAAGACTTCAGAAAGAAATATCCTGAACAATTAAGCTCTGAATTTTAGAAAGACTATCAGTACCCAGAATTTAAGACAGCATCATTACTGCATATACTTGAACACTGCATAGCCAGCAATGGTGTATAAAGTACTTCAAACTTCATTCACACTATCTACATTCTGTCAGGAGAACTGCAATTAAGTTCTATTCAAATGACTCACCTCAATTTCTTTTCTAAGCTTAGCGTGCTTTTTCTTCTCTTCTTCCAGCAAATCTGTTTTTTTATTGATGAAATCTTTCAGTGTTGTGATTTCGCTTTTTAAAAGTGTGATTTCTTCCTGCAGATGTAAGTCAAGATACAGAAATCACTCCTTGAAAGGTTGCACAGTACATCTAATAAACTTACTAAAAATGTCTAATTTTAACAGTCTCAATTAATAGAGATGAGATAAAGATCTATAATAAACAATTTCACCATAAACCTATTAATATTAATTAAAATCATAATAATTTAGGAAGAGTAATTAAAATTAATTATTAAATCTTTTATAGCATGGTTTTAGACCTGTAAAAATATATACTCTTGATCTGAAATATGAAAACTACAACAATTTTGAGCTCATTTTGGTAGTCTGTTAAAATGTAATTAATAGCAAAATTAAAAAACATTTAACATAGTATTTGAGATATTTTTCTTTCTCATAGAAAAATACAATGTTACTTAGCTTTTAGTAATCAGTATTGAAAGATCTGTCGTTCAAAGAAATTTTCATCAATTTACATTAATGGAGTACCATCAGATTGTCAATAATGCAAGTTACATCAAAGTTGAAATCTGTGATAACATGTCAACTTCATCCTTGTGTTTGTACATACATTGGCAAAATTTTGTGGTGAAAAATTCCTGTGTGCTTGTTTTTAGTAAAAATTGCAATTGAGTCAAGTGAAAACAACAGTGTTAAGATTAGAATACCAAATATATTTTTCCTCTCTTCTAATTTCTGTCACCGTCTCATCAAATCTACCTCCTGCTGGCAAACAGCTCAAATTTGTTTTGTTGACAGCAAGGTTTAAACAATATTGTGTTTTTACCTGAAAAATGTAACAATATGGCAATCTTCCACAGAATTCTGAAAAGTGTCCATGTAACTTTATCCAAAGATAAAGCTTAATTTACAGCTCTGTAATATTTTCATATTTGAGTTCATTCGATCACACAGTATAAATCTGGTTTTTACATTACACAGATAATAATAGCTGATATTTTTCACTGCATACTGAAATAAAAATTTCTTCAATTAATGCAGCATTATGAATTACCTATATTCCCTTGTAGTCAGTCCCTCATGAACCATAAACATATTAGACAAAACAACCATATTATATAAACTGTGTGAAAATTATTTCACATAAAAGGAAAGAATCAAAGAGGAAATATAGTACCTGAACTTGTTTTGTAACAGATCCTTCTGGATTCTGGAGATCACATGTTAACTCCTCTTTCTTTCTCTTTAATTCTTCAACAACAGCTTTCTTTTTAGCAAGTTCAATCATAACTGGCATTTTACTTTCCATCTCCCAAAAGAGATGTTTATGATCCTTTATTTTTTCCCTATATTCATTATTTCTTGCAAGTATAATCTCGAACTCCTCTTGTACTGTTTCTGCATCACACTTCAATTTTAAATTTTCAGAATACAGGGCTCTTACTTGGGCCTCCAGATTTTCACACTGATATTTTGTCACTTCTATGGCATCATCTTGCAGATGTATTTCCCTTTCTGTAGTCTTTGTTTCTAACAGAATGGAATTATTTTCTTTTTCTAGTTCCTGACACTTTGCCTGTAAAATATTTCAGTGTTCACTTAAGAACATTTTTGGGGGAAGATATGAAGTGTCTAGTTAAACACTGTAATTCAACAGTGTTCTTTTTCACTTGTCTAATGTGGTATGAATGGAAGACTTACATTTCTTAATATCATCACCTTAGAGGCACAATGCAAGAACATTAGCTTAGTCTTCTCCCCTTAGACTGAGTGAAAATATGAAATAAGATATCCTTGAACTCACTTTAAGTTCCTCACATTTGCAAGATATATAGGACATGGCAGATCAAACCCAATCCTAATGTTTGCTTAGAGCTGAAATCTGGTGAAGTCCTAATCAGACTAAAAATAACTAAAGATGCCAAAAATCCCTTGCAAACCCACACAAACACATAGAGGGTGTGTCATGTGATGAAGCTTAACTAGACTGTTCAGTTTTTAATCCTGCCTTCATCACAATAGTAGCTGAGAGTTGAATTAATCCCAGCTATTTTCAACCCCGCAAGAAATATGTATCTAGTCCTAAAAAGGCCTCTACATCATCTCACTGATGAGAAGTGAACAAAACCAGGAAGCAGTACTTCAACCCATCATAAGAAATCACAGATTCATCAGGGTTGGAAAGGACTTGTGATTACCTAGGGCTTTAAAGTTCTGTGGGTCTTTTTTAAAACATACATGTTTTTAAATTGTTTGATCACAAATTATTATTGCAGCATCATCAGACTACATTATGGGATACAGGAAAAAGCTTCTTGTAAAGTGTGGCCAGTCCACTGACATTCCTAAGAAATACAAGCTTTCACTGCTACTTCAGAAATGTTATCTTTGTGCAAAATTTCAAATATCAATTATTTCAGTTGTAGAGCTGTGCACAGATATTATAATTGGAACTCTACTATGTTCAAAAATGTCGACTGGTATCATCTTTTCTCAGACTTGAAAGTAAGTTTCTCAAAGGAAATTTGATCTTGAAGGTTAAATAATAATTGAAAGCTTAATAAAGGAGAAATGATCACAGAGTCTTCACAAAAACTACACACATCCAGTGTTCTACAAAATAGTACTGAATAATACCAGTATTTAATGATTATTTAGGATACCCACTCCAAACATAAGGCAGGAAAAAAAGTATTTTGTGACAAAAAAAGATGGTGAGAAAAAAAATTATATAGTCTGGTGAAAATCTGCCAAAAAAAAAAAAAAGTTTTAAAATCCTTCCCTCACAATTTCTTAGGAAATTATCATTTAAAAAAATTCAAAAAGCTCTAACTTTGCATGTAGCTGTTGTGGGTTTGCTTTGTGGGTCCAGTTCAGCATTTCTGTTTTGCTTTTTTCCAAGTAACAAACAGAAGTTTCACCTGCTGTAACGAAGACTTAGCTGTGTTGTGGCCTTACAAACAAAAATACACACCCACAGTTTTGGATGAGCCTAAATGCCACACACGAACGGAATAGCTGCCTTAACACTTAAATGCACTCACCCATTAAGTACCATCAGCTTCTCTTGTTCATGGAAATACTTCCTAATGAAAAATAATTGATTAAACTGCTCTAAACAAGGTTTGTTACCTGCAGTTGGAAAAGAACTGTTTTCCTTTTTTCTATGTCTGACACCTGTGACTGTTGTTGGTCTGCAACTCGTTTTACAACTTCAGCTAGTGATGGGGAATTTTGCTTGGCCATTTTAGGCAGAAGCGAAGAACCGGAGGGATAAGAAAGAGGTGAATCGTTTTATCTTCCTTCCATTTGCTTCCTGTTGATGAAACAATATTAAGGGCTTTCCCATGGGATCGCAGATCGATACATTAATTTCATTTGGTTCATTTTTTATTAGCAAGAACAGGTTACTAATGGGTGGACACTCAAAGCTAACCACTGAGAACTAGAACACTTTCTTGCAGAATCTCATAAAATAAACCACCACGATGTTCCTCCGGCTCCTCTGCAGGGCAGATCCTCAGTTTGTGAGCACAGTCATAACTCTTAAAAGCACCTTAAGAGCATCTGAAGTGCCTGAGGCCGTGCTCTCGCGTTTCGCCCGAACACCCGAGTTGCTGCGGCCGCCCCACAGCACCTGCAGCGCTCTCGGCCGCCGCCCTCAGGCCGCCGGTCCCCGGCACCGCCCGGGCAGCGCCGGCCCGGGGCCTGCGGGAGCCAAGGGGCACGGGGAGCCGGGAGAGGGGCCGACCCCGCCGGGAGAGGGGCCGATCCCGCCGGGAGAGAGGCAGATCCCGCCGGGAGAGGGGCCGATCCTGCCGGGAGAGGGGCCGACCCCGCCGGGAGAGGGGCCGATCCCGCCGGCAGCCGGAGGGAACACGGCGGAGCCACCCCTTAGGCAATGGGTGGTTGCTTCACCACCCGTGGCGGTGGTGCCGCCCGGCTCGCCCGTGCCTGAGGCGGGCGTGCTCGGCGCCTTTCGCTCCCAAGTTCCCCGAGTTACCCAATTCACTGTATTAAACTGCACTTGCTGCCCTCATTTGTGCAGAGAACATCAAGCTTCCCCGAGCACCACTGGGTTACGAAGAAGAGATGTGGCCCAGTTTCTCCTGGCCTATGCCGTGCTCTGCTCTGTAGCAGTGGACTTGCCTCTGGTCCACTTGAACTCCTCTAGGGAATTCTAGAGCATTTTAACCCTAAATCGCACTATTTTTATATTTGATTTTATAATTTACCGATTTTGTAATTTTTATGTTTTTATAACGTACTTAAAAATATAAATAATATATTAACCAACTTATATATATAATATTAAGCAACTTGCATATATAAATATACTTAAATATAAAAATACTTATATATATATATTTGTAACAACTATTTTATAATCTAATTGCTCATCTCTGCGTATGACCTGTTTATTTCATCCCTTCTTTGAAGTGGCATAAGCTGAATGTAGTATTTTAGCCAGAGACGTCAATTTGTCATTTTTCAATATTGTTTTGTACCCTGAATATTTTCTGACCTTTTCCTTCTCAGCATTCTGCACCAAAAATAACCCCAGTAATTAGGTTTACTTCCTTAGTCTGCCTGAAGGGAAGAAAATTATTGCATTGGTTTCTCTCCACCAAGTAGTTCTCCTGTTGATTTTTAATTACCTAGCTCAGTCATGTTGGCAGTGGGGTGGAAAGCCTCAGAGATGACCGATTTCTGCAAACTTCAGGAAAAGAGATGTTGGGGTGGGGAAGGACAAGATAGCCTCATCGGTTCCCTTTGGGAGGGAGAACCAGGGTTCAACTCTCATCCCTCTGTCCAGCACATGCTGAAAGGAATAGCAGGAGGGGAGATGGCAGAGCACTCCCCATGTGTGTTTTGGACCTGGCAGAAATGTAGGTTTACTGTGGTTGCAGGGAAAGAAGGAACAGGAGCCAGCGACTCATGGGATATCCAACTTTATTAATTCCTCTGTCCATTAAAAAATTATTGTCCTTTTTTTCTTGCTCCTTTCTTCCGTTGTCATATACTTAACAGTCATGACTATGACTTTAAGACAGCTGAGGAAATGTATTTATTATCACTTGATTCTTGCACAAAGCCTGATGGAAATCCCTCATTTCCTTACTTGCCTTTTAACCTTTGCACTGTCCTGTCAAAGGATTAAGACCTTTTCACTAAGCTCTGCGAAATTTCCGACTGCTGCAAGGAGAAGTTGCCATCCTCATTTGGGGCCTGTGGCCCCAAAAGCTGACATTGTGCAACCTCTCTATCTAGGTCCGGAATATACTTTTTCTTGACTGGCTGCCAAATTCTCCACCGGAACATGCAGCTACAGCTCAGAAAAGGAAACTCCTTCGCTCCGCACAAGTTCTCCTTTACCTTCTTTGCGTGGTCGTCCTGTCGGGCCGCGCCGCGCGTTCGTGGCTCGGTCTGTGGTTGTGCAAAGCCGGCGGAGCCCGAGGTGCGATGGCAGCGGGAGCTGCGCGGCACGGGCAGCGCCGCTTCCGCGTTCAGCGCTCCGCAGGCCCTTGCTGATCATCGCGGTGCCCTGCGGTACAGCGCGTTCTTTCCGGTGGAGCCAGCGGCAAAGCAGGGTCCCGGCAAAAAGAAGAAATACGGGTTCCCGCTACAGCCTTACACGACACAGGAATTTCCAGCTCGTACTAATCGGCTCCGAGACTGAAAGAAGTGAGATATATAAAGGTGGAGATGTCTGTGTGTTTTAGCAGATGGTACCTTTCAGAATTTAAAAGGATTGTCCACCTGTGTAAGTAAATTCCTGTGTTTATGAAAACTGCATGTGCTTCAGTATTTTCACTGTGTGTGGCGATTTCTGTTTCTTCAACCTTGCCTAAAAAAAACCTAGGTTAAAAGAGAAAGAATGTTTTATTTGAATCCAGTTTAAGAGGCTTAAATGTATTTCTTTTTCCCTCTGTTTTTTGGATTTTCTCTTTTGTATTTGCTCTTGTTCAAATTTTACACATGTCCTCTTATCTCTGTTCATTTGGGCTACTTCAGTGACCTGTTTTCTTTCTCAGGGCATCTCTCTCTGGCGGATGTTAAATATCTCTTGCCATTTTAATTTTCACAAAATTATGTCTGTTCTCTCAGTTTCTCTACTAATATAAGATGACCAGCAGGATTCAAAGATGCAGGAAATTGTCAGCAATCTTGTCTTGGCCAACAGTGAACTTCTAGAATCAGATTTCTGGGGTTCTTGAAAATTGCTTTTTTGCATCTCTTTTCTACCCTGGGCTGGCTCTTCTCTACAGCCTGGTTTTATTTCCTTCATTGTTCTTTTTCTATATTCACTTTGCTTTTTTACTTTTTGCTCTTGTTACCTTCCTCACCTCTCATATCGTTATTGATCATTTTCTTTGGTCTATTTTTTCTTGAAAGCTGTGCAAGAAAATCTCATTAACTTCCAAATGTTTGTACTGACAGTTTCAGGGAGTGAGAGAATAGCTAATGGCTGGCCTTGGCTTCAATTTTGTGCAAGTATTTGTCTTGAATTCTGTACTAAAACGATCAACTCCTTAATAAATGTACTTATTTTTTTGGATGTGGCTTCGATGGAACACTGGGGCTGTAGAACATGTTAATTAAAACCTGAATATGCATTTCTCATAAGCTAAAACATTGCTGTACTTGGCAGGCCTGTATTTTGAGAAGGGCTTTTTTGGAGCGACTTAGAAAGGAGTCAGTTTGGCTATGATTGTAAGGAAATTTACTCTGACACCCCTGTCCTCACTAGGACTCTGTGATGCAAAGCTGGAAGGATGTGAGGGTGAATCAGCCCCATTGTTCCTATGCCATTAATTGCCCCTGTGGAGTTTTTGCAGTGCATACACAACTTAATAACAATGTAGGCAATTACCTGTCCCTCACCAAACACTTTCCTTCCACCCTTTCTTTGGTGGTATTTTTCTGGGCAAGTATGAGGACAGCAATGAACTCTACTTACCTTCCACTATTGACATACCTGAAGTGGAGCAATAATCCATTTTTGCACTACACCCCTCTGTTGTACTGTCTTTCCTGGGACTATTAGCTATGCATTAATTGGGATCATGTCACACTCAGACAGGCCTCCCACAGAGAGTGTCAGGGTAGGGAAGGAAATTCTCTGATTTCCCAAGTCATGGTCTTTGGCATGAGTCTGTTTCACCACTGTTTTCTTAGCAAGCTCTTTCCTCTAAAATCCATTATCAGCTATGTGTAAATAATACTCTGAGCAGAATCAAGGGTCATAAATTCCTTGGCAGTTGCTTTTATCTGCTATCACATTTTGATACTTTCAGCTCACCTGTTTTGATAGTCATTAATTAATCTTTGTAAGTGTTCAATTTGCAGAAAGGAAAACATCATTTTCAGTCAGGATTATTTTTCTTCCAGTCTGGAGGAAAGAACAATGAAGAAAATGCAGAATGTTTTCTCTAAAACCTTCTTCAAATAAGCCATCCTTTAATACCACAAAGGTCTTTGACTTCTCATTTCAGTGTAGAAACTCTGGGAATCCACTGTCAACCATAAAATGCCAAGGAGTACATCACATCTACCATAATGATAGGCCTCAAGTACCCACACAAGTAGTATTTTTGCAAGATAATGAAGTCCTGTGAAGCCAGAACATTCAGGGTTACAGGAAAATGAGGTCTTGGGGCAGGAAAATTGTGCCGGGCATTATTTGTTGTGGTTAGCTCTGGTAGCAGAGCATTGATTTCAAAGACTTAAAAGATTCTTTGTTCTTTGTTCCTGCAAAGCTATGAATATTCCTACAAGTAAATTAATATTAATGCACAATTTGTTGCTGTGCCAAAAAAACCCTGATGGTGTTTAAAAATACTTTAAATTATTATGGGGTCTTACAGCTAGTGGTAAAGATGCATATATTTCTGCTATGTCAAGCACAGTGCTTAGTTGTGAAATCTAAATAGGTGTCTTCAAGGTTCCCAAAGCAGGGGCATCTAGCCTTTTGTTCCAGACCTCTGGATGCCTGCACTGGAAACTGAAAGATTATCAGAGAGAGAGAAAAGAAAGTAAGACACTTTCTGAGAGGATATGTAAAACAGGTCCTCATAGCAACAGAGAGAGGAAGAGATGGATTGACAAGTTTTCACAGGTAGGCCTAGCTGGGCTTGGATCAACAAAGTTCAGAAAGGGGAAAAAACAAACCACCAAAACTGGAATTACACCATGGGCCACAAGACAAAATGTGAATGATAGGATGATTTTGGCTAAGCTTAGCACATGTTGATTTCAGAGCAGAGTGCAGCTAGCAGAGTGAAAAAGCTGAGACTGGGAGTTGTGCACAGTATTTTATTACTTTAATTTAGTTTTAAGTACTTCTTTCATTACGAGGTAAAGTTTCAGTAACCTGTGCTGAGTTCTTGTGCATGCTGAAAAGAAGAACTATGGCGGTCACGTGCCCCTTCACACAGAAGTCAGAAATTAGCAAGTCTATACTTTCAGAAATGCAAAAGGGGAGAAGTACAAAGGTCTTGTGAAGGCCTGTGGGAAAAAATGTCATTGCCCTCGCAGCTCAGCACCCTACTGCCAGGAGGGGTAGCAGACATGAGGTCCACCTCAGCCATATGTTAAACACCTCCAAAGAAATTGTTACTGAAACTCCTCCAGTCCCAGGAACCTAAGGGACCTCTGTGTTTGTTTGCATCATGGAAGCTGCAGGACGGCCCATCAATCATGTCAAGAAGATCCATTAGGCTAATGAGGGTTAATTGGTTCAATAAATGTAATCTTATGTACCAATCTTTCATCATCCCTGACCTGGGAAAGACCTGAGGTAGGCGGGGTGGTAGGGAAATGCCTAAATGCTTAAATAAATACATAATTATTCCATTACCACTAGTTTTCTTTTGTTGGAATTTCTTTTGATGCAGCTGGGAAAGCCTAAGTCAGTAATTAACTGCTATTTTACCTTCTCTATGCAGTATCACTGAATTAAATGCCTTAACATGATTCTGTGTTTGGACTAACAGTGCTGTTCTTGCCTTTTTGTTTGTTTTTCATGTTTTGTTCCTACTTGACAGTTGGAGAAACCTTTAAATATACTGGAATATGGTGGAAGCAGTACTGATAGATCTGTTCAGCCTCCCAGCCAACTTGCAGAACAACATCCAAGGATTACTACACAACACTCTGGAAACTATTGAGAAATGCTCTTCCATCCACGCTCCGTGTGTTTATGTCATGTGTTGCCAGAAGCAGGAGACTGAAAGGAAAGGTGAACAAGAGTTCTTGCTTCCAGCTCTGAGAGGTTTACAGAGTCTGAAGAGAAGACTGGAGGTGGTATGTGCTCGGACTACAGCTGCTGCTTTGTATACCATCAAACAGAGACTGGATGAAAAAGACCTGAGCATCATTAAAGTTATTCTCCCTACCTCAAGAAAAGATTTAATGAAAGTATATATAGACCATCTCTTTACAGCAGTCTATCAGTTTGAATTCGAGGATTTACACGTGGTATCTGACTGTGAAAACCTGCAGATATCTGAACCTCAGCATGAAGGGCAAACACTTCCTTCACAGGACGTGGCACTCATCCGAAGTGAGATTCAGATGTACTTGGAAAGCCTGCCAAGCCTGAAAGGGGAGCTCACCATCCTCAGATCTTCCCTGATCCCAGGTAAAGAGAGTTCCAGTTAATTGTTTTTACAGAGACTGTTACGAAGCATACTTCTTCAAGGAAGTTTCAAAATGGGTAAGATTTGGAAATGCCTTCAGGTATCAAATAATTATATGATATTGTAATAGTGTGTCATGTCTATAAGAGGGAGAAGAGTCAATAGAAATACAGCAAAAGACTGGCAAGACAGTTCCAGGCCTGGGCATGATCCAAGGAAAGACAGTCCTGGGTTTAGTAAGCGCAAACTGTATAATTTTCTCCACTCTATGTGGGAATGACACACTTTGAGAGTTACTATCATCATTTGGAAAGGCAGGATATGAGTTTCTCCTGGTCTGCAGCCCCAGACACGCCTGATGTCTCAATGTCTCTGCCATGACATGATTATGAGCACAAAGGAAATTAGGAATCCTTAAACGTAAATGCCACAGCTAAATCCAAGGTAAAGCAATATTCTACTTGATTGGCTGATTCCAGGTCTCTTCAGTATAAACCCACGTAATTGCTGGTTTGATCTTGTGTTGAAAAAAATTGTTTGTTGTGTTTTCTTGCCTTGCCAGATGACATTTTCTTACATGGGTTCACCACAAGGACAGGTGGGATCTCCTACATACCAACTCTAAGCTCCTGCAATCTCTTCAGCAGTTCCAAGCGGAGGGACCCACAAGTTGTTGTTGAAGAAAATCTCCGCCGGCTAGCTAATGCTGCAGGATTTAACCCAGAGGCTTTTCACAGAGTCAAGGTATCTTGTAAAACAGTGGATTCAAGTAAATGGCTTAAATATTCCTTCATGTATCGCTGGCTAAATTGTAGGCGTTAGTCTTATCTTTGTCAGCAAAGAACCTGTGATAAGCAGGACAATTAAAACATTTATGCTGGCAGCTTATCTGGGGGAACAGCCATCCAAACTGTCAGCCATTTGGCACAATATGGAGAAGCAGCACTGATTCTTCCAAGTCTGTTTACATTTAACTTATCACAGAGTAGAATAATCAGATAAATGATCAGAGCACTTTCTCCTAAAAGAAAAATACACCATCGCTTCTATAGGGGCTTTCTACTGGTACATCTGCATGGCATTTGAACAACGGAGCACGTGAGTTCCATGAGTAATCAGTGCAGAAGAGCGTTTCATATCATAGAAGAAACCTTGTAGTAGTCAGAGCTGGGTTGTTTTGCAGCCATATCACTGTCCACATTCTGGTTTTGTTTTGACAGATTGATCACGCTAATGCTGTGTGTATTATGGGAAAGACAGAGCCTGACAACTACGATGGAATAGTTACGAATCAGAAGCGTGTCACGCTGGCAGCTCCAGGTGCTGACTGCATACCCGTGCTGTTTGCTGATCCTGTCAGAAAAGCCTGCGGTGCTGCTCATTCTGGTAGGAATTGCACTCCCTGTGCAATGCAAAGATTTCCTGGGACTCAAACTGAGATACAAGAACTCAAAGCTGGGCTTTCTTCTCTCTATTCCAAACAATGCCCAAGTGCAAACTTGGCTTCTTTCTATTCCAAAAAATGTCTCTAGCTTGAGCCTGTTTTTTTTTTTTTTTAATCCTAAAGCAACATTAAAACACTTTGACCATATTATAAAAATTCATTTCTGACATATGTCTGTTCTGTTCCCACTGAAATGTTTAAAGCACAGAGGAACTGTGAGGTATGCTCTAATTGCCCAAACCAGGACACTTGGGAAAAAGAACTCTGGAATTCTAATCTAAACACTTCTCTCTAGTTTTCATCTCCGCAAAATTATATCAGAAAACTGACAGCTGTTAATGTGCATGTTGGGAGAAGGGAGGATCTAAGATAATTTACTATTAGATATGATTATTTAATTTTAGGTGTAAATGCATCTCCTAATTTATACCTTTGACAATTGCATATATTCTTAGCTACTAGAAAATTAAAAAGAAAATTTATACCAATTTTTTTCAACCTCTCATTTCTCACAGGATGGAAAGGCACATTGTTAGGAGTGTCTATGGCCACAGTAAATGCCATGGTATCTGAATATGGCTGTAACGTGAAAGATATCCTTGTGGTGCTGGGCCCATCTGTGGGACCTTGCTGCTATAAACTTCCTCACGAATCAGCAAAAGAATTTCACAGAATTGATCCAAAGTGTGTGAGACTATTTGACTCTGCAAGTCCTTACATTGATATCAGAAGAGCAACAAGGTAAGCCTCCTGAGGGAACAAAAGACTAATTCCACATTCATTACCAGTAATTATTTTGATACTGTATTATTCAGCACTAATATGGTGAGGGTTCTCAACAAAGTACTCTCTAGTCCTTTGCAGATCAAGAAAGGATACGTCTGAATGAATGGTATTTGCTCACTTTTGCTGGGTTTCAGCTATTATTTTATTGTTACACTGTTAGTTTATGGATTATAGACAAAATTTCAAATTTAGTGTGGTTTTACAGGTTGCAGGAAAGCAATTATTTTAGTCTAATACTGAAAGAAAGAAACAAGAAAAGCAAATGAAAGTCCCAATCACAATATTGGTACAGTTTGTTCAGTTGGTACTTGAGGTTTTGCCTTAATGATAGTGCCTTATGGAATGTGAGGATGTACAAAAAAATACTATTTTCCGTTTCTCTTTTTTTTTTTGAGGATTCTTCTTGAGAGAGGTGGGATTCTTCCTGAGAACATCCAAGATGATTCTATCACAGACCAGAACCAAAATATCACTTTCTGTACTGCCTGCCACCCTGATAAATTTTACTCTCATTTTCGTGATGGCACTAACTTTGGGACACAGATTGGCTTCATATCAATCAAAGACTGAGACAGTGTCTCTTACTCTAGAACAGCATTTAGATAATAAATCTGCTGCACTGTCTGGCATCCTGGTCTCCTCATAGATCTTCCTCCTTCCTTTCACAGACTTGCAGTAGGGAATCCATGGGTCTCTTTCCTTCCTTGCCTTTCTGAGGGAAGAATAAGTACCTGTCTTGTGTGAGACAGGGTGCAAAGGAAACAAGGACAACCCACACCAGTGGCAAAATCCTTCTACAAGACCCAGATACAAGCTCCAAGTTTATGGATCCTCCTTGACCAAATACTTTACAGAAACCTCACTATCTTAAGGTTGTGGAAGCACAAAAACCCGAGTCTTCGTTAGCTTCTGGTTGAGGCTGCTGAATGATGTTAAGTATGACATTGCTAATACAGGAAGAGAAGCCAGTATTGCACGTTACCTGTTTGAGACACCCAACTTTGATAGTTTCAGCTGAAGCCTTTCAAAATTTTGTGCATAGGAGTAATTTTCTTCTTTGGATTAAAGAACTCAAAAATATTTACAGGACTTTTCCTGTGAAAAATAACTTGAAAGTGAGAAGCAAGCAGGCTCCTTTGGGGCAGACATTGAAAATATATGAACTCTCACCATTCTGTAATTTTTGGTTGTAGGAAAAGCAGGACTAAAACTCTTAATTTATGGTATGTATGTTCATGTCTCCTTAGGATTTTTTTCTTTAAACAGTGGTGCTTTGATAATGTCATTAACACAGTCTCAGCAGTGCTGAGTTATTCAATAAATATTTTAAAAGTTCCATGAATTTATCCTCAGTTAATTTTACAGACCAGTGGTTGGACTTATGTGCCTTACTAAGCGAATTCTAAGTGTGCACTGTTTTCTTTTGGCCATTAAAAAAATGCCTCTAGGTTTTACAATAGACATGATGTTTTCTGACACGCAGACAGTGAGCGATCGCTAACAGTAAAGCTGTGCTGACTGCGGCTTGCAGAGGTGCCAAGCACAAGCCTTGGGCCAGCATGACGTACTTTCTATTTCGGATTCGGCGAGCTTTCCCCGGTCTGACTGTTCTGCCCACTAGAGGTCAGTGCTCGCCCGTGCTGCACTTCAATCCTGGAGCACGGATGGATGGATGGATGGATGGATGGATGGATGGATGGATGGATGGATGGATGGGGGTCCAAACCATGCGGATTGCAAAGCACGGCACAGCACACGCTGCTACTTTTGCCTCTACGGTCACCTGCCAAGTTATTCTAATATCTGTGCTTGAAGAGTAATCTCTTTTTCATTTTGATTCGGAGCTGATCGAATTAGTGCTTTCCTTGTTTTCTGGAAGAACAGACATTTTAAAAAAAAATGTTTTACAAGATTCCTGGCAATGTACAGAAATTGAGAGAAGAATTCTTAATATGTGTATTATTAATACCAAAATAATAACTGCTTTCAAATTCCAGAACGCTGGCAAAGGAAGCACCCACTTGAACTAAAATGACCATTCCTTTTATCTGTGAATGGTATTTTTCAGAGAAGAACCTGGCTGTGAGTATGTTCTCTGACTGTAACCATCTACAGAAAAAAATATGCTTCTGCCAACCATCTTACTTCTTCAGAAATACTATTCTTCTTCTGCTGTAGCACTGCAGCCATTGACAATTTTCAGTTACCTTTTAAAACTCCATTGCTTTCACCATTCTCGTTTTCCCTTGTAACTTCACTGTGGTGATGTTCAGCTGGCTTCAAACTGGAGGCTCAGGATCCAACAGGGGCAACACTCACACTACTCAATTTAGAGCTGCCAAGCACATTGCTGCACACCAGCTAATGGTGTGTATAGTATGTATTATGTGTATTATTGACTTGTTCTAAATATAGGATAGTATAATTATATGGACACCAACAGGCTTATCTTGCTGCACTAGTTAAAAGCACCAACCCAACACCTACAGTTCTGTCCCTTTGCCCTGACATCTGTACCATGTTATGGATACTGAGTGACGTAGCAGTGAGGTGACTAAGGTATCCTTCCTGCAGCTATAGGGGCACTAGCGCTACATAGCTTTCAGTCCCTGCACCTGAAGCTCAACCAAAGCTTATCTGTCAGTGCCCTTCACTTAACCCTCTTCCCTTGTGGATTAAGGATATGCCATCAAAAACAGCTGAGTTACTTGGTTTTGCAAGGTACTTGACAGCTGAAGCATCATAGGGGCCCATGTGCCTGCTGTTATCCCATCTCACCTCAAAGATGCTTTTAAACTAATGCATTTATCCTTGCAGTAAGTAGGAAGATCTTGCAGTCATGATACTTACTACAGTTCAAATACTCAACAATATATTAAGTCACATTAACATGATACTGATGGTAAGCACTGGCTTGTTCTTACCTGTTCAAGAATTACAGTAGAGATTTTGTGTTCAGAAAAATACTATTTACAGGTCATGGTAGGACTGTGCAAGCTGGAGAGAATATTAGAATGAGAAAAAACACCAAAGGTTTCAGCTTTTAGAAGACAAATTGTTACCACAATTGTTCTTTTTTTTCTTTTACATGAGTTTCCTAGACTGTAAACCTTTGAAGACAGGAAACAGTCTTTTACACATGGATGATTGAGATGGAGAACTCCACGACCAATAAAAAAATATTGTAAGGTTCAGTCCCAAATCAGGCTAGGCTCTGAAACATAGCTTCTTTCAAAAGTCCTTTCTACAAAGGCATTTTAATTCTGCTATTAAAAAAAAAAGTTTAGAGGAAGGGCATGATAAGAAGGAGACTAGACTGTTTCACATCTCTATTTGCTTTTCATTCCTTTTGCTCACTGAGGGAGGCAAGCATATCACCCCTGATTCATCACCTCTAGGGAGCTCTTTAAATGCTTCATAAATTGTTCATCTGTACCTAAATAATTATCAGATCCCATTTATTAACCTAATATCCATTGAATTTTTAGGCTGCATTTGCCTTATTATTGTTATTAAATAACATTAATTATGATAATGGTGTGCCCTGAGGAGAGCACACAACGTGATCACATTGAATATTGGTTTTGATAGCTGTTACTGGGCAATTAACATTTGTTACTATTGTAGATTCTCAATATGGGCCTCTTTATTCACATTATATACTTGAATGGAGTGTACTAAAACATGTCTGAGAAAGGCTTTGTTCACTGTTCCAGTAGAAGAGGGCAGCTTTAGCAAAGCTTTCTGCCTGGGGAAGCAGTGTGAAACTTCAGAGGCATAGGTCAAAGCCTGAGATAATTAGTGAAATATTTATCCAAACCGTGGCATTTACTGCCACAGGTATGGCAAAGGTGAAAACTGTTAAGGAAGTTAGATGAAAAATGTTTTTAATGCATTTGTAGAGGTTAGTTCTATCAGTGACTGCTAGTCTCTTTCTACTGATGACCTGAGGAGACAGGATGGGGGCAAGGCAGTTCTACACTTGACAGCTGCATTTGTGATTGGCTACAAATTCAGAAGCCGTGGGCCTGGACATTCAGCAAAGCATTTGGGCACATCTTGACTCACAGAAAGTATGCAATCCCTCCCAAATTACAAGCATTCAATTACAGGAAAGTGCCTCCTTTCCCCAGCAATAACATGGTTTTGCAAAGTGGTTGTTTTTGCCTGTCTGGTTTTCCTCATGCTTATCTCTTGTGCATTGCTGTATTTCTGTCCAACACCACTCACAATCATCCTGTGAGGACTGTGAATCTGGTCACAGGGGGCTGGAAGACACAGATGCCATTCTTCTCAGAGCAGCACCAATACTGCTTTATTTTGTATTCTTGTACCTTCTTTTCTTTTAGCAGCAGTGTGAAACTTCTTGTTCTCGGCACAGGGTCTTTATCACTATCCTCCAAACCATTCCCATTTTACAGGTTTCCAAAAGAGCTCCCACTTTCCAGCTTATGTGGCAAAGAAGCCAATATTCCTAGATTCCCTCACTGCTGTCCTCATTTCCACTCCATGCTCAATTTGCTGCTGGGTGGTGCAAAGAGGGAGATGAGCTGCACTCATTTGTCCCGAGGCCCAGAGGGGCTGCACGTATGCACTCGCCTTGATGTCATGTGTGTGAAGCCTTTGTTCTCTGAGTACCGAAGTCCTTCCTGAACTCCAGCCTCTTGTGAAACAGTATTAACAGGACAGTGCACTGACAGGAGTAGTAAATCCTATATGTGACAGAGGAAATAATGTATTGACCTGCTGAGGGATTTACATACCTCCAAAGACTGACAGCAAGCTCTGCCTGTGAGGCTGGCTTGTTCTACTTTCCATTTCCAGCAGATAGTATCCAGTGCTTACAGATGAATGACTTGGAAAGATATGTACATGGATTTAAAAACTGTCCTAATTGAGTATATTCTTATACACAGGATGCTACTAATCGTTATTCAGTGTAACCTTCTTGTAAGACACACAGTTTGCTGTTGTGCTTGCTTTAAATATACAGTGCCTGTGGCTGTGCTGCTAGAAAGCATGATTATGTATTTCCCAAAGGCATGCAGAGAAATAAGAAGCTAGCTTTTTTAAGTGAATCCCTCTGATCTTTCATTAGTAAGCGTTTAATTTACGGTAGCATCTCACAGTACAAATATTTGGCTCTCTGTCTTTGTCTGCAAGCTCTCAGGGCTGAGAGGAGACACACAGAAGAATTTCAGGAGCATGGTCCCCAAAGGACAACAGGACTGAGTTCTCTCTCTTATCCTTCTACGAATGCAGCATCATGTCTCCAGGGCAACCTGAATTCTGACAGTCGTGGGAGCAAGGACATGGCATGGATTTCTATTTGATTCCTGCAACTGAAAAGAGATCTGAGACAAAAATCAATATGTGACTAAGCTAAGAGAGTTCTTTTCACAATTAATTTTATCTAAGGGTTCATTTTCTCTCTTCTTGTGCAAATGTAATCCACAACTACTAACTACTGTGTTTATTTTGTTGATCTTTCCCCTTCTACATGTAGCAAAGGCCTAAACATCTGAAATAAATAGGACTGAGCCTACCATAAAACTGAACAAGCATTTTATAAGGGAGCCTGAAAACAGTATTTATATTTCAAGATGTATGATTTCATTTTTTCTCAAGTGATGCAGTATTTTTAGGCAGCGAATCATAGTTCTGGTCAGATGTTTCAATTGAAAGTGATTTTTTCAATGACAGCTGTCTGAAATAAATACCTTAGCATTTCTCTGTGAGGCACTGAGCTCTATCCTAAAGCAATATTGAAGCATATGTTGCAGCTAAAGGAAAACATTTCTGTTCTGCTTTAGTTATCTTTCTTAGAAATACGTGAGCTTGATTTTCCTGCACAAGAATGAATCACAAAAAAACTCAGCTGTAAAAACAAAATTGTGACAGGTGACTCAAACACTTTCAGTTGGTTTTAATATGTGCTTTTAGTAAGTGCTTCATAAAATTATTATTGAAGAAAACTGGGTCATGCAGATGGTTTTATTTTGACTCTCTGCTTTCTTCTTTATATCATCCCCATGAAAAGCTGCCGGACGTGAAAGGTGAGTCAATCAAGAAACTGCTTAGAGAGGCTCCTTTAGGCTTCTGGATGTTTATTGCTGTATTTGATACTTAGATCTTCCTCAGTTGCCTCAATTACACTGCAGCTTGGATCCATGAGTTCCCCCAGCACTGAAACATCTTGGCTCACGTAACTCCATGCTAGCCATGGCAGAAACACAGATGCAGAGTTGATACTGATGTTTATGTTGTAGCTTTTGTTCAAACTATATGGTGCTGACATAAATGACATTGTGACAAAAATGTTGTGCCATGATCGTGAGATATTTTGAGAAAAATCTCCTGACATTCACTTAAGGTTTTAGAGGCTATGTCAGTAGCAATTTTTTGCTTTTTATGAGACTGGGAAAGTTAAAGATAATTGTGAACTCTCCTTATCTAGTAGATGTGTTCATCAGAGTGACATAGTTTTAGAGTCTTATTCTGTGTGCAATTATATTTCTCTAATTTCCTTTAATAATGGCTTCTTAAGAAGGGACTGACTGTGTGTATATTGGTTAGGAAGTGCAAAATTCAGCTGACCCCTCTTCATTAGTTTACATTACATTACATTACATTAACATAAAAGTCTGTTAGAAAATACAGGCACCACAAAATGGGAAAGTTGGACTGCTCAAGCTAAAATGTTCTTGTAGGAGAAAGGGTAAAGATTTAGACAAAGCAGTTTCAGCATCTTCAGGGTGACAGATTTCAATACAGTTTCTGAAGCAGCTCTTCATTTCCTGTTTTGAATATTAAGAATAATCTGAAATAAACTTTAAAACTGAAGAAGTACCATTGCAAATTAAAACAAATATTAAAATCTTAATTCATGCTGAAAAGAGCCTGTCTTCCACAGAGTTCATCTTACTATTTATGTACATCTGTCTGGATGAACCAGTCCTCTTATTTCTTCAGTAGCTATTTCCTTCATAGATTGTAGATTGTTATATTCCCTTCAATAAATGTTTAGCTAAGTTTTACATACAACATTTTGCTCCATTAGTCTTTCCTAAGATGACACTTCAGCTCTTAATTCTCCAGATTCTGCCTTATTAAGGTCAATTAGATGTTAATCAGTTTTCACTTACATGCTCTTTTAGAAGGAGAGTGACATTTGAACTTTGTACAGAGACTTGTTTTTTTTCTGGTAGCCTTGCAAAGTGGTGCTTTTTGATACAAAAAAAAAGCTTGAAGCAGCCTTAATTGAATGACCTTGGTCTCCCTCTTTTCCCTATTTTCCAAAAGAGTCATAACCTGTAGCACTTCAATTAGGATTTATTTTAGGCTTCCCAGCTATAACTCATAATCCAACACATTGTTTCAGAAACAATTTTCATGAAGGAGGCTCAACCCAGAAGGTGAAAAATAGTTGTTATTTTTGAGGCTAACACAGGATTTATGGTAGGAGAGCATTTATAACTTAAGCAAAAAACTTTTTAAGTATCTGAGGTTGGAAAGCTGACACTAGAAAACTAAAATATGGAAATAATTTCACAGTTTTTGCAGGGAAAAAAAAATACCCATATGTGTGACGATGAAAATTCATTCCTTGAATTATATTCACATCAGGACTGGATGCCTTTGTATGTACTCATTTATCCCTGGCAAACTGGGCAGAGGCTAGAAGGAAAGAATGAGGTTGTTTGCCTGCTGTAATAAATTGTATCAGAAAAGAGGGATACAGCAGCATTCCTTTTATCAAGTGAGTTAAAGAGTGCACAGGCTAATGAACCACTTTCTATGGAGCCAATATCTGAGACTGAAAAGGCAGCCAGTCATTCCTTGGCTCTGCAGCAGTCTTGGAGCCTGTTATACACAAACAGAAGCAGGGAACAAAAATCTCATTTGGGGCGCAGCTAGCCTGAAACAGATATCCATGGTGAGACACTCTTGGATACAAGAGGCAGAAAAAGACAGCGTCATGATGATGAAGACATTTCTACCCCTGCCTATTAAAGATTTAGTGGAAGAAGAGTTTATTGATGTGGAAACATGGCCCCCTACCTTACTGTCTGAGCAGAGAGTGGTTCTGCCAAGCATCTTCCTGTGTGCAGCTATTTACCACAGTTGCTAAAGCTACCCAGGCTTCTTTGTGTGATCAGGAATCTTCTCCAGAACCGGGAAGGGTTGGAGTATTGAGTGCTTATGGACTTATCTCAGTTCTCCTCTTTCTTCATCCCTAATTTAAACCCTGCTGCAGGCATACCATGCACTCACAAGCTTCCAGTCTATGCAGGCAGGGAGAAGACCACAGTTAATTGTGGGAGGCAGATAATGATAACTGTATGTATTATCTGCATCCAGGACTCTGGGACCTTGCTGGGGCCAGAGTAATCACAATGAAGGGCAAATCTGCCCTCGCCTACTGCAGCTGTATTTCTGGACTGAAAATATGGAAGAGAAGCTGTTTTTTGAAATTTCACTCAGCTTGGCTAACAGCCCAATTCAGCAGACTTGGAAGATTTTCCATCATAATATTTCTCTGAAGCTAGCTGTAAGAATAAATGGCATAATGCATGTTTGGCTCAAGAGATGAGAGTCTAAATTTTGAAGAATCTTTTCTTGTTTGTTATGGAACAAATCCCAAACTTCTTGCTTAGAAGTGCAGGCTCCCTGCTGCTATGAGGCCCTATCTGAACTTCTTGAGTATAGGAGGCAA
Organism: Gymnorhina tibicen; assembly: GCA_013399875.1. Taxonomy (NCBI): domain Eukaryota; kingdom Metazoa; phylum Chordata; class Aves; order Passeriformes; family Artamidae; genus Gymnorhina; species Gymnorhina tibicen. Next base: position 819,913 of record VXAZ01006690.1, on the reverse strand, counting down.
GAACTCTCCTGTGGGAATACTTGCTAACATTTCTGTGATCAGCTGTACTAATTACTGTGGCAGAAGTTATTTCACAGTGGACAAGGCAGATCAACCTCCTGATCAGTACTAGAAGGGCAGGGAGGACAAAGGAGATAAATATTGTGAAACTACTCCTTACTTACGTGGCAGCCACCTAAGACTCTGGGCAAGGCTTCAGTGCTGAGAAAAGGTAGATCATGAAGAGAAATAAGCCAGTTATCTTGGGTTCTGATAGAAACACGTGGAATAGGCAAAGCAGGTTTTTTTGCGCCCTATATACTGTATATTTTGCTCCATTGTGCAGTACAAAGTTACCAAGCATCTTGAGCGCTACTGCTTTTGAAGCAATAGACATTTCTGATATTCTTGATCTTACCTTGCTCTAGGAAAGAGAGAGAGGATGAGAATCTCAGCCATACTGGTAGTAGTAGATTCTTCAGGATTTTGACTGATCAGTTAAATATCCTGATTTATTTCACACTTCTCATAAGAAAACATTAAAGAAAAACTTGTAGTCTGTGAATTTATGGTGTTTTTATTCTTCTTTGTGGGCAATGCCACAACCAGAGACAGCAATGCCAATAGCACAGCTCACAAGATGGGCAACTCTGCAGACAATGCACAAAGATCTGAACAGTCTAGATATTTAAGATCTACAGACCAAGAGGCATGTAGGATTGTGCCACACTTCCAGGCCCTGAAATCACCATCCCAAAATTTCAGAACCATGAGACACATACCAGAGGCACTCAAATCTGGGGAAGGAGAAGGGGAGATTTCTAGGAGATGGCCAAAGAATGGAAATCCCATGGCTTTGCCTACTTGTATGTTTGGGGGGCATCTGCAGCAGAGTTTGCATTTGTAACAGAGCACCCCAAAAGCATGGCATCTACAATGAAAAAACAGTGCCTTTTCATGAGTTTTGGGAGACAGAGCTGGTTTTGAAGCTGTGCTGTAAAAGCTTGTGACCCTCATGTCTCTCAAAAGTCATAACTTGTCTACCTTTGGATGCTGTAATGCTTCTCCACATTTTTAGACTGGCTACAGATGCTAATTACTGATCAGCTGTGATTAATCTGATTAGTCTTTTGACTGGAGGAGTGTGAACTACCTTCCCCCAGGTACAGCTTCTTGGGATCTGAGAGTGTGTTTCATGGACACAAGTTCAATGTCCTCCTCATGGGAGAAAAAGTGCCAGCAAAAAATGAATAAAACTTGTGAAAACAAGAATATGAAGTGTAAAATCATTACCAAAGAGAGTGTGTTTAAACACTGAAGTTAACAATCCCAGATAGTTTGAAGTGGAAAATTCTCTTTGTTTGTAGAAAGCACAACATCTCCCATAGAAAACAGGAGGAGGATGGAGTATTGTTAGCCAAAAGCCAATCTACCATGGCTTCTCTCTTGTTATTCCTTTAATGATGTGCATTGCAGTCTTCTTTCTCCATTATCTAGTATTAACTTCTAATTTTTTCATCATATCGGATGTAAACTGAGATGATACTGTTTTCCAGTGGTGATGATGATAGTACTCTTCAAGCATACCACACTGATAACTAGACCTGGATTTTGAAGGGTTCTGTGTGAGCTGGACCTGGAAAACCTATGGTTTCATGAATCTGTGGAGGAACATATTAAAGAGGCCAAACTCTACTCCATACTGATTAACAAATAAATTACTTCTGAATGAAAGCAAGCATTAGTACTGTTGTGGAAGTATATGGTGGTAGGATCAATATATGAAAGGCTTACATGGAAAATATTTTGACCGGAAGCACAGAGTTATTGGCAGAAAATGTGAAATGTAGCAATGAAGTTGAAGATCTCCAGTATCTCAGAAGAGATTGTTTTGTGCTTGAGAACATGCAGACAAGTCCAGGAAGAAAGATTCTTGGAATTTAGAGGAAAACATGACACATACAGATTTCTCTGCGGTTTGAATAGAGGTGCCAACTCATTTGAATGCATAGGCTTCCATCCATATTTTTATCACTTATTTGCATGCATAGGCACACACTTTCAGCTATGCATCTGTGTTTAAAAATGCACACAAGAGCCATGTATGACTCCGAGCATGTTTTTGTTAATATATATATTACGCCAGCCAGCCAAATAGCAATAATATTTCTCCTGCTTGCTCATTCTTGGATGGCTCATTTACATATTTATGCGGCTCCTATTTTCTTTGTAAAATAAAACACTATGAAATGATCTGCCTAGGCTTTCATAAGGACACAAATCACTAGGCTTCTGATTTTTTTATTAATTCTATCCACTTCACTTTTGCAATTCTAGATTTTCCTGAAAGTGAGGCTATGCCATCATTCATTTGCTTTCAGCAAAAGCACAACAGCTCCAGAATAGGCTCTTAATTGTGGTCAGCATTTTTGCCAACACCATCCATAATGAAACAAAACATTATGAATATCAGCTTTTTTATATTTAAGTTGTAGAGCTGACTTACTGTACAATCATAGTAAGTTACTTAACAGAAACCGAAATAGATTCAGATGGATACTGGATTGGTTTGATTTGTTTATTAATTTGCTTTGCGACAACAAGCAGGTCACTGCTAAAAGAGAAAAGAAAAGAAATGTATAATCAAAACAGACTGCAACTTACAATCAAAGTACACTTACAGGATTCATTGCACAGTCACAATCATGCAGTCGTGACCTATGAGCTCTTTCTGTCTGCTTTGTACTCAGCTACATTGTGCTTTATATAGACTGAAAGACCTACAGGGAAAGAGTTATATCCTTGATTGTGGAACAGCCTTTCTGCTATGTCTCCAAGAGCAAAATGCATGTTTTTACCAACATCAGATTATGCCAAGAGGTGCAAATCCAGCTCAGCTATCAAAGGAAGGATGAACCCAAAATAGAAAATAAATTAGTGGCCTAGCATAAATCTTCCCACTTCAGCACTAGTGCTGGATATAAATTCTGATGGACAAAAAAGCTTTTCTGGGAAATCCCAGCATCTGAGCATGCACTGCTTAATCTGAAACATTTTGGGGTTTCCTGCATTTTGAAAGAATACACAGCTGATTGTTGCCCCGTGACTGGAGAACCAAGGATGGGATTTGCTCCCACATTTATAGCCCTCTTTAATGGAGGATTTTAGAGAAAGTCAGAGTCAGGCTAACCCTGAGTGAAAGGATCTCATGCTGCATAGTGATGGAAAAAGGAGCAGTTAGCAGTTATGTCAAGGGAAATTCTGATTGCATGGAAATTGATTTTTTCCTTCCCAGTGAGGGCATTACTCAGCAAGGCAATGATATCTCCAGCCGTGGAAATTTAAAAACTCAGCTAGACAAGGACTTCAGCAACCTGATCAAACTTTGAAGTTAGCCCTGCTCTGAATAGGGCTTTGGAGCTCCAGACTACCTTAAATCATTCTGTGACTCTTTGACTTCAGATGGATGAAATACTGATATTTATATTTATACTTGATTTAGTCAACCAAGACCTCCTTTATAGTCAGGAGAGAAAAGCTGAGTATGGTTCATTTTCATACTATGCTATTTAGGTCTGACAGGTTGCAACACTGGCTACAAAAGGTTTACCTATCTGTCATTTAGATAAGGAGACCAGCATGTATTTTGTCTTCTGTGGAGATGTTTGGCCATTGGGGATCCAGAAGTCACAGGCTGCTTGACCTCAGAAGAACTTGATGGGATGTGGGAACCATGGAAGCCTTCAGCAGGTGCCTGGTGAAACCCATATTCTCACTTATATATTCCGAATATTTTTATTTCTATATCATGGTAGATCCTGAAGGGCTCTGCAATGGTCCTTTTATTGAATGAATTCAACTAAAATGAATGTTTTAATAATTTGTGCGTGCTGGTGGGGAATTTCCAGTTTTATTCCAGTCTTATTCAAACAAAAGAAGTTTTAGAACAAGAGTTCTCATGAAATTTTGCTTTTTTTGGAAACTTGCAGGGTCCAAATAAGGGTGGAATGCTGAAAACAGGTTTTTGAAGCTCTTTTATTCATATTTGAATGAGACTATCACTACACTAGTCCTGTCTGCAAGAAAGGGAAACTGAGAATAAGAAATATTTGCATCACAGTCAATTTGTGCACCTGACTGATAAAGTAATAGCTAATGTAGCAGGATCACCCTGCTTTGTGCCTTTGTGCCTTTGTGCCATTATATTTAGAGATATATTTAAGTGCAGTGGAAGAAAAGGTAGAGTATACCTAACAAATCCTATGCTAATCCTGTGACCTACATCTGTAAGCTCTGAAAGGACATCTAGCGGGGCTTTCTTACCAATGTGGTTGTGAAAAGTAAAGCTACTTTCTCAGCCAAGGGACACTCTGCCAACAGGAGTCAGAGTCCTTTTGCTGCGTTTCCTCCAAACTCCGTTCTGACTCTGACAAATGGGGACTTGGCATTTGCCAAAACAAGGACAGTAACAGGCGTTTTTTGTCAGCACATGGGAGCAAAGCCATTAAGAGTCTTTTTTTTCTAGGAGGTACCAGTATGTCTCCCAAAACTGTACACGGAGTTTTAATTAAGATGTGATGTTTACTACCATCTTTCTGAGCCAGAACAGATGTTGCTCTCCAGCAAAAGGCTCTTTGAAGATGACTGGAGAATTCAGTGACGTATGGAAATTAATGGGATTTTTGTGGTCAAATTTATCTCAGCATTGCTTTCCGCAAGGAGGTCTCGATTCATGAGTGCAGTCTTTGGAGCTCTTCCACCACATAAGTCCAACAGTTTTACTAAAAGCAATAAAGCAATGATGAAACCACTTCTCTCAAGGTGCTTAGAAACATTAGTGACTATAAATAACAGCTGGGTGATGAAAAAACATCTTTATGCCAATAAGTGAACTCTCTTTCTCCTAGATAAAGAGACATTAACTTGCCCAAAGTGTGGGAACAGTCTGGTAGGAGCAGTGGGAACAGTCTTGACTAGTATTTGAGTGTAGGTGGATGCCAGGCCCTGCATTTCCCACTGATGGATGGGCTGAGAGCTCCTTGAGAGGGCAAGGCACCAAGCTGTGCCAGGCTCTGTAACCTTTTCTCCCTATATGGTGAGCCTGCACCAAAAGTGGGCTCAGCCTGGGAGCCTCTGTGTTGGTAGGACCAGTGCCAGCTGTGATCTAAAAGCTGGGGATTGCTTCTGCCCAGTGCTGAGCCCAGCTCCCCCACCTCAGCTGCCAGTAGGGCTCCTTGGCCTGCATTTGCCCTGGATACGTGGGTTGGGATGTCCCAGAGCACAAGAAACATCAGCACGTATGCACAACATACCATGCACCCGTATCTTGCAAAAATCAGGGAGAATCTGGCCTCTTCTCTGTATTGACTCCACACTGAAAGAGAAGACATTTTATGGTACTAATAAGAAGACAGCTCAGTTCCTTGGTTCTGAAGCAGACAAATGTCAAATGTGTACAACTAAAGGAGCACTTGTTTTGAAGACAGATCAGCTGCAAAAAATGAATTGGCTTTGCTTTTCAGATCCTCCTACGAGTCCCCAGAATAGTTGGTGCCATCCTATTTCTGAGCATGTTATTCTCTCTTTTGTACTGACAAAAAAAAAGTCCTCTTCATCACAAGAAACAAGACTCTCCATACACTTCGTGTGGGTAAAATCAAAAGGGGAGTATATGCAGGTACGACATGCATCTCTGTCACAGGGTAAAGAGGGGTTTTGTAAATAGCCTGGTGTTCTTGTATTGACATTTCCTCTGCAGGCAGCACTCCAGCTTTGTGCGGGCGCCTGGCACTTGCACACAGCTCTGCTCTGTTATGGAAAGCCAGGCATGCGTGAGCTGATCACTGGAGACAGGCAAGGAAAAGGGGGACCTCAGCGAAGATGAGTCAGTTGGGGACAGGGAACACTGTGTCTTTTGTGGAGCAGTGTTAAGAGGGAGAGGGAGGCGAGAGTGATGCTTGCGCGGCATCCCCATGGCCCCCCCTCACTCCCCAAACCAGCGTCGGAAAAAGGCGGAAAAAGGCAGACCTGCTGGAGCACAACAAAACCGTGCAGCAGGAAAATGAAAGCCTTGGGGTAAAATATAACTCCCGTACATTTGTGGAATACAAGTCCTGGAGAGGAAGAGTGGAGGAAATCACGACGTTGCTGCTATGGAAACCAAATCCTACCCATCACAGGGAGGAGATGTGCCAAAGTCCTGGGCAGCCTGGCTGCTGCTCACATCATAAGCCAGACCCCCCCATTTCCTACCTCTCTGCTCTCTCCTGAGACCTGAATGGTTTCAAGGCTTTGTGTACAGAAATGAAGGGTTATGGAGCTGCAGCAGTGTTCAACCAACCATCCTGGCAAAATATATTCAGGTCTTTCTCTGAGAAAAGCCAGAGGCTTTCCAGTTATTATTTGCCATTACAGGAATGTGCTGGATTTTTTTCCTCCCCCCTTGAATCAGATTGAAGGGAGGATAAAAAGAGGTTTAGAGGCATCACCTGTGATTCATGTTTGTCTCTGTGGCTTTTTGCCACTCCTGAGGCTGGATGAGAGATACTGGCTGGAGAATTAATTTTGGAGTGGGGCTCCTGGGTGCCAGTAATCTAGCAGAGGAAACGTGCTTCCTACCCGTGTTTTTTCTGCTGCATCCATCGTCTGAGGAAATGAGAGCAGGGTTTTACTAGTGAAGGCAAGGGGGAGTGAGGACCGAGGAAAAAAAAGCAAAAGAAAAATTGTGATAAGGATGAGCAGGCCTCTCGTTATCTTTTCTTGGTCTGTGCCTGTGCCGGGCTGCAGGGTATGAAGAGTGATTGCTCTCCAAGCCCTGGATATATAAATATCTTGCCTTTTTATTTTTTTAAACAGCAGCTGTGCTCATTACAGTGTGTGTTCATGGCAGTTTTGTATTCATCAGTTCTCTCATACCAGAGCCAGAGGCATGTTGCTCAGTGGGTTCCTGCAGATAGGAAAAGCTGGTAGTCACATGTATACTGCATCATCCTTACACAAGCCCTTTATTTCAGAGAAACCTCTTAAACAGGCTAATCTGCAAATATAAGTGAAGCAGAGCCCATGGCATAAAATGATCATAGTTGAGACCCCTTCTTGGAGGGAATCCTGGTACCTGCTGGGATGACGACAGATGTGTGTGCTGAATTTCACAGGAGGTAAAAGAACATTCCCTCTAATAGGAGCCAAAAAGTCAGGTGCTGTGCCAGTGGCATAGGAAGTTACTGAAAACTGGGAAAATACATCAAGGATGTGTGTCTACCTTATTCTATTTTATTACTTTTGTGTCCATAACTAGCTGCTGCTGGAAAGCCTGAGTGCAGATATTCTGGTAGTCTGACACGGTTCCCTCGGTGAGGAGTAGTCCCATTGAACCAAATAGCACCAGTTATGAGTATATTATTATGAAGGACCGGCAAGTATTTATTGAGGCTTACAGGATTTCTGCATTGTTGTAACTCTTTGAATATCAGTGAGGGTAAACCATGTTCACTGTGAATGCCAGCATCAACCTTGTCCCTGCTTGCTGCTACCGACAGTTTCTGGGGGCACACCAGCCAGCTTGCAGTACATGCTATAAGGCTGCAGCGTATTTTAACCATGACTAAAGGAGAATTGAAAAAAAAGGAAAAAAAGCATCTGAAGACAGAGAGACCTGGCTGAGTCCCAAGAGAAGGAGGAATTTCACTGGTCTAATGATCAGCATTTTCTTCAAAGACAGGAGCAAGAAGAATGTTAAGTATTTGTCCTATCTGCATCATTCTGTGAGAGGAGATTCACGCTCTGTTATGAGCCCATTTTGGTTACAGTAGAATTCCTGCATGCCTCACTTCAGTGGTTTTCAGTGAAAGGTCAGAAGGAGGGGGGCACTGATGCAGCTAATTCAGCAATTGTGCAGTACCCACTCTTAGATTCTTGGGGTTTTATTCTGTATTAAAAATAAGAAGCAGTTGTTTACTAGGGGATTACTGAATGGCCTGTGTTCCCATGATACCTACAGGAGGCTGACAGTTATTCTCCCTGGGTTCTCCCTGGAGCTATTTTCTTTGCTGGCAGGGAGGAAATTGTTCATGTTTCATTTGTGCTACCGTTGTTCCAGCTGCCAGAGCAGGAATGTTTGCCTGCCAGCCTGCATCGGTGGCAGAGGCTCTTCAGACCTGCCATCTGTTAGCGTTATTCCTGATGTCATCTGCATGTTGGCAGCTCCTAGATGGATGTCCCTCTGTGCTAGGCACTGCTTCACTGTGTCAGGAACAGCAGAGGGGCAGAACAGAGGCAGGTAAGGGACACAAGGTGCTGGAGAGGGGCTGTCTGCCCCAATCCTCTTGGCAAGCTGGGAACAGGGCCTTGAACTGCCTTCCTGTCTCTGGCTCCTCTTGGTCTCTTATTGAAATACCTCCTTAAGTATCCACTGTAAATAGCAGCTGCAGTACAACGCAAGGGTCTGCAAGTCCGTGGTTTACAAAACAAGGCTTCTTATAAACATCCTCATCCTGAATCCTTGTATGATCTGGACAGATTAAAAAAAGAAAAAAAAAAAAGAAAAAAAAAAAAAAAAAAAAAAAAAAAAAAAAAAAAAAAAAAAAAAAAAAAAAAAAACAACAAGGAGGAATTTTCATTTCATTTCACATGGTTCTTAGCCGACCGGGATCCTCTGTAACACGGGGTCCTCACTGCTCAGGAGCGGTATTTTTGTTGACTCACTGGTTCCCACTACGAACCCTTTCAGGCTGAACTTAAGCCCCATCACGCTGAGCCCGTGTTTTAGAAATGAAGCCCACCCCAGGCTGGCCAGCCCTTGACAGCTCGGCCGACTGCAGTCAGGAACATCCTTGGAGCCCGGCCGTGCTGGAACCCCCGCCCCGAGATAACACCTGTCATTGCACCCCCCAGCCTTTCCCCTTCCCTTTGTCCGGAGCCGGGGAGGCTGCGGGGCCGGCTGCACCCCGCCGAGCCTGCAGTGCCGGCGCGGCACCACGGAGCGGCACCGTCCGCCCGGACACGCGGGGCGCGACCGCCCGCGGGGGGACCCGAACCGCGACCGCCCGGGGACGGCACCCGCCACCGCTCGGGAATCCAAACCGCACCCGCCCGGGCATCCAAAGCGCGACCTTACGGCAACAGTAGCAGGGCTGCTCTGAGCGGGAGGCAGGTGCCCCCCTGCCTCGGCTGGGCACACACATAGACAAAAAAGAGCATTTCCGCGTAATCTCAGCCCCCAGCATCGCGGGGATGCCCACATAAGTCTACCAAACACGAGTGTTTGCATCACAGGTTTCTGTGAAGGATGAGTTGGTAACTCAAAACCCTGCTATACCATCCAGGGTTGCATCCAAACACAGCAAGGAGTTTTTCATCATTTACAGCATTTGGGTTGGTAGGAAGTGTTTGTTTAGTTTGGTTTTCCCCTCTCGTTTTGCTTTTGGTTTTGAGATTACACTTGTGCTTCCAGATGCTCAAATGATTCAACATTTTAAAATTAAAAGAAATGTTTTTAGTTTTTTTTCTTTTTTAAAATGAAACTTAGCAGGAAAATTTTTCAACTTTTAATTAATCCAGTGTTTGTGTTTGCCATGCTATGAACAATGTTTCTAGCAAATGGCATTATACAGGTCGATATCTAAATCATGTCTATTTTCACTTTCTGAAAATGATGGATTTTTTTTAACCTGGAAATCTGGGTATTTAATGATTAGCAGTTATGTTTTTAAGCCAATTTAATAAATCTTAAGAAGGATATAAAAATAAACTGGCAAAAAAAGAAACATTTCAAATCATGTCAGACAAATTGGTTCTGCACTTTCCATTAATTCAGTTCCTTCAGTTTTTGACCACACATCATCCCAGTAATTCTACCAGTCCTTATTTGAGCACTGCTGTGGCTGCTGTGGGGCTACCTGGGGCTATGTAGGAAGATCTGCCAAGAGTCCCAGCCTCCACATCGTGCAGACTAGGGACGCATGCAGGATGCCACATCTCCTTTTTGGAGAAGACTGAGGTGACAGGAATGACTTCAGGGGTGTTTGACCATCTTACCCTGGTCATGATGTGAGTTTTACTTCAGGAACTGGGAGTCTCCCACATTTACCAGTTTCCGTATGGCCAGTCTGTCTGCTTTGCCTGGTAGAGCCACTTCCCTTCTTCATCTTTCCCAGCCAGAACTGAAATTTCTGTCTTTATCTCTTTCTGTGTTTTGGAGGAGTCATTTGGACATGACTTTGTGCCATTTTGGAGTGCAGGCTTGCTCTTGCAGCCTGGTGCATTGACTCACCACTAGTGCATTTGGAAATGAAGGACTCAGAGAGCTTAAAGCAAGATGGAGGGTTTGCCAGCATTTTGGTAATGAAATTGGTTTAGTTTACATACATTTAAAGAAGATGGTTCTGTGGTTGACAGCCCGAGGAATGTTAGTTTTTGTTTGCCAGATGACTTGATATATCGTGCACACACCCCCACACCCCCCCCATAATCAATAGCTTAAAGTCAGACACCATGTCTGCAGGAGGGACTCAGTGCTACAGCATCTGGGGAGAGCCTCAAGTCCAGTTTCCCAAAGTTATATAAGGTACCTAAATCCCAAGGAAGTCAGTATCCCTATGCTATCCATGTGGACCTTGCATGAAGTGCAACTGCAATGTTTTTATTGTCTTTGCTCTCTATTTCAGCAAGTTCAAGGTAGACTGGGCCAGGCTGACCCCAGCAGTAAAGAGCTGAAAGGACACCCCATGGGCATGTATGGGAGTCCATGTCTGCACATCCCTGCTGTGTAATAATATCCATTGTTTTCTCTGTCTTTTGTGTTTGAATAAAAAACCCAAACAAACTCACTCAAATAGAATGTGGCCTGCTTTCCCTCTCAAGATCAGAGTCCAATTCTTGTAGTTCTGCCCTTCTTCTCTCAAAGGCCCTTGTCCCAAGACTGGTAGCACAACAAACAAAGCTTTTCTAAAGAAATACAGGCAGCAAAGAGTCCTTTTGCCAGTCCCATCATTTCACTGGCTTTGGATCCAGAAGGGCTACTCCCTGCCAAACCTAAATGAGCTGTGTCAGCTTGGGTTTGGATGCTTGCCTTGGTCGCAGGCATTTTCTTCCACAGTAAACAAAGCACAGGTAAACAAAGCAGCTGCTGAGGGGAGCTGGTTGGCAGACCTGCAAAATGGCCCATCACCACTTTGTCAAGGCTGCAGAGCCAAGTGGCCCATGGTAGCCACAGCCAAGGCTGAGGTGATGAGGGCTGTGTTTGCACCTGGAAGAGGCAGCCTCTCCTCCCACTGCCCTTAATGCCCCATGGAGCATGAAGGAGCAGCAACCCCCTACCTCCCCTTTCTGTGGCAGAAACAGACCCACCAGCTGCAGTCCACTCTCAGAAAAGCCAAGTGCAGCCTTGTCTAACTTTTGACCAGCCTTGAGCTTGACATCTGAGTGGGGACATCCCCCTGTGATGCATCACACTGTGCATCTCTGAAACAGCACTGTGCTTATCAACAACACTCATCTGCTGTGAATTGCTGGGTGGAGAGTGAAGGAGGGAAAGAAAGGTCAAAAAGACACACTGAACAACACAGATGCAGCCCCACAACACTTCATTTAGGAGAACAGCTGCCTTTTTTCCTGTGTGGTCTGAGCAATATAAACTCAAGGACCAACACAGTTGCATGCTGTGGTGCAGGTATGAAAACAGCAACTGGGGGCAAAAGTTTCACTTAACTTGGATCCCAGTGCAAGAGTTGGGGAGGGACAGCCAGCTGTGTTCACCCCAAGGCTCCCTGCCCTCCTCATGTTTCAGCTCTCCGTAGGGAAACTGAGGACTTACCTCCCACACCCAAACAGCTTGCTGGGAATTACGTTTGTTGCTTCTGCCCTTGTAGTTGGCATTTTAAGGGCTTCTTCCCAGATGAAAATAAAGGGCGAGGGAATTACCTAGCTGTCTGTCCACAATTACTTGGGAGAGTGAAAGCCCTTTATGTGTACTGTGCTGTTTTAGGGTATCTTTGCATTTGTGTTTCTATGATCACTGGAGGGCCCATTTGAGGCTATATTAGGGACTGTGCCAGCACTTCATAAAAAGTTGGATGTGTCCTGAGGACCCTCCCAGGAAGTAATGACAAGTGATACCAATTGATGAGAGCCTAGACAGCATAGCTAATAAAGCACACTGAAATGATCATCTGCATTTTTGGCAGGGGTGTTATGTAAATAAAGTAAAACTTAGTTATCTCTGATTTCTGTGCAGTCATTGTTTCTTTCATATATCACAACTGAGAAGGCAGTTTGAGAGGGGAGGAAGAGCTCATTTCTATCACTGTGGCTGAAACCCAGCTGTAATAGTAGAAATGGCTTTTCTGTCTTCTTAAATTTTCAGGTTAGGACTTGCTCTCTTCTCAAAATACAAATGCAAGTCATTGGGCTCACCAGAAATTTCAAAATCATGTGATAACTTTGGCTGAAAGTGACCTCACCAGGTCATCTAGTCCTACCTGCTGCTCAAAGCAGCACCCAGCTACACCAGCTTGCTCAGAGCCGTGTCCAGTCAAATTCTAAGTATCTCCAAATGTGATACCTTTGGAGACAGCTCCTCTGGGGCATCTATGCCGATATTTTACCATCTTAAGAATGATCTTTTTTTTCTGGCACATAATCAGAACTGGAGTCTTGCAGCATGTCTTTTTCCTGGTTTTGCGCAGCTCTGAGAAGAAAATCTTCTCTATACCTTTCTCTTCAAGTAGTTGTAGTCAACTGTGACAGCAATTTCCCCTCAACAAATCTCAGCCTTTCCTCATATGCTGAGTGCTCCAGCCCCCTGACCACCTTGGTTGCTCTCCTCTGGGTTCTCCCTTGTATATCCCAAACTGGAGACATTGCTGTAGATGTGGTGTCACCAGGTTGTGCGCAAAGGGTAGTGCTGCTGACCAGCTGGCTATGCTTTTGTTGACAGATCCCAGTATGTGGCTGTCCCTCTTTGTAGAAATGGAACACTGTTGGCTCATGTTAAACCTGCTCTCCAAGGTATCACCCCAATCCTTCCCTGCAAAGTTGCTTTCTATCCAGCTGACACCCAGCCCATACTGGGGCATGGAGTGACTGTGCCCCAGATGCAGCACTTTGCCTTTTTTGAAGTTCATGGTTCTTGTCAGCTCATGTCTCCAGCCTGCTGCTTTTCTTTCCAAACAATGCCTCAACTCTCCAGTTTATCAACTGCTCTTTCTAATTTGGTATCATCCATTAATTTGCTGAGAGTGAGCTCTGTCCTATCATTCAAGTAATGGATAAAGACATTGAACACACAGGCACCATTGTTCCATGACCTGGACACCACCTGGACTTCATGCTGCTCGTAACAAGCCTTTGAACCCAAAGATCTAGCCAAATTTTAGCCCAGCTTGTTGTCCACTTACACAGTCAATGCCTGACCAATTTAGCTGTGAGGATACTTTGAGAGACTGTGTTCAAGATCTTTCAAAATTAACATCATCTGTTCTCCCATTGTCGCCTGAGCTGATCATCTGATCATAGAGGAAAACCAGGTAAGTGAGACATGATCTGCCCTCAGAAAATCCATGCTGGCCGATTCAAATCACCCTATTGCCCTTTGCATGCATGGAAATGTTCTCTATAACCTTTACAGGGACTGAAAGGTGAGACATACTGGTTTATAGGGCAGAAGGTCTTACCTCCTCAAGTAGGCTCATCCTCTTGGCTTTCTTCAAGAACACATTTGTGATTTTTGCCTTTTTCCAATCATTGGGAATCCTGCCTGATTACCATGGCCTTTCAAGGATGACAGGGAATGCACTTGCAGTGACATTCACCACCTCTCTCAGCCCCATATTATTAATCACATCTTGTCCTATGGATTTATGCATGTCTGGTTGATTTAGGTGATCACATTTGTCAAAGGCTCTGCTGCCCTACTTTGCCACATTCATTAATGCCATAGCATAAAACCAGCAACTGCTGCCTATCTACCCCAGACATTTTAGATATCTAATCAGGAGCAAAAGTTTGATTGTAGAGAGCAGTTGAGATTGTTTGTTTGAATTTCTCCTTCCCAAAACTACTCTATGGCCCTGTCTTCATTTTTTGTTAACTGATGTTCCAACTTTTTTTTTACCTCCAGCAAAATACAGAAAAAAGATTAAATACCTCAGAACATTGAGCCTCCCTTTGAGTACGGAGCCTCTTTGTCAGCTCCCTGCCTTCTGTTATGACATTCAGATACTCTGTGGAAGTGTCCACAACCTTCATTGTTCTCTCACCCTGAAGATCAAATAATTCAGATGACAGTAGGCTGGTTTCGAATTACTATGTGATGATGACTGGAGAACAGGGGAAAATGGCTGCTAAAAGCAGAGATATGCCTCACAAAATAAATCAATTGTGAGTTGTTAACAAACACACACACACAAGATCAATTTGAACATTCAGAACAATACATGTTACTTTCCTCAGAGTGGAATTGAGATTGAACAGCTTTTAAATTCACAGAATAGGGCTCAGTAACACCATATGGTCTTGGTTAAAATTATTTTATATTGTAACGAAAGCAAAACCATCCCACTGAAAGCAAACCTTGAGCCAGTTATGTGAGTGCTGCTGAGGGAGTGAGAAACCTGAACTTGATTTCCTGTCCGACCACAGTGCAAGTCACTTTGTCAAGATATCTTATCTGTAAACTTTAATAGCTTTGAGAATTTGGACTTTCATTTCTTCATCTGTAAAATTATGATTTTGGTAATAGCACCTCTGTGTTCTGAACTACTTGGATACGGTGCTACTGGTGATCCTATCAATATCATAACATAAGTTAAATAGAAATGGAATTGCTTTACTCCAGACTGCTTTACCACAGTCTAAATGCAACCCTTAAGATAAATAGGTGTTTTCACTCATTTTTAATGTACTATTTCCTATATTTTTAGCAGGTTTTTTTTTCCTTCTTCCAGTAAACATTGCCAGAAGTGTCACACCTTAGAACTGGTCTCTTTAACTTTGAGGAAAACAGGACTTATCCTGCCACTTCCTAATTTTTTTTCACTGTAAGGACTACTCTGACTACACCCATGCAGAAAAATACAGCATTTTAACACATGCCAGTGAAGTATTATATTGCTTTATATTACAGCTCAGTGTCCTGGCTACATTTTACTATTAGGAGTGCGTGCTGGTGTTTTGAAAATGAATTGCCAAAATTATAGTTACAGTACTGTTGGCCATAGCTGGCCATTGCTTGGCTTTTGAGCAGGACGGGAAGTGTGCCAGGGAAGTAATTATTCTACAAAAGAAGAACTTGACTCTGTAGAAGAACAAGTCCTGTTGTAGAACTGCATCTATTATTTCTATCCTGCTATAATCACATAATGCAAAAGCAATGGTATGGGATAGATGGAGTAGGGGACCAGCAGTCAGAACATCTGGCTTTTCTCCCTGGATGTGGTGTCCCTCTCTTCAGCTCTAGCATGGGCGATCACTGTTTGCTTGTCTCCTTGGAGGGATGGTTTTGATCAGCTGTGGGTGATGTTCTTGCTGATCTGTGGAATCAGTGCTTGATAAAAAGCAGCCTTTTTTTTTTTTCTCTACCTGGGTCCTGTTTCAATCTTTGCAAAACTAAAGATTTGTCTTGAAGCGTGATTTGTGACCAAACAAAAGTTCGAACATTGCTTGATTAGACAAGTTGAAGAATTATTCCTGTTATTACAATGGGGTAAGCCACTCCCAAACCGTGATCCACTCCTAATATGGGGCTTCATGCTTCTGAGTGAAGACCACCAACATTAATAAGGCATCCTAAAGTCTATTTTTTATTCTTAGTTATTACTTCAGTGTAAACAGATTGCAGTGCTTTGCATGGGGAGGAGTGTGAGCTTCAAGAGCTGGTGAGCCATCAGAGATGATAACTGGAGTTTCTGGCTGTGGATAGAGACACATACACAAATCCCCACTGCAAACACAGTACTGCTTGAGCTGCAGTCATGAGTGCCATTGCTCCGTGCTCATTTTCATTTCTAGCCGGTAAAATAATTTACTATGTCAATAGTACATGGGAGGCATGGATGCTAATTTACATTCCTTTGTAAAAGGTTTCAAATGATTATACTTCCCTCACAGACAATCCTATGCTAATGAGAACTCTCTGATTCCAAAACACTGCCAGGATTAATGTTCATGGACTCTGCACCAGGGTAAATGACCTGTGGCATAGCTTTAATTAAGGAAGACGGCCACATAATTAGAATAACAACAGCTTACTATCAATTTCTGCAGCAAGTCTCAGGCCCCGGGTGACACGTCATTTGTGTGCACCGCCTGCATGTGGGTGGACTACTACATGAAAGGCCCAAAAAAGAAAGCTTTGTCATTTCTAAATGGGTATTACATAAGCTGCACCCTTTGTAGAATCCCTGAAGCAGCAGCTGCAGCTTATTGTTGCAAGAAGAGGAACAGAAACCAGCATTGCACAACAGAGACCCGAGGAGAGATTCATATGAACTGATCCCAGCGCTTTTGGCCTGCCTTTCTGAGCAGATATAGTAAAAGATTTGGTGATGTCTCAGTCTAGCAGCTGTCAGCTCTCTGAAAAGAGGACTACATCTCCAAACATCTGGGTGCCTGGCCCTACTCCCCTCCTTCACACTGAGTGTGACACACTTTGCAGTGACAGATCCTACCCTCAGGATTTTAGGCTGTTTTTGTTTGTGAAGTGTGTGAGCAAGGACCTGCTTAGAAAAATAAGTCACCATTATCCACTAACCATTCTGCTTTGCAGGTGAAGCTTTGTAGGAGGGTGATTGGCTCTCAGCACCCTGGTGCTGACAAAGTTGGATGTGGACCCTTCACTGGCAGTGACTATCTTCCTTTTTTGTGTTTGCATGACACCATAGTCAGATATGCTTTTCAAACATAGCATATGGACTCAAATTCTTTTACAACATAGATTCTTTAAAACTTCATTTTAGACCTCCACAAGCCCCAAATCTGGTCCTAAAGCAGCTCCTCTCCTGACATGTCATGGCTAAGCCTCCTGCCAGTGCCTGTCCTAGTGACCCTAGACAGCGCTACTGTTGTTCTGACCCTCACCCACCTCAGAATATGTCTACTTCTCTGCCTTGACAGCTTGCCCAGCTATCCCATGTAGTCACAAAGCAGAAGGAATCTTCAAGGGTCATCTAATCTTATCCCACAGCAGCATGCATAGTGATGGCAGATGTCTAACTTCTTTGAAAATATTATCTGCAGTCTTTTTAGAAAGTCTATTCCACTTCTTCACTATCCTTGCAATTAGAGAGATTTTTCCTCATGTTTCAGTGAAACCTTCATTGCTGCAGGTTAATTGCTGTCCTATCTAACACGAATACTTGGAAGGAAGATTAATTCCTTTGTTACTTGGAACAATCTTTCATGTGCTTGAAAAAAGTTACCCTGTCCCTTCCCAGATGTTTGATCATTCTCATTGGTCTACTTGATAGCTCTAGAATTGATTCACATCTTTCCTAAAGTGGACTCTAACTGCTCTTGTTGCTTTTGACTTCACCTTCAGGTTTCCCTGGATTTTACAAAACTTCTTTTCTGCCTATGCACACATGAAGCTGTAGACCCTACAGAAATAAACAGAAATTTTGTTATAATTATAACATGTAAGAGAAACAAGGACAGAAGCATCTTAGCTGTATAATGGCACTTCAGCGAATAAAGTGATACAGAGAAAAATGAAAGTAGTCAGTCTTTTCATATGCTAGCCAGATAATGTCTTTTCATATGCTTGCCTCACTGTCAAGTCTTTGAACCTAAAAAAATAACATTTCAGAGATTTGGTTGCAACATGACACAAGACTGACTGAAGTTCTAATTAGTCTGGTGGACAACAGACTTGTTCCTACAGAACAGGAAGCTAATTATTTTTGCTTATAATAAACTCTTCAGATTTCACTCGTAACATCTGCTCTTCAGCACTGACACAAACACAACACACAGACAATGAATAATTATGTTAACACCACAGTGTTACCAGAAGCGGGGTTTTATTCTAAAGTAAGGCTTCATTAGTCAACACTGTAATAAAGAACAGAGAGAGTTAAGTGCAGTAAGCTCAATTATGAGTTGTGTAACTGTGATTGCTTCATACAGAAATTCAGGGAGCCTGTAGTTGGTTTTCCTGATCCTCTGTGATTTGGATAGCATTTCTGCGTGAGTAGGGCAGATCTTTACTACGGAGCCAGCCCAAATTCTCAATCTCGTCTTGTTTGTCTACCTAGCATGTAGAAACCAAAACATTGCTACAATACAGTGATGTAGGCTGACAAGTAAGTTTATCCTAAACAACATACTGTTGTGTATGAGCTGCCCAGTACTTACTACCCTGTACCTCAGTTACTCCAAGGCACAATCAGCAATTTCTTGATCTCAGTCTTGTGTCCAGTGATGGGTAAGAGAAAGCACCCAGAGGAGTACCACAGGTGACAGTGCCCCTTGCTTGTACATATGTAATGGAAGTTAAGATTAACTTACATGACCAGGCATGGGTTAGAGCCAGAGCTCTGCTTTGGCTTAGTTGAACTCACCTCATTTCAGATCACTTGGGTGGTGATAGCCCTGCTTGTTCTCTTCTACAAATGACAACTTCTCCCATTATCACCTAGAGAGGACTCCTACAAGAGTGGTTTCCAAAGGCTTTGACCAGCAGATTGCCAGTAACCTTCAAGCTTTCCATGGATCTGTGCCCCATACAATAAGAAAATTAGTAATAGTTACTATTTCAATCTGCTCAGTTTGTGAGCCATTACCCCTAACCTCTTGGGACAAAAATCTGTGGGATGTGGGATGCCTCGTACACACATGCACAAATACATGAGCATTGAGGATAACAGAGGGAAGGCTGTTTGCCACAGCCAAGCTCATCCCTGCATCAGGCTTTATCAGATGTAAGCAGCTGCTCACCTGGTTAAGCAGAAGACAAAAACACGTGTCCACTGTTAATATGGGGAAGAATGTAAATACGCCATTTGCGTATGTTCACTTGGACAAACACTCAAGTTTGCGTGCTGCTTCCTCTTACACCAGAGCAAGCTGCCCTTCGCAAAGCGAAGTTTGGGTTTTCTTTACTGGGATGTGTGTAGCTGCACCTCTCATCTCTTGGGGATTCCCCAGCTTTCATCTCTTCGTCTTCATTGCTTTAGGCCATGTGCATAACTAACCTGTCCTTCCAGCTCAGAATTGTTAAACACAGCTCCTCCCTGAAACCATCAGCTGCAGTCCTCAGACCTGCCAGGTCCTGTGTGTTTTAGCTCCCATTGGGCTCCCTTGCTATCCATCTTCACTTAATGCATTTACAATGCAGAGTGGTGGTGTCTCTCCCACCCCAGGATGTGCCGTGCTGGTGTCACTGGTCATGGGATCCTCTGATCTGCTGGCAGCTGGAGTAGAAAAGGCAGGTTGTCCAGGCACCATGCGGTGTCCCCATTGTTCCCTCTTCAAAGGAGCCCTCCTAGGGTGCATGTGATCCACCAGGAGCATTTGGAGCTCCTCATCATCCTGTGCTAGCAGGAGGAGATGGGCCGTGATGCCATCTCAGCTTTCTGAAATTCAGATATGTGACAAGTCAGACTTCAGGGCGGGAGAGGGTGGCAGGTTGATGGACAAGCACATTTAGGCACTTTGGTAGGCAGAGTTCACTGCCCCTGCAGTGCTTCTGGACATAGCAATGTGATAACAATGCAGATGGAGGTTTGGGCAGGATATCTGAGTGTGGATCTCATTTATAGACACATGACCCTGCCAGCCAGCTCCTTTAGTGCTAATTTATGGTGCAGGATAGGTGATGTTCAAGGGATAATCTAAAAAGTGTTGCTTAGTGAAAGAAGCTGTCTAATGAAGTAAAAAATTGTCTTTACTGGGGTACTTTCTATCAGATTGTATTTACTGGAGGTTCACTATGGGCCTGTGATATGCTTTACCTTGTGAGGGTTAGAGAACAATCACTGCGGGTGAAAGACACTGCAAGTTCAGTTTGTCTCAGCCTGTAGAAGTCTTTTACAATAGATGAGGTGAACAATGGCTTGGAAGTGCCTCTTTCCTTCCATTGACTATAATTTAGGGAGCAGAGTTTGTTTGGCTTGCATATGTGTGCCAGAAGTTAAATAAGCTAAATCCCATACTAAAAGCACAATAAGCAAACCTAAATCTAGGATATGGATGTTCCTGTGTCTCCTGCTGCTGAATTAAGTGGTCCTTGTGTTCTTCAGTATGTCTGTGAATACAGACCCATTTTCCAACGCTGTTTTTTCAGTCTGCTCTGAATTAGAGATCCATATCTCTTTATTTCTCCATCTCTGGATTCCCCAGGCTGCCATGGAGCACTGGACCAGTGATCTGCTCTTCCTTGTCTCTGATCTGTGAAAGCAGAAAGTCCCCACATGCGGCAGTCACATTCCCCAAGCAAGTGACTCACTCAGCCCCAAGCCAGCCAGGCAGAAGTACTCTTGTTTTGCTCAGTTCCTCAGGAACTTGCTGTGGACAGGCAAAAGGCAAGGGAAATGCCACTAGGCTACTACTGCGACAGTGGAAAAGGCACCAAGGAAAACAGGTTCATGGCACCCATTCTGGAATACCCAAACTAAATGAAAAAGCCAAATGTCATAGAAATCTTGGTTGGTTGTACATCTCAGAGACAGGACAGCGTCTATTTGAACACATTTGCCAAGGGTTTTCTGTTGGCCTCAGTTCTCACGTCCCCATGGAGGCAATCCACTCATCCCAGCACAGACTGGTGTTAAATGTCGCTGGATCATGGGGGAAATGTCTCTACCCCGTTTTGTCCTGGGGTGGATGACTGCCACAGGGGTTGAGAGGGGAGGAAAAGGCCCCTTGAGCTTTGGCACTGCTCATGCTGTAGTCTCTGCTCTCTGCCAGAGGAACAAAACACTGGACTGTGCTCATATATACAAAGTAAGATGACTGACCTCCACTCAATGAGACACCTTCATGTTTCCCGAAGTTTGGCAAGATGCTGTTTACTCTGAATCAGGAAGGATTTTGGCCAAGCATAATTGCTTCATAGGATGCAGCAATGGCAGACAAGGAAAACACCTTATCAATGGAGCGGGATAAACTCTGCTACCATAGATTGGATTGCCCTGATTTCACTGATTCACAAGAGGATGAATTACCTACCACATCAGTAAGAAAATCACTTTCCCTTTCCCTGAAGAAGTTAATCTGATACTATGATATATGTGTATCAGGATCTGTGCTGAGATAGCACGGGAGAGGAATGCTGAACTTTGATTTGTGAATCAGCGTTTGGTACCTAGTGCCTTGTTTAAAGCAGGCACTTTTTAAGAAACATACTGTTGTCTACATTTTGTTCTACCCACAAATAGAAAAAAAAGAAAAAGAGGGAGGGGAAAAAAAGGATATGACAACATTCATCAGTAGAAACATGCACAAAAAAATACAAGCAGTTGGAATTGATCTTTGTACCTATTTCCTAAGCTTAACTATTCTGCTGTTTCCCAAAGGCATCATTTCAACCATCCAGTCCAGAGAAATGTGGTGGAAGAATATCAAGGCTTTTTCCCTACAAGGAAAGGTGAAGTGGTGTCACTGGGCAGGTGGTTTTCAGGAATAAAAGCCCCCCTGAAATGGCAGACAGTGTAAGCTGATTTGAGGATGTGTGCTCTTGCCCCGAGATGGACAAAATCCCTTCTTCCTCAGAAGAAGGCTCCCTTTATCTCAGTTGGACTGTCAATGATATAAATGATAAGGGTGTACCAAGCTGGAGATAAAGTGGATGGAGGTTTCTTTAGTTTCTGTAATTGCCAGGATATGTGAACATCCTTTGCCTTGCACTTTATCATGTAAACTATTGTAAAGGACTCTGAAAACAGGTAGGAACTCTGTCAAACCAGAACAATGATTTTTCTCTTTCATCCTCTCTGAAATAAATCAGTCCATACAGAAACAGGGCACCAAAGCAGCAGTCCCATTTTCTAAAACTATTATTTTCTTGACTTTATCTTTTTTTACAGCATTGCACGAGAAACAATTGTGCTGCCTTTCAGGATGGTAAGAGTGCTGGTGGCATTAGCCTTCAGTCTAGCACCCTCCTGGTTTTCCTCTTTCCTTGAAACTGGATACAGTGTCAAAATCATCTCTGTTTGAAGAACAAAGTACAGAGTGATAAGCAATTTATGTTATGAGTTCTTTTGCAATGCTTTCTCATCCCAGTTCCCAACATCCCCACATGACTCATTCTGCCTTCCTGCTGTGAGTGCTACTGGTCCTACATGCGAAATTAAACTCTGGAAAGCATTTCACAGCAAGAGGGGTTTGCTCTTTGAGTTCAAGCTCTGCCTTTTGTTAGGAGGCATGCGTTCATTGTTTAAAGGCTAACTGGTTTCACTTGCTAAACCTGCTCTTATTTATAAGCAAAGCTGCTCTTGCAAAATATGAATCATTGAAGCTCAGAGACTGAAAGGGTAGATGAGGTTACCCTCTCCACTCCTTTGCCAGGACAAGCTCATACACAGCTGTCTGTTCTGTGTCTGGGGTAGTAAACATTTGAAGAAATAGGATATCCAGCACTTCTTTGGATACTTTTGGATGAGGAAGCCAATTATGACTTCTGACATATTTCTATTTTTTTCAGATCCTGTAGCATCTGTATACACAAAACATAATATCATCCAAGAATAAATACAAAGCTCACAAAGAGAACAAAACAAATGGCTCAAGCAGTGGCAGGTGCTGTGTTAGGTGTAATGAAATGACTGAAAGGGCTCTTTTTTCTGGAATCTACACTAACCTCTCATCCACTTAGCTCATCCTGTCTCTGTTCCCATCTGCAACATTCACTGTAGTTTGTTAAAATTAAATCAGGATTGTTGTTCCTGTGGTCTGTCCATGAATTTTTTTCTTTTTCTTAAATCAAATCTAACAGAGAACTCATTTTACTTGTAGTCAGATCAAGTTCTCCTTTAAAATGACTGTCCATTTTTGAGTACCACTAATGTGGGCTTCAATTTACTTTTGTCCTGCTCTGCTTTGGATGCATTGGATTCCCTCTCTTTCAATACATCTGATTTAATCTCTCCCTCTTCCCCGCTTGGGGCATCTGGGAGCAATTGGAGTGACTTTATACTCCTCTTTGGTTTCACGCTTTTGCCTCATTTTATGATGTTGGCTAGACAGACAGAGAGTTTTGTATTTTATTTTCTAGCGATCTTAGCATCGTGACAGCTTCCGTTTTTGTGTGTGTTGTTGGTGTGATTTACGATTTTTGTATTTTCCCCCCACTAGCTGTCAGTGTCAATCTTTTCCCTGTGCCAGAAATGTTCCTTTCCTCCTATGACATTAGCTGCAATGTATGTCACCATTTGCATATTGTTTAGGACTGTGTCACAGCTTCATTCTGGCTTGCTATGAAACCTCAGTTATCACATTTTCTTTACAACTTCATTGAGCCAAGCTCCTATGTGTAGACATTGATTTAAATACATATTATGTATTTAAATATGGTTATATTTGGATAAAACAAATGGTCCTAAGCATACCTCTTAGTATGCAGGTAAAGAAGCTTTGCAGAATTAAGATTATACATTGTAATGACAAAAAATCATTTAAAACACAGGATCATGAGCCTCGTTTCTATTTTTGCTCATAGCGAGGCCCTTTCACAAGACAGGGTCACCACTAATTGGAATGTGCAATCCCTCATTTTAGCTTGAGCATAATCAAAAGGCTCAGAACAGTAATACCAACCTCAGATTTCCTGGGCAATAGAGATGTACAAAGCAGTATTGGTGAGACAACACCAGGTGGAGTTTATTAAACTGACTTCTTACTGAGCTCTGGAGCAATTAGGTGCTCTCAGCAGGTTGACAGAGCTGGAGGGTTTTCTTTAACTGATTCTTTTCTGATTATTAAATCATAAATCTACTGACTGAGATCATAGAAAAGTGTACAGCTTTCACCACATTCATTGCATCTTGGTTTGCAAGGGAAGGTTACCAGTGGGTCTCACACACAGAATTGCATTGCACGGGAATATGTGTTCTTAAATGTAGGCTGAGAATACTTTAAAGCAATTTGCATTAAGGAAAAAACCTGCCTAGAGAAACGCATATATGCAGTAAATATATGCAAGTCTCATAATGCCTTGGGAGGGCCAGTCTGTATCCTTCTGTTCTGCTGATTTATGAGAACTGTAACTCATGTTTTAAAAAAGGCTGATGTGTCCATTTTTGGCCATGCTGGATTCTGGAGCATCCTGCAGACACAGAGGAATTAGTGTTTGATCTCATTCTGTTTTCTAGGTGGCACTGGCAATCTGTGCTATAAATTCATGTGGTGCCTGAAGGGTCTCTTTCATTTCATTCATTTGCTTTTCCCACTCCCAGTTCTGGTTCAAGATACAAACCTGCAAAGCAAACTGATTTGTAACCTAGACAAATTGCAGAACTGACATCCCACAAAGGGTCCCAGGAGGTGGTGAATATATTCTGAAGCCCTGAAATTAAAAGAAGAGCAAAGAAATAAAATTTAAAAGAAAAAAAATAGTATGAATGTTCAATTTCTTTTACTGCTATCTTAAAATGGAGCCATCCTACGGCTAAACCAAAACTGTTAGAATCCATTAGTTCCACAACAGGCTATACCATTTGTCTGCAACTGTCTAAGATTTGAAACACTGCCTGTGTCCTGTAACATACCGAAACAGAACCATGGTATTCGTTGGGAGATTGTGCATATAAGTACACACACTGCCTACATGTGTACATGCATGGATGAAAATGGATGTGTGCGTGTGCCTAAATTTATAAGTGTACATCATTCAGATATGTCCTGACATGCATCTTTATGTACCTAAGTCAAGCCAGATAAATTTTTGCGTGTATATGAAAAACCTAATTTTTAATTGCTTATCTCCTCCCACGCTTCCTGTGGACATTTCTGTACTCCCTTTCCAAGACAGTGTCAGTTAAAACGATAAAGGCTGGCTCCTCTTCTCTTGGAAATGGGACCGATAACTTGATGCTGGCTCTGACGTATCTATGGAGAAAGCACTCCAAAGTCGTGCTTAAGCAATACTGAATGGGCAAAGATGCCACCATCCTTAGTCCTGCACTTAAATACTAAATCTGTGTCCAATTTTGTAAAACAAAACATCCAGCAAACACCATCCAATCAGTCCAGTGTACCACCAACTGATGGCAACTCAGAGCAGACACAGCTCTCCTCCACCATGCCTGTACAGCTGAGTCAGCACAGCAAAAGCTATGTAATATAAATGCTGCTTCCTTCAGTAATGCCACACTGGGTGGTGGCTTACATCAGTTAAGTCTTGCCTGGAGGATTTCCCACCCTTCCAAAGGCAGAGCTGCTGCTCAAAATGCCCTTCTCTGCATTGTCTCCTCATTCACAGGGTGAGGAGGTCCAGAAAGATCACACTCTGAGCCTCATCTTCACACTCATTAGACATGTTTGCCGTACTTACTCAATCATGCAGGAGAGAGCTGGCTCAGAAGCTGATAGCAGGATTACTAGAGTTTCAGAAAATCTTTTCAATCAAAGGTTTGGACTTGAGTTTGCAGGATTTCAGGAACTGGAGTAATTGTTCTCTATAACACCAACTAGCTTTCTGTCTCTACACTTGGCTGGAAATTCAGCAACAGCAGAGATACAACCAGGAGCTATCAAAGGATTAGCAGTAGCTTACACACCCTCAAACTCCCTGTGCAAGTACAAGCCCTGGCTAAAGGAGATAACATTAGCAATATTTTTCATTTTAAAATAGCCTTGGTGGCATGACAGAAGTTCTCATAGGTAGATAGTGCTGGTGTGGGATGCACTTTCTCACATCACTAGTGAGAACTGGTTGGGCAAAAGAGCCAAGCATTTTGAAGCACTGCCATTAATGTTCCAACTGTAAATACCCATCTAATATTTAATCTCTCAGCTGGAGTTTTTTTATGAGGGCAAACTTGCTCCTGGAATCATTCAGCTTGGCTCAACTCCATTCAGATTCTGGACGAACATCCGCATTTTTGAAGGAGCATCTGGTTGATATAATAATTCAACAAAAGAGGATTTTCTCCTGTGACAAAATAGGCTGCAGGATAAGTTAAATATTACATTTAAAAAACTAGAGCCAGAGAAAGGCAAGGTAGCCAGGTGAAAGTCTCCAACTCTTGAACATATATCAAGTCAATTAGCATCAGCGGAAAATTATTGACACAATGAGCTCAGAACATGCTTATCATTACATTCTATGGACAAGATTAAATTTCAAGCCTACACTAAGAGTAAAGAGATACTACAATTGTCCACACTGGGGTAAATAGATATATGAGATCAGACATCCTGGAAATCTGAAGAACCATTAATTCTTTGCAAGGGTTCTGTCTCCTTTTAGAAATGAAACTCATTTCATCAAATATCCTTTGGAGAGAGAATCCCAGGGGTTGTATTAATAAGGTTTCATGAGTTTCCAGGGAAGATAAAACTTCATGAAAGTATTGCAACTGATCTCTAAGACATAACCCAGAGGACCAGCTCTGCTGACTGCTAGCAGGGCCCAGTACTGCTCCATTTTAGATTTGGGAGTGTGCAGCAAGCTACTCTGTTGCCATGAGACTGAGGATGGGCAGATGTGAGAAGGGCAGTCCCAGTTTCTTCCTGTTAAAATTTCAGCCCATCTTTATTGTTAATTATTCCGTCAATCTTCTTTGCCCTTTTGGTGGCCCTGCTTTTGGCAAACGAAAACGGAAGCTGCTGTCACTTTTGACTCAGGCCTTTGGTGGCTCTCAATAAATAGTCCCTTCTACCAGTGCCAAATATTATAAGAAAGGGATATTGTGAAAGAGCAAGTCAAGGTGAGATCAGACGCCCTGGCTTAATTGCTGCTCCAGCTTTACAAAGGCTCTCCTTACAATTGTGAGACTTGTTTCTAAAGCAGGACAGTAGCTAGGAGAAAGGATTCTCCAGCTTGTTTTCAGGAAACAGATGGAGGATTGGGGTCATACTGTAGTTCATGATAAATTGTAAAGGATACTACTGAATGCTTGGCTCAAGGACTGCATTAGCCTTGACAGATAGCGCTTTCCGATGGATAGCTCCTTTCCAACAGATGATAATGCAGCGCTTAGCATCCCTGCTCTGCTTTGCTACATCACTTTCTCGGGAGGGGATGAAAGCCAGGAGAGGTGGCAGCATGGTCCTGATGGCCAAGAGGTTCCTGTGACTACTGCGGACACCACTTGGCAGGCTCCAAGGGCTGCACAGCTTCCCCAGGCTGAAGCAAGCCCGAGGGCAATGATGCCTTAGGTTTTAACTTTTACATTTTTCAAATCCTCTACTGCCTAGTGTGTAACTCTGAAGTTTTGTGTGGCCTGTTAGCTGCTGCTCTCTCATGCTGGTTAGACATAACAAACCTCTCTAGGTTTCTACATCAAGGACACCAGGCCCCAAAATGTGTAAATTAAAGGCCTCTGAAGGGGGGCAAACTTGGGGTAATTACATCATGAACTGAGGTCATAATTGGACAATTAACCCTGATATGCAAATGGACCAAACTTATAAAAGTGTGAAGAACCCGTGACCCAGGGTCCATCTTTGACTCCCCAGGGTGTACCTTTGAAGGCCCTTCAAATCAATACCTACCTTTAGTCCCTTATTCTTGTCTAGTCTCTGTTTTCAGGTGGTCACCCCAGGCATCAGCAACACTTTGTCTTGTCCTTGCAACGAGGGCCAGAGAGGATCAGCAGTGCACTTGTCACTCCCATCCTCAGCCAGATGGTCTCTTCCTGTGATTATAGAGGACGATTATATCTCTTATCATAATAGAGGGTGGAGACACTTCTGAGATAGACAGGAGGTTATTGTTCTTTGTGTTGATAAGAGGTCCAAATTACATCCGAGGCGCCAGTAGGCAATACCTGTGCAAAGTGACGAGACAGCACCTGCCCCAAAGCGTTCATGGTATATGTGATGGCTGGAGGCTGGGTGAAAGACAGGCTGGCAACCAGAGGCAAAAAGATCTGCTGGGACCCTCACACTCAAAGGTTTCCTTTCATTGGAAACTGCAATGGGGGAAAGAAGAGAGGGAGAAGGATGTGGAGGCTTGTGCCCCACAGGGAAGTAGTGCACAGCTACAGGCACACGTGACCTGACCTACCAGGTCCTCTGTCTTCTACAGAAACAGCCAGGGGCTGAGGGAGCTGCCTCAGGGGGCTGGGACCTGACCCAGCTGGCAATGGTCACTTGGCCGTATCCAGCCCTTGTACCAGTGCTTCAAGCGGTTTCCCATAATTGCTGCAGGGATCTGCCCTTTACAGCTTATCTGCCCCTCTTGACAGGCACTTCAATTTGCTCAGGTCCAGAGTGGCAGTAATGTAGTATATCCTCATCCAGTCACCAAGACGTCGGAGAGTTTCAGCCCCTCATTTGGCACTATTTCTTGTGACAATTTAATAAAACAATACTGCAGGGGTTTTTTTTATGCTTGTCTTAATGTAAGGCTGAGCATAACTGGGAGAACCAAGACATGAACTCAAAGGAAAAGTTCAGAGGCTAAGAGCTGCTTTTAAGCCTTAGGAAATGCTGAAATGGAAACAAAGCAGGAATTGTCAGAGATGTAGGAAATCATTTCTGCTTCAAATTCATTGAAGACATTGGAATTGTTCCAAAGAGGAGCCGGTCCATTAAATCTCCTAAGAATGTCTGCACTGAGTCAAATCAAAAGCCCGTCAAGACAGTATCATGTCTTTAACAGTTATTGGTAGCAGCTACAAGAAAAGAATAAAAGAAAGAGGACAGGGGAAGGGGACCTACCTAACCTCTAATAAAATCCGTGCATTAGGGACTTCTGGAGTTATTCTCTACCTTGCCCTTTCAGGCCCAATGCTCACACTCTCTTTTATAGATCTCTTTGTACATTTGGCATTCCAAAAGTTTATGATGGTGAATTTACGGCAGTGAAAAAGTTATGACAGTGACTCTCCTTCCTGAATTACGTTTTGTGCGAGAGACTGTTCCCTTTAGTTTGCTCAATCTGCCTGATCATTTAATTCAGTGTCCCCAGCTCCTCCCCTGCAGTGAGCAATTACACACTTTCTGACCTATCTGGAAAGCTGCAGTATTTTACATTCCATGTAATTTTCTTTTCCCTGCTGGAGAATCACAGCCTATTTACTTTCCCCATATACAGGAGCTGATCACCCTTTGGTCTCCATCTATGCCTTTCCTACAGTTCGACTGTAAGGCCCTCAAGAATATGAGAGAGTCCTGCCTCCTCTGTTAAAAGTGCCTTTCACATCAGTGCTGCCTTCTCCTGACACGGCTGACATTACAGACAGTCAGGAGGAAAGCACAGGCTGCGGAATTTCTGTAGGTAAAATTTATGCAAATGAGTACAGTTTCTGCATTGCAGGCTGGAAAAGAGATAATGCCACTCCACCAGTGATATAATCTACTCCTAGTTACCACTGGCCATGCAGCAGCCCAGTGACATTGCCCTGCTCGAGGCTGGACCGGGCAGGATCAATAGCAGGAGATACTTTAATGAAAACCAAGCACCAGGAAAGGACTGATGTGTTTGGATTCATTTTATAGCCCAAGATGCAAAGCAGGTAGGAATACCCTGGACTGATTCCAGCTATATTGCACAGTGGCGTCCAAAGATATCAGCACTAAAGAGCCCTTTTATTTTCCGAGCCATGCCTCAGTAGTCAGGAGAACTTGTTCAGTGGGCCTGCAGCCAAAGGGCCCAACCATCTGACTTTCCAAAGCTGATGTTTACTGTCCCTTGTATCACAAAGCTGCTGCCTGGAGAGCAGCTGGCTGGAGGTGTCTGGAACAATCCCAGCCACCGTTTCATAAGAAACTCTTTTTAAGTCTCTGCTTTCCCACAAAGGCTCATATTTTATGATTGCTGGTGGGCAGGAGGCTGATGAAATGCATAGCTGATCTGAAAACATAAAAAGGCAAGAGGCATGATTTAAAAAATACAGCAGTCATGGTTAGGCCTGTGAAATCAATAACACACATAGTCATTTTGCGAGGAGGAACAACAAACTCACTGCACCCTCCACCAGCTGGTTTCCTGTCTGTGGTGTAATGAGTGGGAGTCTGGGTGGTAAACTTACACCTTGCTAAAAGCCAGATTATAAATTCATTGTCCTCTCCTTTCATCCCCCTCTTACACGTCCTCTCCAGAGCTAAGAGACGAATTGTACCAGATTCATTTTGACTACATATTTGTTTTTAGAAAGCCTCAAATGTCACTTTCTTGTGCCTGAGAACAAAGGTTTTTTTGAAACAGAATCCCCCTTGAATCAGAAATGGGGCAAAATGCAGTAGTGTCAGCTTTGACACTTTGGAAACTGTGAACTCTACTTCTCTCTTGGTGGTCCCTTTCAGTTTGGGTAGATGAGTTCAGGAGTGAAACCAAATACGCCAGCACCTTCATTCCCAGTCCCCATGCAGAAAAGTGGGATTTGAATCTCCCATGCTCTCCACCTGGCAGACAAACACCCTGCCAAAACCAAATTGAAAAACAATGAAAACTGGTGAGTCAGTAATTACTCATCCCTGTCAATATTACCCACATGCCTGCTACTGTCTCTGCATCACCTCCTTTGCCCCGAGGCCACGGATCAGGGAATCTCCTGCAGTGTTAGAGACCGGCTGTGTGGCCCTTTCGAATCTGCTGATGGTCGCAACCATTGTAGGTGCTCCCTAGTCCACCTTCCCAGATATGTCTGGGCATGAATTCTGTGGCTGTCCCTTCTGTTCACAACATGTTGCTAACGTTGCCCAGAGGTCACGAGTGCTCAGGCGTATCTCGAGGCTGACCTGAAGGAAGGCAGATTACAAAGGCGGTTTCAAAAGTTGTGTTGTGAGTGAAAGGCTGAGTCCTTTTCCCCTGGCTCTCCTCTGATGTTCACAGCCTATGCCAGCAAAAAAAATAAAAAGCATTGCTTAGGGTCTGAGTCCCAGATTTACAAAGGCCAGTTTACCCCTATCATTTTGGTGAGGATGCTTCACCTTCCTATGTCAGAACACTGAAATTCTCCCAAGTGCTCAAGAGCTATAGATCACCACATACATTTCCTCAGGAGTCAACAGGAAGGGAAAGGTAGATGTCCCATTTGCTTTTTGACAAATTGGGGTTTTGCAGGTAAGAGACAAGAGATGCTGCATTTTCTGGCTCTTTTTCTTGACCATGAGAGATGCAGAAGACCCAACAGCCTTATACTATCACAGGGTGGAGGTATTTATATGTAGCATGCTCAGCTCAGGAGGTAGGTCTGAGCTGCCTGTGAGCCACCCGAGCCTGCTGACCATCTTCTAGCAGATGAGAAATAGACTTTAGTCAAAACAAGACCAGGGTCCCATTTTTCTAAAAGGATTTCCTCAAAACTCTTCCAAATATGAGTAAATAGGTCAAATGAGGAAAACACAAAGTTTTTCTAAAACTCCAACCTCCTGGGGCTACCTCAGCTACCTGAATATTGCTGTGCATTGCAATGGCAAGACAACTGTCAACAGGGTTGTTCCTTGGAGACAGCTGTGGCAGTGTTTATTTTGGTGGTTATGGGGCAGTCTTTGTATGTGATTCATGACAGATATGCTTATCTACTGAGAGCTTCTTTGAGAAGCTGGAAACTCATTCCAACTGATACATTCACTGGTGATGATAAATGTAAAGGGAAACCAAGTGCACTGCTTTTATTCTTTTTTGAGTAGTGTGTTTTTCGCATAAAGAGACATGAAGATGCTGTTCTGTAACCTTCTCTCCTCCCGAGGACAGAAGAGAGTACAGTTGCTTTTAGTTGAGTAAAGCATTGTCAGTGCACAGCCCAGAAGTCTCCAGCTACCTTGGCAAGCAGCCAGACAAACAAGATTGCTCCATTTTGAGTCTCAAGTGTCACTGAAGTGTGACATATCAGAAAGAATGGCCTTGGATGAAAAATACACCTTGGCCTATGACTCAGCTAGCTGGATAACAGAAGCCTCTTGCTCTGTCTTCTAATTTCTACAGTCTGGGAGAATCTCTATTTCTGATAGCATGGACCTCATCTCAGTGGTGAAATTGCTCTCTGAGCAACCTTCCTAATTGCATCACATACAGCCTTCTGCTCCCTTTCACTGATAATCACCCAAGAACCTTGTGGCTAACAAGCAGATGCAGATTTTGCTTCTGTGGGAAGCGCCGTTAAAGAAGTATTAATGTACTTTGGCTTTCTGTTATATAATGAGGAGTTTTATCATCCTTTGTATAAAGTTGACCATGGGTGCCTGTTTTTATTTGGTGTTTCATTCCAGCCCACCCATCTGTTCTCCTTCTCTGCAGTGGAAATAAAGAAGTAGGTTGGCATCTGATTAGCTAGGGCTTCACAGACAAGCACTGGCTCACCTCCAGTTCCAGGATTCTTGTTCCCGTACACAACCTTTAGATGTGTTTGATGCTGTGCTATGCTGCATTCTGCTATGCTACACTACATTATTCTATTCTATTCTATTCTATTCTATTCTATTCTATTCTATTCTATTCTAATTTTCTTACCCCTGTCTGGATTTCAGGTCAGGGGATGTGTACTTCAGCCGCTGTACATCAGATATATCAGATGTCTGTAAATCAGATATTCCATAAATGTGCTCACCATGGAAAGAAGCCTCCTCTTCTTTCCCACCTCCTGATTAAGACCTCATCTGGAGTGCTCTGTGCCACTGTGGGGATGCAGGCTGAGTCCCTTCCAGCTGGTGCGCTGCTGATTCAGAGATTACAGGAGCAGCACCCACTGCCAACTGTTTTGTGGATTAGATATGCAGGAATTGCCATGCCAGAACAGGCCGCTGGTCCATCTAGTGGCTAATGTAAGATTTTTTAGAGAAAGACATAAAAGGCTCATAATGAATCCAATTAGTCAATATTATACCCGTGGGGGATATTTCTCCCTGACCTCAGCTGGCTATCAGATTATGTACCCTGAAGCATGAGGATTGATAGTCCTTGTCATTTCAGTGCATCCGGAGTAGCTGCAGATGCTCTGCTTATTCATATTTATGTTTAGGAACAAATTCAACTCATATACAAGAACATGCAACTCCTCTACTGTTTCAGTGGTGTCAAACTAGCAGTGAATCAGATAAATTTATTGATTAAGGACATGTCTTTGAACATGGAAGAATAATGTCAAGCTTTGATTTTTTTTTTCTTACATGCTAGGAAATAGATCAGTTCCTACAGAAGAGTTTTGCTTACCCTGTGATAGTCTTCAGCAGATTTTTTCAGTGTGGGCGCAGCAATTTCAAAGAAAACAACAAAACTAAACAGCTGGCATTTACTGAGGCAGACTTTACACAGGAGCAAGATCAATCTAAGGAAGGTAAACCTCAAGTGCCTACTATAATATTGATACGTACCTCAGGTTTCAGTGTTTTTTAATGCATTTTTAATGAAGAAATGCTTTTTAGAAACACAGTGTGGCCCTTCAAAGTATTGCCATGGTATTTCCTGCTGAATTCACCTGGCTCCAAAAGGTAACACGGTAGCAATGAAGATAGGTATGAAACCTCCCAAAATCCCAATATTTATTATGAATCTGACTTCCATTTGTGAGAAGGGAGCACGTATGTGAATGGTGAATGTCCACGTGTGTTTGCGCATTTATAGGTCTGACATCAGCCTGGTCTGCTCTTTACTGTGAGAGGTTTCTGAAAGCTTTACAGAGGGACCAGTTTCTGATGAATTTAGCTAGTCCTCTTTGTGATGTTCAGGGTGACTCACTGGCTAGCGTATGGGAACATAATTCATCCTGCAGACTTCTCCTAGTTTTTACTGTGATTATTGCTTTGAGTATTCACTGATTTACAAATTAAGACCGGTACTCGTCACCTAAACCTCGTGGTTACATATCTACTCCCTGCTGAGGACTCACCCAAGTCATCTAGGGGCTTTTGGGAAAAGCACATGTACAACAGGTGTTGCTATTTTGGAAGAATATTCATTTGTGTAAGTTGTGCATAGTATGGTTTTGGCATTACTGACATACTCATTTTTTAAAAGGTAGAGAGGCAACAGGAGAGGTGCTGTATGAATTGGAAGATTAAGTGTTTGCTATAGAAACTACCTCTCATGCAATTAATACTTACACATGTGTTAATATCTGGTGAACACCTGCACATACTATTCCTAAAAATAACATTTAATTCCAGTTTTTCCAAGAGAAACATTAGAGAACCATGCCTCTTTCCTATGATGTGGTACATTTGAAAATAAAACAAAAGTGTGGTGCTTGGAAGAATTCTGAAAGCTTCTCCAATTCATTATTTGCCCTTCTTTAATGTCTCTGAGTTCATCCCTGATTTGTCATTGAGTTGCAATGCTTTTCTGCAGCTGTCCTCCCTGCCTTCACGCAGGGTTTAAGTGACACATTGCATCCAAGGCCCCTTGCAGGGTTTCAGATGGCCAATTACACTTGTGCCAAGGGGATGCACAGAGGGAGTATTTGCATCACCTGCCATTAGCACATAGGAGCACAGTGTCCTCAGGATCCCCTTTCCTGTGGGAGGAGGAGGAGAGATATTCTGGAGACCAGTGCAGAGGCCAGTCTTGTCCACACGTGGATGGGATTCGATTTGAGCCACCCACCTTCTTCACTGGGGACCTGTTCACAGCAGACCATTCTCACCACCTGGTTTGGGTAGTCTCTCTGTGGAAAGCTGTGGGACAGAAAAGCTCAGTTTGGTGAGCACCTGGACTAGGACCTGTCTGGAGCATGCCTCCAGGTGAGGAGCATGGAGGAGCAGGTGCAGTAAGATAGGTACAACTGCAGAGTGTCTGAATTCAGCTCCTCTTCTGAACCTCTGTCTGTAGGAAAGTCTCTCCTTCTGCACTGCAAATTAAGCCCAGAAGTTGGATACAAACAATAGCAACCCACCACAACCTAACCATGGGGAGAAGTAGGGCATTTTGGCTTGCTGGAGGTTTGGACATACTTTCCGTTGGTGTTATGCTGGGATAGTAATCAATGTCTGGTTTGCCCTTCCAAACTATGACTCAGGAGCCTATCACTCTACTCTAAAAACTGGAAGAACAATCAAAATCTGGACTGAAAATCAAAGATGTTGCAGGATGGCATCTATCTCCTTCTTACAGCATGCATCTTCATATCCTCTCTGAATATTTCAAAGTGTTTTGGCATGTATTTTCCCCAAATGTTTGTTTCAGCTCTGGCAGTTAATGAAAACTCATCAAATGCAGTATTATATTGACATTTAGATGCATGCCTTCTCTGTTAGTAGTTCTTCTCTACTCATTTCCATGAACATAAAAGTTGCGAAGTTGAGCCTTGGTTTCTGATTTATGTACTGCCTGTTCCTAGCACAAGGATTTTTGTAGAGGATGAACTGCAGCAAATGAATCCTGAGCAGAGTGCTAGAAGAGCTACTGAAGTGACCCCAGACACAAATTTGTCCCAGCATATCTACTTAGAATTTTTGACTATTTACAAAGGAGTTGGCTGAAAAAGCCCTTTAGCTTGAGTATGTCTAAAGTTCAGTTTGTTTTTTCCGAATCAGGTCCTGCAGGACTCCTAAGGATTGCAGGCACCAGACAGCTGTGTTTAGCCTTGCCTGTTACAGTAACGTCAAGGAAACCTATCATAACTGGCAAGCCTTCTAAAAACATGAGTGCTTATGGATTACAAAAGGAGAAAACAGGCAGATTAAAATAAACTGTTACCAGACAGAAAGACACCCACCCTCTTCCCCTACAACTTCTTTTAAAAAGCCCTGGGAATTTGCTTTGATCAGACTTTAAGGTGAGAGCAGATCTGGAAGTTATCTTCAAGCTAACAAAACAGTGATAAGCGAGGGAGGAAATGGAGTCAAGATACATCATGTTTGTTAAAAGACAAAAATCTGGCGATTGTGACAAACTCTTCTAAGATCTAGCAGAGAGGACATTATAGACCGAGCCTTGCTTGCGTTGTTGGTCTGTTTGTGTGGCTTTGGGATCTGAGCTTCTCTGGAAGAGACACAGAGAGACTTGAAAATTCAGCCACCTCTGGTTGGCTTTCCCCTTGCTGGGATAGAGTCAAAGCATAGAATGCAAGTGAAAACCAAAGAAACAAGAAACAAACCGAAACAAACCCCAAACCAACCAACCAAAAAAAAAAAAACCACCCAACAAAAACCCACCCAAACCTCTCCCTCACTACTGGTCTCTATCGAGGAGTTTAGTCACTGAGTGATTTCAAAGCCAACAAGAAGCCAGACTTCTTGAGACACCAGGAGAATGACCTTCCTAAGGGAACACTTTACATTATTATGGAAAAAAAAAAATTGGTCCACTCAGTCAAAGCCACATTAGTATTCATCACTTTACCAGGCTGCTGTAAACTCATCTTCACTAGCCAATTGACAGAGGGCTTGTGTTGACCAGCTGGAAGAGCCTTATAAAATTTAGCCTTTAATTTTCATGGAGAGCTTCCAGGTTTAAAATGGAGTGAGATGAGAATTTGCAGTGAAAGAGCATGGCTCCATCAGCCTTCAGCCAGTGAGAGATGGAAAGTCTCCCTGCCACAGCAGGAGAAGCCAGGTCTAAAAATGTTACTAAAATGGGAGACACCACCATCCTTAAAAATGTGTCCAGGAAAGACAGGATGCACCCCCTTTGTGGAGTCCCTCCCTCTTTACATTGACTGCAAGAGAAGCACAAGTAATGTTTTTGACTGTTTGCTCAGCTTTATACCCCTAAAATCTGTGTCTGGTCGAACAACTCAAGGAAAATGGCTTATTGCCTTTGCAGATGCCAAGGCCGTGGTGCAGATAAGCAGAGGACTCCACTGTGTTATTGGTCAGGGCTCCTCCACCCAGCAATATTTAGAGTAAAGAAGCCCAACAGCACAAACAGGATTTGTGCGTGCAGTTATCTTGTTTGCCTGGATTTTTTAATAGCAGCAAATTGCTTGACAGGACATTCAGAGGAAGGTGAAAACAAACAGTCTTCCATCTGGAGTTTCTCTGCTGGTACAGGGTTTTTAACCCGAGAACCCAGAGTAACCTGAAGTCACATGCAGGAAAGGTCACACGTAGTTATGGCTCTGAATAAGCTGCTCATCAGCAAGGACTTCTGCTTAGCACATGATTTCCACAGGGCAGCTTTGTTCCAGCTGTGTTAGATATAATGCTTAGATAAGAACTACAAGACACAGACAGTAAAAGGACTTTCTATTCGAAGTTGTGGCGAGCACACTAAGGATATGTCAGGACTTACCCTGGTGTATTCAGGGTAAAAAGGAGAGTAAATGCCAGGAAAAAGGAGCATGCCTTGCACATCAACTCAGAACATTTTATTTGCTTTTGGCCAGCTCCTAACAACACTGTCCTGAAACATCAAAATGGCAGGGAAACATTCCTGTAGGTGGTTTGCCATGTGTCCTGAGACCCAGGATCCCTTTGGATGCAGTTAATGTTCAGAAGGTTACCTAGCCCTTTCAAAGCTTGCTGTTCACTGGGTCTGATACCCATCTTTAATTGTGAGTTTATATGCTGTTAGTCACTGCCACTCTTGCTTAAAAATATTTTTCTCAAATTCTGTACAATGCCTTGCAGCTTCTGGATCTTCAGATAAGATACAGAAGGACATTTTAATGGTGTCACTTATGTACTCTTTGAATGTTACGTCAGTCTTTGGCTTCATTTCCCCTAACTTGGCAGCAGGATTGCTTTCCTTTATTACTGATTTCTCCCAAGCCTTTACCAGGCACTGAGTCTGGGCTGTCAAGGAAGGTAGGAGAGGGAAGTCACAGAGAATTGTCATAGTCCTTGGCATGCTGCACCTTGACTCCATCACCACTTCAAAGCAGGAGCAAAAGGGCAGCACAAGCACCACGCACACCAGAGGAAACAGTGAAATGGGGCCCTTTGTCCAGCCAAGAACCACAGCTAAGTTAGACACCAGAGCAGTCCTCACTTTCCTTCACAATCTGATGGCCTGCACAGACATCTCGCAGCTCTTGGCTTTCCAGTTTTATGTTCCTCCTCACGTTGCTACTTCCTTGCCCTTCAGACCTTCCTCTATTCCATCCCATCCCATCTCATCCCTGCCAGCTGGCCCCAGGCAACTCAGACAAGAGGCTTGGGGCAGATAGCCTCCCCCGGTCCAGGTGCAGTGTGGCTGCTGTTCCCTCACCTTTCCTAGCCAGCCATCACTCCCACATCCAACTGCTGCTAAGCAAAGAAAGCAGCACAAAGCCAGCAGATTTGCATACATCTGTGCAAACTTTCTGTGAGGTCTCAGTGGCTGAGTTTCACTTTGGGTTTCAGGCTAATGTGGAACCAGACAGTGGTGGGCATCAGCAAGTGTGTAGAAGGGATGTGTCTCGTCACTTCTGCTTGCCAGGTTGGGTATTCCACTGTTGGAAAATTCACTGTCTGCTTGTATTCAAAAGCTCCCTTTAGTGAGACTAAAATTGTTGTCAAGACTTTGCTGCTTTTGGCACTGATTCATGTGAGAGAAGTCTCTGGGACTGTTTAGTCTACAGAAGAAAGGACCAAGGTGGTCGTGAGGGTGGCGGTGGTGGGGATATAGTATCAGATTTCAAATAGGATAAATATTGCAAGCTAGGAAAAGGTCATGCTCTCTATGTCCTTGGAGAACAAAACAAAATGGAAGTGGCTTAAATTATCAATACAGAAATTTTGCTTAGGTACTAGGGAAAGCTTTGTCATGGCAAAGATGACAGTGCAGCCATGGAACAGTTTATTAAGGAAAACTGTGTAGCCTTCATCATGCTGCCAGAGCAGGAGGTGGCAGATGTCCAGCACAGATTAGATCAGTATCTGACTCTGCTGGACCTGGTGACCTCTGAAGGTCTCTTCCAACCCTGTTTTCTCTGACTCATTTTCAATAAGTAGTACCAAGAAACTGCAATCATTGCACTTTTGGAGGCTGTATTAAGATGGGTAAGAGAACACCTCTACCCTGGGGAATGTGAAGAGTCCACAGAGATGAGACAAAGTGTGCCTGGGGGAAGGTAGAGAGAGGGGAGCCATGTTTCCCAAAGCTCCCTAGTGTCAAGGCAGTGGGGAGGACTCTGTGCTTTTGGAGCCAACATCTACTGGCTCTCTGACCAGACTGGTCAGAAACATCAAGCTTTTGTGTCAGAAACATTAAGCCAGTGGGTCTGAAGTTTGGTGAATTTTATATCGCTTTCAAATACTATTAATATTTTGCAGTCCATGTCAGAAAGCTACAAAACTTCCCATTCTGCCTTTCAGAGACCCTGAAATATTTCAATTTCCTTATCAAATTCCTTATCAAACAAGGTTTTGCTCAGATAGTCCCAATGTGAGATTTCCAGGTGATTGTTTTCTGCAGAGGAGCCCAAGACCTGAGGCAGATATCAATCTGATTTGATGAAACTACAGAGTTCTTCCTGTCCTTCTTCCCTTTTCTGCATGGGAGAGCAACTGGCTGCTCATCTGTGAGCTGAAACCCCACACCACTCAAGACACTGTCTCACTGTGAAGAGGCTGCTGAAGGACCAGGCAGCAGCAGCAGCTGCAAAGCGACTGAGGCTGCTCCTTCAGCTTCACCTGTGGAGATGAGAGCATTTAATAAACTAGGCAAAATCATATTTACATTATTCATTTGATCTTGGTATTTTGGTGCTCCCACTTGCTGCCTGAGGGACTTCCACAGACCCAGCTAGAGCTGTCACACTTGGCACTTGAGTTTGGAGCACAGAAAGCCAACACGTGCACAGGCATGTGCTCAGAGGCAAACACACCTGTCCCCGGTCATTCCCTGTCAGCAGGGGTGGCAGCTCCCAGAGGGAATGTTATCTCCTGGAGATGAGGAAGATGCAGAGGGGGCTGGTAGGAAGCGTGAAGCAGGGGACCTGCCTTTGTCCTTTTAATTTCCACATTCACCAGACAAGCAGTGCCCACCCCCGAGCTCACCAGAGGGGAGTTAGAGGCAGGTCACGCTTCTGGAGAGCCTCAGCAGCGTGGGCAGTGGGAGGCTGCGGCACATCCACGCCAGTGGCTGCTCCGCTGGGTCAGCAGCAGCAGGGTTCTGGCAGGGCTCAAGGCACTGCTGGCACGACACAACGAGCCCCCGCAGTCTGGCAGGTGGAAGGGCTCTGCCAGATTGCCTGCAAGCCAGCAAACAAATCAAGCAGAGTCGATGGTGTCTCCAGGCGGCTCAGCTCCCGCAGGTGCTGTTTTTATTTCCAACATCAGGGGAGCAATGCCGAGGCTCTGCAGAGAGGCAGGGGAGAGGGCAGCTTGCCTTTGTTCACTCTGATTTCTTGTGGAGACACCAG
The DNA here is from genome assembly GCA_013399875.1 of Gymnorhina tibicen. NCBI lineage: Eukaryota > Metazoa > Chordata > Aves > Passeriformes > Artamidae > Gymnorhina > Gymnorhina tibicen. Next base: position 779,606 of record VXAZ01006690.1, on the reverse strand, counting down.
AAGAGCCTTTCCCAGCACTGGCTTCATTGCCTTCTGCAGTGCAAAATCTGCCTAATTAAGGAGTCATAAAAAAATAGATTTTTGCCCTATTTTTCTTTCTAGGAATTAATCTGACTCACTCTGTTGTCACGCATTCCTTACAGACCAGCTTATTTCTCTTTACCCAGTGCAGTGCACAGCCCTGCACTCTCTTCTGGCTGTGAAACCAAAGCACCCAAGTGGACCTTGGTGACTTCCCAATAGCTCCACCAGCCATCCCACAGCTTCTTCACAGGCTCACTGCTAGGAGCCCACTGCTCTTGGTCCAGCTGCTCTGCATTTATGTGGGGAAGCCCAGGACAGCTGGAATCTGCTCTTTTCAGCAACGACTGACATTTCTGCTTTAATGGGCAGTGGGGGCATCTCTGGGGAATATCACAGTCTGCAGGAGTGCAGGGTACCCTGCAGTCTAGCTGCTCTTTGCCATTGTTAGTGGCAATGTTAGTGGCAATTGTTAGTGGCAATGATTAACAGGGAGAACTAAGTCCAGCCTCTCCCCTGGGAGACACTGGTGCTATTTAAAATAGCAGAGCAACCAAACCAAACCAGGAGAAGACTCTTAGGGATATCAGCTCTCAAACACAACAACGCAGCAATACTCAAGCCTTTCAAATAACATTCAGTTTCATACACTAGCCTGTTTCAATGAAGAGCCACCCTTACAAAATTCCCCAAAGACCAATAATCTCTGGTTACTTCCAGCAGTGAAAGTTGTCTCTACGGGAGAGTTCTCTCTAAGGGGAGCTTGCAGATACAGCATCTTCAGGGTAAAAATTAATCTAGTTGGAAAGTCATTAACCCACCATGAGGTGATGGAAAAATTGGCTTCTGAGAAGATGACAAGAGGTTGTGTCCTAGAAGCTCCCAAAAGTAACTTTGTGCAGTTGACTGAAATGAGTCACCACAAAAGCCCATGTGATTTGGAAATGGGAGTTGGTATCAGTGTAATAAAACCTACATGGTTTGTGTAAATCTACCACCTCTGCTGCTCTCCTAATCAAGCTCTTCAATTGAGCTCACTTCACAAACACTGCGTACAACTCAGAGACTGTCAGGTGTGGGCAGTCGTGGCTACAGATAAAGCACTGAGCGCTTTGAATGGTTCCCACCCGAACACTGAGGGAAATGTGTGCAGCAGCCTGCAGGGTGAAACTGCGCCCCGTGGCAGGTCTCAACAAACAGGCTATCAATGTGTAATTGCTTCAGACTGACCTGAACAGTGGCAGGGCTGTGCAGGGCAGCTGGGTCCCTGCAGATAACCAGCAAGGGAGGGATGTTCCTGTACAGCACCATCTGGCATACATGGAGCTGGCCCTAGCTATTTGTTATGCCGAAGAAAACCCTGGGAAAATGTGGATCCCTCTGTGTTTCACTGATCTATCAGGAAAGATGAATTGACAAGCTAAGGGTGTCTTGGCTAACAAAACAACAAATTAGCCTCTGCATCAATGGTGGGACTGCTAAGGCCATTACTCTTGGATATAACTTCAGAAAGGTGGGGGTTTTTTGAAGTGGTTGAGGTGGCAATTTTATTTTATTTTTTTATCTTTGTTGCGTGAGTCTGGAAAATCATCTAAGTTTTAGCAGCACCAATTTACAGATCCAGGCATTAATGATAATTTTGATACAGTGATAGGAAAATTGAAGTTGTAGAGATGTGATCCAAATTCAGGCCTCCATGTAAGGCACAATCCACATTAATTGAGTCTAATTAAAGATTTTTACTTGGCTAAGAAGAAAAAGAAATTATGATAGTATTGACACAGATACTTCTAGAAGAAGCAGGGTGGTAGGAATAGTTTAAACTGGCATTCACTGCAGAGAAACATCTGTTATATCTCAGCCTAAGTATTTGTCAGTGTTGAGCCAGTTACTGCAGTGGCAATTTTGTCTTCTTGAGGGGTGTAAATAGAAGTTATTAAAATATAAAATAAATATTTATAAATAACATTTTCATAAAAAGGCACAACAGACGCACATGCAAAAACTTGTTTGGGTGAAAACAAAGAGTAGTTGCAGCTGCTGGTACACGTGAGTAGCTGCTGGAATTTACCTTGAACACAAAAATGTTAATTTGCATAGTTAAATGTTGGCTTCAAGCAAGCACCTGGATTTGATGCAATTGATGGATCTGGTGGGTGCTGTTCCAATCACCCAAACACCCATGAGACAGACCTACAAAGTAAATGAAAAGACTTAGTAAAGGGTTTTCTTCCAAGTAAGTCTTACAGCTTTATTTACCATCTGATTTAAAAGTTTTGCTAGCTTATTTGGCCATTTATCTACATCTTCAATAACCCACCAAAGTTCTGGATTCTTATCTTTTTTAGGAATTAGAATTTGCAATTCTAATTCCGTAGTAATCATTTGTTTACAGGAACTAAGGTTTAAGGAGTGCTTGATTCAGGGTCTAGTAGGATGGAGAGGGTCAGCAGGCACACCATGGCATTACTTCTTTGGGAAATGCTGGGATTAAAGCAAGGCAGGACAGTCCCATCTTCCACTCTGATGCTGGCAGGAGGCCTGACCAGCTGTTTATAAGTCTCAGGGTAGGAAGCCAGTGTCTGACCAGGGATTGTGCTTCATCCTAGCCCTTCCCAAGCACGGAGATAGTCTGAAATAAACAAAGATTTCATTTTGGTGATTTAAAGTGATGACTGTACATTTAAGCTTCAGCAACAGCCGTGCAAGGAGAAACTCCTGGAAATGTGAGGCTCCTGTATGGGTAATACTTGAAGGTATTGAGAATCAAACACAGAAAACCCATCTCAGCTGAAATTCTCAAGCCTGTACAAATCCCAGAAGTTGAAGGCAGAGCAAAATTCAAGTCTCCCAAGACTCTGCTGCCTTTTAGTAATGAGTCTGGGACTCAAATACTACCCAGCCATAGGTAATATTGGTAAAAAGAAGCTGAATTCTGTCTTCCCAACGTGGAGATGACAGACCTGGACAACATACACAAGGCTTTCTGTGGGAAGAACCTGGTGCTCCCTGCTGCTTCAAGGCTCTGGAAGGTGCTAGTTGAAATTAGCTTCCAAAAATCATGCTGTAGCACTGGGTCCCCTCTTGCAGGATATGCAAACCTTACCGCAGGCAGGCCTGTTAGAAGATCATATTCTGTAACTGCATCTGGATGGACACATGTCTGAAAAGTTCTTCAGGGTCCCTTTGACCACAGGGCCCATGGCCATGGGTACTGGGGTGAAGTGCTGCAGCTGAGTGTTTGAAAATAAATTGCTATTGCTGAAGAATCATTATCCCATCATGGTTAAAACAGAGGTTCTCAGGCTCCACTTTGTGTCTGAGGAGACTTCAGCACAGAGACAAATACAGCCTGGAAATGCCAAATCTATGCAGCTGCCTCAGAGCTCCAGCTTCTCTCCTGAATCTGTATGTAGCTGGAGTTCAGCACTTCATAGGCTCCCACAACAGCAGAATAATTCATACTGGAAGCTCAGAGCAGGCACTGTTCCCCAGCTTCACAGCTCTATGCTGAATAACATCCAGCACTATCTCCTTTTGATCCTGCCAAGTCTCCTGGTAGCAGCAGCCAGGAGTGTTGGCCGCATCCGAACAAGTATCAACAAGATCTTGGTTTTCTTAGTGTCTGTTTCAAGGCTAGATAACATTTTAACCCTTCAACTCATGTTGAAGTGATGTACATGTATGTGCAAGGGCTTTGTGTGAGGTTTTGAAAGACCCTGGAGCCTCCAGAGCAGTGATGGAGGATGATGAGAGGATGAAGAAACTCCCTTTGGCATTGTTCACAACTGCTCTGTAGTCTCCACATCACGGTGTGAACACTCTACTAGCCCACATTCAATTCACCCAGTGTAATTTTTAATTCACTGTAGAATGTAAGTTGTATGGAAAGTAATATGTATATGCATTGAAAGGCTGACGAGGGGCAGGGCAGTCTTTAATTTCACATTATAGAAATATCCTGTTAATGCCTGGCTCCTGCCTTTCACAACCTCTGCATACAGAGACCTTTTTCACCAGGTGCCTATTAGATGTTTTGGCCCTAACCAATGTGAGTACTCCTTTCCTGTACTCCTCTTCCCTCAGCACCATCCAAGAGAAGTGTGGTTAACCTCTCACCCTTCTATTTCTGCCTGTGCCATTGAAGATGTAATACTGGTGTAGCTTCCTTTGCACATCACAGTCCTTGCTGTTTCCAAGTGCAGAGCCATAGCAAGGGAGCCATGAAGCATGCTAGCTACACATTCTTAAAATAATGACTCAGCACTGCAAGTGGGAGGAATAGAAACCAGGACAGGCTTCCCAGAGAAGTCAGGGAGTTGGCTAGAAGCTACTTTTGTAGTCCATCACAAAAGCAAGTTCATCAGCGAGTATTAACTTCTGCAAAGCCAGAGGATTTGGGGCTGCAATGGACTTCCTTCTCTGGGATAAGCATAGCTTTCTGTTTTCTTAATCTCTCCTATGATCCAGTAGATCCAAGTCCATTTTCTCTCCTCTTTCTCTCAAAAGAAATAAAGATTTGTTTGCTCTGCTCAATTATCTTCATTGCTCATCGTGCTTGATATTCCTATCTTGCCCCAGTCTGGGAAATGACTTGGAAGCAGCACTGGGCTTTAACAGTTTGTTCTCTGGGAACGTGTACAAAAAGTTTTGAAGGACAAAAGCTAGCAGTAGTAGAAAGAGATAAAAAATAGTAATAAGAAAAAGCTCAGAGTCACAGAAGTTGTTTTTAAAATTCTTAAAACAGAAGGGCCTTCTGAGGCATAAGTCAGCCAAGAGTTGAAAATGGATTGACATTTCTGCGTTTCTTTTTTGACACTGCAAGGGTTGATTAAGTGATAATTAGGCCAGAGAGTGCACCAAGAGTCACTGCTTCATCATACTCCTTCACCCCCTCAGGACTTGTCACCACTGAATAAAGGGTAGAAATGATATTAGAAATGCCTGCAGTTTTGAGACTGTATAAATTAAGAAGCATGTGCTTTTTAATGCTTTATGGCTGATTTGAGGCAAATCAAATTTCTAGACTGATTCCCACCCCCAAAATTAAAAAGGTTTGGGTTACATGCTCTACTAGTAGGATCTAGAGTCCACAGAGCTGGCGCATGGACTTCAGTTGTGTTTGCATTTCTGTAGACATAATACAGGAAGTACACAAGTGTTCCCCACACACAGAGTGCAAAACAAGGACAAATATCAGTGTATGACACTAGCTCTCCCCAAAGACAGACACTGAATAATCCAATAATAACTATCACACAGTCTTTTTCAATCTCTCTCCTTCTCCACAGCTGAGATTTCCAGTCCAAGGGGGGGATGCGCATTTTAACTTTTTTTTGTTCTTATTCAGAAAAACAAATCTTTTTTTGTAAATATGTCACAAAAAACCCCACAAAAATCCCCCCAAAAAACAAATGAACAAAACCAAACCACAACAACAACAACAAAACACCAAAACCAACAGACCATTGAAGACATACCCCTGATTGGAGAAGTATGTACTATAGGAAAATTTTGAATATGCTTTTAAAAATTCGCTAATCAATTGACTGGATTCCCAAGTGAATTTAATTTTAACACTTGTTACTTAATTTTAGATTCTTTCATGAGGTTTTTTACATATTCTAATTTTGTGAAGTTTTTTGTGCAAAACTAATTTTTATTTAGAATACATATTATTCTGTAGTCAAAATATTATAAAATATTTAGAGTGTAAGTAAACTATGACTTAATAAAAACCCTTACATTCTAGAAGTTGGTGTCTCCCATTGATTTGCAAAGAAATGATTTGTTGTATTGTTCAGGGAAAGATGAGCTCTAAGCACAACACCTACAGGGGTTTTAAGTTCTTATTTAATTAGAATATGAGTTAGGTGCATGCATATGAATTATGTGAGTGTATCTCATGGCAGCAGTTTCCAATTTCCTACCATTCAACTGCTACCATTACCCATACAGCTTAGATAATGTCATAAGATCCTAGGCAATTTTTATCCTGGATTTTTCAGGTAAATGCTATGAAAAAAATTTAAATTAGTTTTCTCCCTTTAGCTTCTGGGAGAGAAGAGCATGGGAATGGCAAACAGAACAGAGTATGAGTGTGGCCTAACTACAGACCTGATAAAATTTGAGCAAAAGTTCAATGGAATTGGCTAATGTACTTACCTGACTCTTTATTCCCCATCCCTGGAAACATTCAAGGTCAGGTCGGATGGAAGTCTGAGCAACCTGGCCTACTTGAAGGGTCTCATTGCAGGGGGGTTGAACTGGATGACCTTTAGAAGGTCCCTTCCAACCAAAACCATTTTGTGATTCATTCCATTAGAAAGCATGGTGTCTTGGTTTGAAAGACAGGTGTCTGCTAAGGAAGGCAGGAGCCCCCCTTGGAATGGAAAAATACAACCCCCTTCCCTCCAAATTACTATAAATTTGAAATTAAGGGGCTTTCAGGCAAAGATATGAGGAAATGGGAATAACAGTTTTTACTAATAAATATATATATATATATATATAACAAAACAATAATACAGAGAAACTGGTTTAAAGCCGGACAGAGTCAGGGGTACAACCTGGCACCCTGCCGGGCAGGGTGTTGGTAGCAGTCCAATGCAGTGGTAGCTGCAGTTCTCTTTGAAATGGTCCTGTTGAAGCGGTGATCCTGTAGAAAGAGGTCTGAGCAGTCCGATTCGGCGGTAGCTGCAGTTCTCCTTGAAATGGCTCTGTTGAAGTGGTGATCTTGTAGAAGGAGAAGTCTGGTCCTCCTCCGAAAATCCAGTGGTGGTGTAGTCCTTGTCCTCTGGGATCCCAGCAAGTAAGGCTGCTCACGCTGTTCCAAACCCCAGATTTTATCCAGGTGGGAATGCTTGGCTCCTTCCCCCTGGGCGGAGCATCTCACAATGGGATGGTGAGTCATGGGGCAAGGCACTGATGGGGCCATTAACAGGAGATAGTCCAGGTGCAGGTTATCTATGAGTCATGGGGCAAGGCATTGTTGGGCCTATTAACAGGAGATAGTCCTGAGGGAGGAGGCAAGGAGCATCGGCAGATCTGGTTTTCAACAGCTCATGGTAATAGAATACATTGTAACCCAGGACACATGGTAAATTCACCACTCATTAAATTGACTTTTTTTTAATTTGTGGTTGGTTATCTACCCTGTAGCACCTTGCATTCCAGCATGCAAAGGTTAAGCTCATTTCCTAGATCCCTTCTGAAATGACCATAGCCTAGTACTGAAGCCTCCCTGTCTGTCTTGGATTGCGCATGCAGTCATCCTCAGGAGAAAACAGAGTTAATATAAACCAGATTTAAAGACCTTGTATCTACAGTGTATCTAACTATACAATACTTTTATGAGACCAAGCCAAAAATTATGAAGAGCCTGTCTTCATCCCTGGCTTCCCACTAACTTTGAATAATCAGTTTTCAATGGCTAGCTTCAAGCTGAGGTTCACTTAAGTATCACATTGCCCGTGAACAGCTGGAGTGGGACTTATCTCACCTGATTTCTGGTGTCTGGGGCCACCAGTGAGTTTTGTTAGAGTTAATGGAGAAAAACAGGTACATCTGCAGTACTTTGGCTCATCCTCTCCTGCCTGCATTTATATTCCCTTGCTCTTAATATGTTTTATTACCTGAATAACAAATGTAGAGCACAGCAAGGCAGATGCTGCATGTACCTTCCTTCCAAGGCAGAGGAGATGAGTTGTATGGCCCCGGCTACAGAGCCTTGGCTGCTGCCTGAAACTGTATTGTTTGGAGATCTTTTGTTTGAGAGGTTGTCTGATTCCATCTCTCATGAATCAGGCAGGACAAGAGCCTGTAAGTGCCCTGAATCCTGTTTGCTGCGGGAAGCTGGCCCACCAGGCTAGCAGGGCTTCTCAGAGGCAAGGAGACACATGGCACCTTAGGAGCCTCCTAAAATTTCATGCCTCTGGCTACCAAATGGTATGCATAGCAGCTGATGCCACTGATTTCTTTCCTTAGCCATGACAAGGACAGGGCTTCTAACTCAAAAGACCATCAGGAGGCATTTTCATTTAATTCCCTAGCTCTTTTCAGTTGTGCATTTCAGTGTTCAGCTGTTACCATGCTGAGATATGAAAAACTTAGCCAAGAGGTACCTTTAGCTATTGTAGCTGTTGGCTCACTCCTGGGAGAGGCAGGACTGCATAATTTATCTGATGTTTCTTCTGCGTAAGAAGAACATATTTTCAAAATCAAAACTCAAGATAGGTTTGTGGTAACAGTGCTGAGATTCCTGAAATAGTTCTGTGCTAGTGCCCTGACTGTCTGTGTGATAAACCCTGCTGAAGTTGCTCTTGGCACCCTCTGACCAGCTGGCAGGTTGGTATATTCCTCTCAATGGAGCGTTTTCCCAGCACCAGAGCTGAACTGGAAAGTGAACCTGGAGGTGCAACTCATCGGACTGGCACCTGTGGAATGTGAAAGGAATCCAGACACTTAATTCCCTGGTAGCTCTCTGGAAAATCCCTGCCTTGCTGCTCTCAGTAGCTTTAGCATGCAACCCTGAGCAGCTGGCATTGACCGTGGGCGCTGGAACAGCTGGGAGAGAGCATGCTCATGGGACATTTCTCCTTGTAAATGCTTTGTCCCACAGCAGAGAGGCTGTTTCAGGGACCCGCTATTTTCCTGGCAAACCTGTGATTAAGGCCATTGGTCATAGTAATTATGGATAAATAATAATAAAAAAGGAGGGATATGGCTGATGAAATCCTCTGCACAAAAAATCCTGGCCATTTTAGCAGCCGTGAAATGCTGGGTTGTGATCACTCCTGTTGGTACCCCACAAAGTAGGCGAAAGGCACACACCTCTGTGAGCATTTTTCTCTCTAAACTTTTCAAGTGAGACCCCATCTACAACTCACAGGGATTCCCAAAAGGGCAGTGCACCCCACCTTGTCATAGTATCTAGGAGCAGCAGAGTGAACTACTCTCTACAGGGCCCTGTCTTAGGGGGGAATATGACAGACCCAACACCTGACTTAAAATGACCACTTTTCAGTGAGATGAACCCAGCCTCTCATGTACATAAACATTTAGCTCACATGGCTGAAGCATATGGACTGTTGTGTTTATAAGTTTAATACTCACTATACACCAAAGAAGGCAAGTTTAGTTAAAATATACAGAGTAAAAAAGGGATATTTTTCCTCATGTCACCGCCCCGCTCCAGCACCACTGCAAACACCACAAATATCACTACATACAAGTAGCTCAAGTGGCCCCAAGATGTCGTGGATTTACTCTCACCTCCAGCTAGAGTATTAAATCAGCAGCTGTGCCTCTTGAAGTGAAGGTTAACCATCACTCAGAAAGTTCCTGATGGGTTGTCAGTGGCTTCTAAATCAACAGCTTCCCTAAAGAAAAAGAAACTCTCTCAGGAACAAACAACTCCCTTGTCAGCAGATGCTTGGCCAGGACACAGACAGATGCTAATGACTTCCAACAGGGAGAAGGGTCAAACTCAAAAATCCCCTAAATTTCCTGACCTGGATGAGACCAGTCTCATCATGGTTGAGAACGGTATCACCATTAAGACCCCAAAGTAGTGATTATTGTCATGTTTAGCACTGGTAATGAGACATAGCTGTTGAATCTGTTTATATTTCTTTGTATAAAGCATTCTTGTCAGTGTGTGTGTTGCAGGAAATTACTTACTGAGCAAATTGCAGTATGAGGCTGGAGTATGACTTCCCCAGGTGGGAAAGCATTTTACCCTAACAAAGGTTAATGATTTGCTGGCAGTTCAGCCAGGTCATTATCAGCGATATCTGCTTGCTACCAGGCTGGGAAAGGATGGCCCATGCCCACCAAAAAAGCCATCAGCATCCTTAGACAGGTGAAGGCAGACACTAGCCTTGGGGCAGCAGCATGGAAAATGTTTCCCAAATAAATTAATACCGATAATCCCGGGAGTGAGAAGAGACTTAAAGAGAAGCCCGGGGTCCCCAAGGAATGGGAAGTAAATGAACTGAGGTTTTCTGTCAGGAAAGAGTATTAAAGACATGAATCTCAGGTCAAAAGTGGGTACTTAGATACGGCTCATTAGGTGAGAGTGAAAGAAGTTCTTGGAGCTGAGCTGCTGATAAGCAAATAAGTGCTTGTGCTTTTGTCTTCTTTCCCCTGTCTCTAGGTCCTTTCAGGGCGTTGTTTGCATTTAGGCTCTGTAAATAGGCATAAGTGTCTGCTATGTGTTAGACTGGTGCTAAGGATGAGGAGAATGTGTCTGAGGCACCTGGCAAACAGCAAAGCTATTCCCTCTTGCAGGGCTGTTGCAATCCTCAACCTTAAACACTAAGTGCCGCAGCTGTGTGCTGAATTCATTTCTGTGGGCATTTAGATGGAAAAAGAGGGGTTCTCCACACAAGTGCAGGGGCTGTATTTAGGAACGAGAAGGAGGAGGATCTGTCTGGACCTTTCCAGCGACCTGTGTTAGTTGGGAAAGGACATAACTCTGAAGCAGAACAGTAGGAGAGTGTTCACACCCCCAGGGTTTTAGTAACAGGCACATATTAGCAAGTAATACAGCATTTCAAGTAACAAGACTCCCATGAAATGAGTAATCATGCAGAAGTTTAAGATCAGATGATTTTCTTTTCCATAGGAATTCTACATACAAGAATTCTGCATGTTGCCATGGCTTAGCACATCACATATATGACAACATCTCTAAGGTGGGCATGACTTCCTAAATCTGTAAATAAAATAAATAAAAGGGCTCTCATTTGCAGACATAATAAGTACATACAGCTCTCAGGGAAATGGCTCTGAAAAAATACAGCTGTTCATACCTGTGCTGTGAGTTTGTCCATGCACACAAGATGGTATTACAGTGATCCCAGCCAGCCAGAACTTCAAACTAATCCTAGTTCCTTTCCTCCTCTTTTGTCAGAGGCACATCCAACACATATCAGATGAAGGCTTCCCACACGATGTGACCCCTGACACCCAGGTAGTGGCTCTGGCTGGGAAGGGGTTAACATTCCCCCTGGAGGTGCTGTACTTTGCACTTGTATCTAGGAGGGTGTTGGTAACACACCACGTGTTGGCTGCTGCTGAGCAGCACCCACACAGCACCAAAGCTGTCTTTCCAACACCCCCAAGGGCCGGTAGGCATTCCATAGGAATATTCCATAGGAATATTCCATAGGAATATTCCATACCATATGACATTGTACTTAGCAATAAAAGGTAATAGAAAATGGGCTGGGGGGATGATTCATTACTGAGGCGTTTGTTTTCTTAAGCAGACACTTTGCATACTGGAGCCCTACTTCCCAGGAAGTGTCTGGACATTGCCTGCTGTTTGGAAGTAGAGCATATGTCTTCTTTGGTTGTGCTTTGCTTCTGCATATCATCTTGGTTTGCTTTTTTTTTTTCATTTGACTGCCTTTATCTTGACCCATGAGTTTCTTCATCTTATTTTCTCCCTGTGTCCTGCTGAGAGGGGGAGTGAGAGAGCAGCTGGGTGTGCAACTGGCGTCCAGGCAAGGTCAGCCCACCACACCAGCTATGGTACATTTGGTCCCAGATGACTGAGTGTGGTTTTTGTCATATTCCCAGATGATCGACTGGAAAAAGTCTGTGTTCAGAAAGACAACTTACAGTTCTTTAAAAATTAAAACAAATGTATGAGGGAGAGAGTACTCCCATCCAGTGTTCAGTGGAGCAAGACTGTCTATATAGGATTGTAGTACCCACTGATTTCTTCTCCTCATGACAACAGCATAAGTAGCCACTTGTGCTAAGAAGGCTGCCAGAGGAATGACATGAGTGAGAGCAATCCCCTCCTGCAGACCTGTTCATGTGACCCTGTGGGAATTCTCTAGCACCCACCTATGCCCATGTGTATTTGCCCTGACCAAAAATATGAAGAACATAATGGGATTTGTTTTTAGTTCAGTTAAACTGAAGCAGTGTAAATCTAATACTGTCAGTGGCAGTATTTAGTACAGCGACCTGAAAACCTAATCCAAATTAATCATTTTTTATGGGTTGTTTTGGATTTATTTTTTCTTTTTATAAATCAGCTTCTTTAACCCAGATGAATTGTTATGTGATTAAGGGACCTGCTCAGAGATAAGAGATGAGATATTTGCCAACCCCATAGATTGATGTGCTAATTTAATTAACTGAGTAATTTTAGCATTTTAGTGCTGCAGGTCTTTTATTTATAAAGAGATGGTATTTTCCACTTCCTTCCTTGGAGGGAATTGCATAAAATGCAGCAAACACCTGTAATGATCGTCGATGATTTCAGCTGCTATAAAACTCACAGTATTAATGGAGCCTCAAAATTTTGTCCTAGTGGAAGGAAGGACTTATTAAAAAAATAGCATTAAGGAGAACATGTCCCAGGCTCTAAGATGTATTTAAGGTCTGCATTAAAGACTCCATTAAAGTCCTGTTGGTCTTATTGGTGATTTTCCTTTTCACTCAGTGGGATTGACTCCATATGCCTTGTACTCTTTTAGCTATTATCCCAGGCTGGCGTAGTTGCTGCTCTTTCCTCTTTGCCATAAATATGTAGCTGGAGCCTACTTGTGAGGTCCTTGGCTGCCTGGCAGGCCTTCAAAATAAGGCAGGCAAACTGGAGGAGTGTAGCTTCTTTCTCTCTCTTCTTATGTAGCCTTTCCTGTTTGGATTCCCATGGCAGAGCCATTGGTGGTTACTGAGTTTTTCCCTACTACAGCAGTCCTAACAAACACTGAATGTTGCCAGCTGCCTCTGCCTGTGCATCTGCAGTGGTGAACCTCACCCCAAACTTTTTGGTGCTTCTTCCACTCCCTAGACCTTTAGTGATTCATGGATGCTCATGGAGAGCAAAAGCACTAAACATAACAGCGCTTTGGAGATACAGTTTCAAACTCATATCTCTAAAAATTAACTGGCAGCAGAAACACTAAGGAAATTCAGCTCTGAACTCACTGCTCAGGTCTCTGGCTTGCTGTGGTGCAACAGTCATTTGAACACGTACAGCCCCGGAGTAACTAAGTGGGTATGAGAGTGTCTGTGGCTGCTGGGCACCTGTTGGTTTCACTGTCAGAACCAGAAAAGGCTTATTAAAAGACATGATGTGGACCATTTATTTCAGTCAAGAGTTTTCAGCCATGCAATTTGATTTTCTTGTGGGTGACAGTTTATACTGGACAGTTCCTTATTTAGCCTCAGTTTTGAAATGCTGTAGATCACAACCTTATCTTGCTTGTCCCAGAGCCCTCCTCCCAGTTCACCCTCCTACACCAGCATACAGTTGCTTTATTTTTAGATAATTAACCTTTTCTTTTGCCAGCAGTAGATAAAGTGCAGGGCTTCATAATTGATGTGCTGTTGTCTCTGACTTCTCCACACCCCCGTGGGGGCTTTCAGTCATTGTTGGAGCTGGAGTCTCGGTTTGAATCCACGACACAGTGCTGCCTTATTATTTACCCTGAGTAGAGATGCAGCAGAGATCGATGAAATGAATGATTATTATTACACAGAACTGACTGGAATTAAGATGCTGAATGATGCACTGAAATAAATTTTTAAAAAGGCAGAGGTGCACAGCAGCTGTGTGACACCAAGTATCACTCAAAAACACAGCTCTTGTTAAGAGGTGAACATCTGACTGTAACTGGATTTTCAGTGCCTAGTTAGCAGAAAAATACAAGAGATTTTATTGACTAAAAAATTTCTCAGGAGGCATGTTTATAAAACCAGCACCTAAATATTGAAATAAAAGGCAGTGCCCAAGTCTTCAAGTAGAGCCAAGAAGATAAGCAATGTCCTAGGCAAGTCCTGTCCCGCAAGCCTAATTTCAACAAGCAGGCCTCGGAAATCGGTTTATTGAATATTGGCTGAATAGAACTTTTATCCTGGGGCACCAGGGCTTTTAATCTTCAGATCATTGAGGGGTTTGGCTTTTATGAGAGATGTAAATAGGATGCTATTCATGATGACACATCATCATTTCTTTGTACTTATGAACACTTGGAAAGTCAGTGTGACCTGGGATTGCATCTGATTTTTCTAGGAAACAGGATTCTGTACTGTATCAGAGTCTGACATTGCAGGTGCAATGTAACATGGTGTGCAGCTATCATAAAATCTGCTGCTTACTGTGCTCCCTTAATTTGAGTTAATCGGCACTTTACTTAGAAGTAAGCATTATGTCAGAAGAGGGAAAAGGAAATGCTTTACTTTCTTCAGCCACAGGGAAATTCACAGGCTGTCTTTAGATTCCTTTCCAAACCCATCATCATTTCCAGTCCTCTGGACAAATACATGACTTTACTGCAGTGGTCAGGACCTGTATAGACTCACAAGCTCAGTTTACTGGAAAATGAAGGTGAGATTATCAGAGCAATTGCTTGCTGCCCAGGAGACTTAAGCACAGCCTTTGTTTCTGCTGTGAATGGTCATTCCCTAATGTAGGGAAGAGAGAGAAGACTGCTCACAGGGTTGACCCAATAACGCAGCTGAGCCCTCACGCCTCACCCCTGGAACTCAAACGCTCCTTACTCTTTGCCTGGCCTCCGCAGAGCGCAAGCTTGCCAGCAGCAGCTGGGACCTGGGTGAAGGTGTCGGGGGGGAAAGCAGGGAACTGTGTGATCTGTTCTCCATCACCTCCAGGCCTCTCCATCTTCATACGCCCTGCCTGCACGAGCCCTGTATCAGCAACAACACACAAGGACAGAGAGCAACCATGCAAATGGGAAGGGAGACAGAGGGCCTTGCCCCAGCCTCGGTCTGCACAGCCTGTCTGGACTTTTATTGGGCCATCCAGGGGCCCGCCTGCCCATCGTGAGTAATTGCATTTTGTTGGTTGTGGCTGTTATAAAATACATTGGAAACATGTGTGTCTAGAAGGGCACATTAAAGTCCTGCATCTCAGTTAGTGTGCATTTTTTCTGCTCTGTTCTATTTCAATTTAACAGGACAAAAGAGACATTTCAATGCGGAGCTCTGGCTCTCTTGTATTTTGCTGTTTTCTTCAATGGGTTTCAGGAATGTGTATCAGTGTCAGAGCAAACATGGGGCTTACAGGTTCAAAGGCAGTATTTTGTTCAGTCTAAATCACCCCAAATGGCAACCCAGGGTACCACCCCCTCCCTTTAGGACATTTCCAAGTGACTTGTGAAAAGGGGGTTCATCTCTAGGGGAGCATTTGATGTCAGGGCAATACCTGATGAGGAATGTCCATCTTTCTCAGGAGTGCTTTGTGGATATTCTATCTGTCAGAGTCACATTCCCATATCTACTCATGGGACAAGTTTCCTGCATTGCCCAGGGCTCCTGGCTACCTATCTGAATGGGTTATCTCTTTATTATTGGCTGTGGCACTTAGGACCTGATTCTATATAAAGCACCTAGGAGCTACCTGAGGTTTTTCAGGATCAGTCCCTGGGTTTATAGACAGGTCCCGTTTTGCCTTTGTTTGGTTCCTCTTTGTGCAGCCCTGAAATCAGGAGCTGATCAAGGAAAGAAGCCAGATATGTCAGGTTTCATTACGTCCTCAGTTCCTGATAAAGGATGAGGATTGAGCAGCCCAGTTCTCACAGTTTCCAGCTTTAATCGGCCTTTGTGCACATAGCAGTGCTTAAAATGTTGCTTAGACTCTCCCCTGCAAATAAGAGAAGTCTGTGCCTCCAACAGAAGGTATAAAGTATTATGTTTATTCAGTGAAAGATAGCAATCATGAACGTTAGGCTGGGTTTAAAAGCCTTGGACTTTATAAGGGAAATTGACTTCAATTTAATAGGAAAGAAAGAGAGAGGTGGAGGGGGTGAGAGGAACAAGAAGGAAGTTTCAAACAAGAATGTTCCAAAACCCCATGAATAGGAATTTAACTTTTGCCTGTTAAGCTTAAACAACTTTCCATTAACATTCCTTATTGAGTACTGTAAATGGAAAAAGCAAATAAACATTAGTCCATGGCCTGATGTGTTGTCAGTGATGCTGTTCATGATTTTTTTTCCTCTGTCAGTGAAAGGGAAGGTGCCAGCAGCACCACTGCTTGCCAGCCTGGTCAGACTCTGGGCTGCATCTCTGTGCAAAGCAGGCGAGACAAAAAGCCTTGTTTCACCTTCATGCTGCCTAGAGTGGGGACTGATGTGGGGGCTTATAAAATGCAACCTAATGGTTTGCCAAAGGAAAGCCTTCTGCCATCACAACCTACATTACCTTCCCTGAGCTGGTCACGTTCTGTTTTGCAAAGTCAGTAGGGTTTTCTGGAACCCACCATTTTCTACCTCACAGTTGCAATAAGCAAGGACATCTCTTTAATTTCCAGTCTGCATTTTATTGGCTTACTTATGCCAGGATTCACTCTAGTTCCATTCTCTCTCTCTCTCTCTCTCTCTGTTTTGTGTTTGACCCCTCCTCCTCCTCACTGGTTTAAAATACATGAACATTAGTTATATCCCCTTTCAAGACTTCACACTGAACTCTAGATCCTTCTTACAAAAAAAAGTCTCATCATTGCACTCAGCTCTGCAGCATGACTCAGCAGACTCATATCACTAAGTACTTTACCCACTTTCTCATAAATACTTATACTTTTCATCTCATCTGGGAATTTGTCCTACCACTGACGTTGCTTTCTCTATTGCTGTATCTTTCTTTGCCTTGCTTTCCTTGCCATTGCTGTATCCTCCTTTGCTTTGCTTCCCCCTTGCAGTCTGCACAAAGGGATATGTAGGAGAGACACTTTCAGTCTTGCCCTTTCACCTCTTAGTTTAAATTTCGTCTTATCACGAGCAGTATCTGAAGGCAAGCAAAAGAAGCTTTCTTATGCAGAAAACACTTTTGGGAACATCCTAAACCTTTTTGTCTTCTCCAGACTCCTGACATAAAAATGTGGGTGTATGAATGTAGGTGTCTTCATGGGCAAAAGGTGACAAAGGACCCCACATATCTATTGCAAAGCTAGAGCTTGATTCAGTTGCTTAAGTGTAGCTGTCTGATACTATTTATGACACCAGAGGTCATCTAAGACATCTTCACTAAGCTTGTAGATACGACACAAGAGCACCACACCTTTCTGGAAAAGCATCTCAAACATAGGTGGGATCCTCAGGGGTGTCTGGATGCCTCTGCTTCGCTAGCAGAGTCAGAGCAAAGAGCACAGAGCTACTCAAGTCACCTGCACCTGTCTTCCAAGCAGCTCTGCAGGCTCTTGTGGAGCCCAGTGTTAGTGAGCAACAGGAGCTGTTGGCAGTGGTAGGAGCTCTGACACACAGTTCCCATGTATGCATCCAAATACCTTGTCCCTTGGCTGAATGTCAGTGTATGTGCCTAGCTTAGGTTGCAGGGCTCTGAGGGGGCAGTGCAGAGCATCCATTAACTGGGTAAGGAATTTCTGCTCTTGGAATCAGATGTTCCAGTGAGATGGTATTTCTGTGGAGGATTGAATGAGGAGAGGAGGAAGACAGTGCAAAAAAACAGGAATGGAGGTGTTGTGCGGGATCTTGGGTTATAAAACAGGTGCCCATGGCAAATATTTGTGGAGGGGTGGATTATGAGTCAGTTACCTTTCAGTTAAAAGGCAGTATAGGCAAAGAAAAGCTGCTAAGTATGATTTTTTATAATTTATTTAAAAGGAAGAAGCCTTGACATATTGAAGGAGTTAATTACCAAAGACAGCTGATCTCAGAATTTGAATGTGTGTGTGCAAGTTTCAAGCAACTGTAGAAAATACCTTAAACTTCTATGCCAAGAAAGAAGAGAGAAAAACTAGCAGAGAAGGACTGCTAACATAACTGGATGAATAAGCCAAGGTGAAGAATCCTAGAAACAAACAGGAAACTCAGAGAGAAAAACAGGGAAATGAAAGCAAGGAAATTCTCTTAAAAGTTATGGAGGTAAAAGCAAGATTTTGCAAACTCCGAGTGAACTTTAGACTTCAAAGGTTGTGAGAAAAGGGTGACACCTTCACTGGTTATACAAAAAATGAAGAAGTAAGAAATGGGGTGAACACTCAAGACATTGTAACTTTGCTTCCAAAACCTAAGTAAATGTGTTGCCTCTGTTTTCAAGAGCTTGGGGAGAAAGGCAGTGGTTAATGCAAATGAGGTTAACTACAAGGAGCTCAGGTGTTTGTGAATTTGTGAGTGGATAACCTCCATCACTGGACTTTGAAAGGATCGCCAAATAACACCAGGCTTGGTAGCAAAGTTTTTAAATAAAATTCACAGTTTAGGGGTGATAGTACGGAAATAGACAACAGCAAAAGTAATATCTATGTTTTAGAAATGCGAAAAATGTGACATGGAAAACCACAGGCTCGTTCGTCTGATCTCAGTCAGCCACAGGTCCTTAGAATGAAATAAAAGAATTACCTGGAAGCAGGTAAATGAAGAAATGCCGCACACTAGACTTAAATGACCTTTCCTTGATAGGATAATTAATTTTCTGAGACAAAGAAATTAAGTGAATAATGCCTGTCTATACTTAAGTGAAGCATTTGGAAGGGGCTACACAGGCAATTGTTAGGTGAACTGGAGGAGGGGATTAACAGAAGAAATGTTATAGACAACCAGCTAAACTTGGGTCATAAATGGGGTTAGTACTGAAAGTCAAGGCATTGTAAGGGAGGCACTCTCTCTGATGTGGCTGGTGATTTAAGAGTTTCTTGCCAATGCAGAGAGAAATCAGAGCATCTGAATAAAATAGGATGTGATTCAAGATTCAGTTAACAAAAGATTTTGCTGTCAGCAGAGAGCTTTTCTGAAGTAAATGACTGAAAGGCCAGCTGACTAGAAGGCAACTGCAGTGAACAAGCCATAAGAAACACAAATGTAATCTTAAACATATCAGTACATCCAACAAAAATAGGAAAGCAAGTATGCCATTTTAGAAGACATTGGTGAAATTTTAGGTGCAACATCTCAGTTAGGTACAACTAGGATTTTTTTGTTGTTGGTTTTCGTTTTTTAGTTTTGGGTTTTTTTAGCTTAGTTAAAGCAGGTGACCAGGATGCTTTACAGCATGTGAGATTTATTTATTCAGCCAGCGGTGGTTTCTCTCACTCCAGTTTTCTTCATGTGACTCAGAGTCTCTCCTTCACACACATATCCCAGTAACTCCTGCCAGCACTTCCTGGCAAAAGCCTGCCAAAAGCCTGCCACCTTTGTCCCACCTCTGCTTTCTACATGATTTTATGTCCCAGATACCAACCCTGATTTGTCTGGGAAATGGTAAATCATAACTCTGGACTGACACATCGTATCTGTAACTGCAATTAAAGTTATTTTAAAAGCATCCCCGCCTCTCCTACGCGTGGCATTTGGGGGGGAGTGCGGATTACAGTGCATCTCAGGCACAGTAATGGCAGTGGGCTGGGCTGGTTCCCACTCAGGCTTTTGCCCTTCTGCTGTTCTCTTGCTCACCCACCATATCCTGATACTGCACTGCAGGAAAAAAACATCTGCTTTGGCTGGCTTTGCAGGCTTTTTGACTTGATGATATGTGGTCATAAAACCATCCTAAAACCTTTGCTACTCAAAGTTAGTGTGTGAATTTATGCTAGCTGTTCCTGAGTAACTTCACAGAAGAGAAAAACAAAGGATGTTTTCAGGTTTTAAACCTTAAATTGAGACTCTTGAGATAAGACCAGAAATAGCTATGAATTCACTACAGATAAAAATTAATGGCTGGCACAAGTTTTGGTTCAAATGTAAATCTCAGAAGATTTATCTGCAGGCTCTTCTGGTACACCAGGCTTCTTAAAAGAAAAAGCATTAGAGTACAAGAGCAAAACTCAGCAAAATAAGCTACAAGAAACACAGGCCCTACGGAGGACAGCCTTCTGGAAACAGTGATGAGCTCTCATTGCAAGTGTGTGGTAAGGAGAGCTAAAAAGGTAATTCTTGCTTGTATAAACAGGCAGGTGATGAGTAAGGAACATGGTTCACCCCTGTGAAAGCATATCTGGTGCTGGTAGTCACAACTTCAGCATCAGTTTCGTAAGGGAGGGGACAATAAAGAAAAGCAATAAAAAATTACTCATGGGCTGGGAAGAATGCCTGCAAATGTGAGGTTGAACTTTTATCAAAGAAAGGACTGGGAAGTGACTGTACTAGGGTATGCAATATGTAGAATCAGTAAAAGGTGTTTCTATCTAGTTGCAACATGAGATGGGAAGAGGTACTTGAGAGAAGTGCAGGTTCCTGACCCCACTGCCAGCATATATGGGTGAACTGGTGTACACGGTGCACAGGTAGCCCAACTACATAATCTAATGGTGCTTCTTAATCCTAAATTCCATGAATCTTTGAATCATAGAGCAAAGACCTTTCTCCATTCAGGATTCTCATCCCTCACAAGAGGACAGAACAAAAGCCTGGAAGGCTTTCCACTGGCTTCAGGGGCTGTAGGCCAATGCCACAACATGGCAATTAAATACTTCTCTTAAGAGAAATATCAAGTAACAGTAGTGGCCTAAGAAATATCCATGCTTCCAGGGAAGTGAAATTAAGATTTTGAAAGACAGACCAGTGCTGTCTTTTCCACCCACAATGACTCAGAAAACCTCATCCGAACAACCCTTACAGACCCTGGGCGCTGCTGACAAGACTCTGAGCATCTCTGAGGGAATTAGCTGTTCACATTAATTTTCTGGCAGGCAGCTTAAGACCAGTCTCTTCTATATATTACCTTTGGTCTGCAATTTTTTTTTTTTTTTTTTGCCAGGGCTTAGCTCACTGCATTGCCATATCCTCAGGTAAAATCATGTGAGCTCTGTTGTGCTGCACAGCTGGAGAGATGTGCTCCTCCTCTCAACCCTTGCACAAAGCTCGAAGGTTAAAGCAGTTATGAGCTCTTCACTGGGACTGACTAGCTAATTATCAACTTCAATTTCATGCACTGTTTTTATCCATTTAGCTCCTAATGAAAGGCTTTGATGCTGCATTTAACAGAAAAATTCCAGTTCATGCTCACCAGCTTTTCAAATCTCCTTTGCCACGAGAGAAGAGATGCACTTTTTTTCAGGAGGCTGAGACCTCTCTGCTGAGCTGTTAAATTCACTGTTAGGTGCTATAGCAGCAAGAGTACATTGCATTTTTCACCATAAGGGCTTTAAACCAGCCAGGTTCTACTTACATATGTGCCACAGAAAAAGATGAGGATGAAGAAAGACCCAGGTGCAGATATCTCTGTCCAAGCCCTGCTCTGCAGTGGCACATGAGAGGTGGGCAAAGGGGCACAGTCCCTGCTGTGGTCACTGATGGGAGATTTCAGTGCAGGTCGCTCTTCTGGAGGTCTCTCACTCTCCACAGCCACTGTGGTTTTAAACAACATGCCACATTTAGGCCATTGGACTAGGTGATAAAATTGGTAAACCATGCAAGGACAAGAACAGCAGTTGGAGTCTGGTGCATTCCCACCCCACAAATAACACCAGAATTTCATCAGACTTGCTTCTTTGATGAGTGTCTTCTTAGGACCATGTATAGGACAGCACAGGATTAAACACATTTAATCCTAAATGCATAGTTCCCTGGGTGCATCAAGGGGAGGAAACTGATTTCCTGCAGCACTCTGGTAGATGTGGCCAAGGAAGATTATGTGTAACCTCAGTCTGGCACTGATCACCATCCAGACTTGTGACCCTGATTTTCCTCAATTATGTCATCAGGATGATTATTTTTCCCCCATTCTGCCTGAAGACACGTTTTAGTTCCAATCTGTCCCAGCTGAAACAGCTCAGCTTGGTCTGGCAGAGAACAGCCTGGATGTTTACACTGGATGTTTAGCTCTGATATTGAGTATCTGAATTAACTCTTTCTTTCTTTTTTTGTCTTCAGACATAATGCAGCCTCCTAAATACCATCTTCCTCTACCTCCACAGCACTGCAGAAAGAGCGATTGCCAACAACATCATCAGCTGATAGTGGGAAAAATGTCCGTGTGATTTCATAAAAGCAGTACGAAGGAGCAGAGAGTCTCCTGCTGTTCCCAGGAGAAGATCCCTGGGTGCATCTGGAGACTGAGATGTCCAAATGGTGGAGTGGGATGGAGCTAGGCTTGGAAGGGCTTGGAGCTGGGTTGTGTCTGCACAATATGGCACAATGATCTCTCCTCTCTGCTGGGCGCTTCTTTACTGGGGGTTCCTCCCAAGGAAACTTCAAATAGAAAGCATCAACAACTTGGACCTTTTTTGTCCCTCGCTGCAGACAAAAAAAGGGACAAGCAGCATAGAGAGCTCAGTATCAAGGCCTTCTTGTTTTTTAAACTAAACCACTGCTCTTTCAGCATCATTTCAAAGCAAGAGTAAGAATCCGAGGGCTTGCCTATGACCTAACTGCTCAGAAGTGCAATTTTGTTTCCCTTAAAATTCAGACTAAACAGTTTCAAGCCTCCAGAGAATTTGCTTAAGCCTTGTCAGGTTCTGAAATCACATTAAAAAGGGTAAATAATCTCTACTAGAATGACTGCCCATCCTGGAGAGGTGTTTACTAGGGCCAACTAAAAGCAGAGCCATAATTGCCTTGGGGTAGTACTCCCTTGACACCCCACAGAGCCCTGGTCCCCTCCCAAGTGGCTAATGCTGTGCAAAAGTCTACTGCATCCTCATTTTCTGTGTATGCTAGGGGGGCATAAAGGACAAAGGAGAGGCAAAGTGTTCAATGAACTGCTCCTGAAAATGGCCGGAAAACTGCAGTCAATCTGTCACAGCCCACCTCCCACACAGACCTGCAGCACGGGTTAATGAAATCAGAGTAGATCACAACACTCCTCTGGAGTGCCCGTGTTCTGCCATGCAGCAGCTGTGCCGCATGAAGGGAAGGTTTGAAGATTTACCTGCAACAAGAAAACCTTCCCCACAAAGAAAACACACAAGCAAAAAGGTGAGAGCCTAAACTCTGACACCAGTTACTTTAAGCCATGTCTCAATAAGGCAGGCAGATTGTCTGGCCAGCATGCTATTCAGAGGTGATATCAAATATTGATTTATTTCCAAGAAACCTTAATTACATTGTTCAAAGTCTTGAAAAAGAAAGAAGGTCTTGGAGTTATCAGCAGTTCGACACCAGGCAACTGATAACGAAACCCATCACTGATTTTGAACTCTTTTAATACGCTTCTTGATATTTTTCTTAGAAAAAAAAAAAAAAAACAACCAAAAAACAGAAGACAATCATCACCAGATATGCTCTCTTAATCTAACAAAGCAGTGCAGCATGCTGGCAGCAACTTGTTCCATTACCTCCCCACATTGTCAAGGCTTTATGCTTCACTTATCTGAACAGATGAGCAGACAACCTCTACTTCCAGAGCATCCTCTGAATTTTTTTGGTGTTTTGAATTAGTGATTCAAATCTAATTTTGCCAAAACAGGTCTAGATTCCATTACTGAAGGAGCACTTTCTATGTAGATTAACAAGGCTGCATTGTGTCACTGCCTGATGTAAGGTGCAGAAATGCCCGATTTATCAGAATATCAGATGCAAGAGCCTGTTGTGGTTTCTCTCTAGCCTACAGAGTGTATGTCTGCAGTTCTGCAGCTGAATTCCCTTCATCAAACACCTCATTACCTTGGCAAAGTGAAGGGAAATAGCAACTTAAATACTTCAGGAATATGCTGCTTATACATTAACCCATGAGCTGTAGCCATAGGAATCGGACAAGCACCACAGCGTATCTTTTGTTTAATAGAAAATCAAACCAGAAAAAAATATATTCCTGTTGAGTCTGGGATGTCACTCGTGACAGAAATGAGTGTGAGGGAGAAGGAATGGTGTTGGTAAGGAATTCAGTCTACTTCTATACCAGGGTACCCGAGAGCATTTCTGAGGTGTGTGCTCCCACTCTGTGCTGAAATAAAACACGGGTATGTACCACCCACCCCCTCCAGGCTCCAGTGTCCCCAGTGGGTGTGGGGGCTGGACAAAAGCTCTGACAGTCTGAAAAGTCTCTCATCTGCATTTCCAAGGGAATATGATCCCACAGTATCCCACATGCTATTCCACTGGCCAATTTAAACAAAGACCAGGTTTTCTTTCTGACTGAGTAAAATCTGAGTGACCTTGTAGAGCTGTTTGTTCCTTTGTGGATGGTCTATCTTACATAAATCAGTGTGGGTAATTTTTATCTATTTAGCAAATGTATTTGGAATGGAACAAACACTGGAAATTACAGATGGATACTCCAACAGAAGGAAGCACCTAGGAACACAGGAGCAATTTTCAGGGTCTTGCAAGCCAACATACCATCCCTTGTGAGACTGTCCATTTGCAGTGAAATTGCCAAAGAAGAGGAAACTAAATTGCAAAATATCTCTGTGCAGTGGGGATAATGCATAATCCCTTTAGCACAGGGTAACTAGGAACAGGATATAGGTCTATGGAGGCTTCAGAAGTTATATTTTATCTCTAAAAGCCGCTGCCTCAGAGGAATCATTGCACGGAAATTCTGCACCTCTCAAAACAGAAAACGCTCCCAAATTCATCTGGAAAGCCTTTGTCATTGTTAACATTTTAGCTGTGACAAACAGGGAACGGTTGCCAGCAATCAGCTGAGCAGCTGCCCCACCGGATGAAGAAGCTGGATAGGATGGCGAACTCTGATTTTGTGGCTCATGTGCTGTAAAGCTCTTGCTGTGCTCAGGACTGATATACCTGCCACGGCGCACAGGAAATAACAGTGCAATGGGCTGCTGTGTGCAAACCCAGAGCTGTTACGCAAGACTTACTTTTCCAGAGAACTGTAAACTCCAGTGAACTGTGTATCTTCTCTGTCTGTAGTTGTTTATGTGCCTATTGATTTATATACCCATCCATCCACCCAAAAGTAACTCACAGCTAGAGACTTCTCAAATGCGGTACAAATATTTCCATGTTCCTACTTCCATTCTCCCAGGAGTTGTTTTTCTGGCAGTTCACAAAACTCTTTGTCAGTACCTATAAAGTAAAAAAAAAATTAATTGTGCAGAACGGGTAATTATTTGCTGATGGAACTCTGTCTACTGGTTACAAAGACGGCCAAAAATCACCAGCAACTTACTTTTGGGATAAAAATTGTAACAGAAACTGTGGGTTTTTATTACACTGGAACAAAAGTCACTGCATTTTCAAAATTGTATGTACTGCTAATCACCCATTTAACCAAAGGAGAGAGCTACTGCAGCGAACAACATGGGGCTTTGAACAAAAGGAAAGGGTCTTCTTATTACGGAAATGATGGGAGTAGTTATAGTTCAAGTTCTTTGTTCCTTCTAGTCTGCCCTACAGCAGATTCTGTAGGGATGCAAGGAACAGAGGGGATTCTCAAAGATACCAGAATCTCACTTTAAATCCCTTTGAAGTTCCTTCCCAGTGCAGAAACATTTGAGCATCCCAGCCAGTCCTGTCTGTGCCAGTGAGCTTTGAAGACCTGACCTTGAGGGTCCTTGGCCCAGATGGGTAGACACATATAATTCTCACTGAAATGGGACTAAACAGGGGTTAGTGAGGTGATGAAGAGCCAGTTCCTCATTTTCACTGTCTAACTCGGAAAGGTATGGGGACATAAAACTGGGGCACTATCAATTGCAAATCATTATGTGAGATCAACATTGAAGGCCAAACCTAAGGCAGGCAGATCTAATGATGCATCACTCAAAGGGAGCAGGCAATAAAATGTTCTTGATCTTTGAAGATATTATATGCTCATACACTTGCATAAAACTTGTGTTAAAGGGGATGCAATTATATTAATGATGTCCCTAAGCTGGATCTGGACAGGTGCAAGTGTCAAGTTGTACTTCTGCAAGTGCTTCAGACCTTTCAAAATAATACATTTTTGGAATTTGTGATTATCCTGAGAACATTAACTCAGCTGGCATCCTGAAAGATCAGGCCTGAATAGAATAAAATCTAATGACTTTGGAGGTCAAACAAAGCAGTTACCAATTTCTGCATGAAGAAAGGAGCCCATGGAAATCTCTTTTTTTGGGGTGGGGGGAGGGTTGTTGTGTTGTTTTGGTGAGTTTTTGTGGGTTTTTTTTTTCTGGTGGCTAAATTGCATTTCCTTATCCAGGTTTAATCTGTGTGTGTGTGATTTTCTCAAGACCATTTTGTGTTACGCAGAGCAGAGTAAGTGTGCACTGGCTCCTTTTCTTTCTTGTACCTGGTGTGCTGTACCTTTGTATCTGCCCTATCCTGGGCAGAAGTGCAAGATTACCCAAGCAGCAGCACAGCTTTTCTTCAGTCTGCTGCTCTAAGTGTAAATGAGTGAATGAAATTAAATGTCAAAAGTGTTAGGACATATATCACATTTTGTTCCCAGTCTTAAAGCTCTGAAAAATAAAAAGAAATTATGTTTTCTGAAACCGTGACTCTTATCTCAATTGCCCAAGATTAACTTGTATGTTCCCTTCCTTCCTCCCCTGCAGCCTTTTGGGCACAACTGCCTGAAACTTTTCTTATCTATCTTCCTAAAATGGACCATATCTCCTTCCCACCACCTCTTTCTCACAAACATTTGCACAGCCGTTCCTTTCCACGACAGGAAGCCCAAGACGGGTCTGCTCTCATGATGATTGTCAGAAGAATCAAGTTGTTTAATTTCTGGTTTGAATTCGCCGCTGACCTTGCTTTGACAGTCTCTTGAGGTTCCTCCCGACCTGAGTGGTTCTCTGAGACAACGAAGCCCTGAGACACTGACCACAGGATCAACTCACCAATTGTCTGCAAGTGTGCTCCAGCATTAACCAAAAATGTGCACCGGATCATCGCACACAGGAAGTGCAGGCAGAGGTACAGCTGCCTAAAATCTTTTTGGAAAGGCAGTAGTGGCAGGCCTGAGAGAAATCTTGCCCAGCCCCTTGACCTTGTCAATTCTTTACACACAGTAAGAGCTGCCTGCGTTGCACATCTGGGAGAGCAGCAAGGTGGAAAGACAGACAGGACTTTTCTGAAGTCAACTATGTGTGGATTTGACTGCCATACAAAAATCTGGGAGTTGTAGTGGGCTCTGCAGCATGCGTGCTAGAGAAGCTCACTTGTAAACACACTCACAATGCCCCTGCGTCCAAAGCAGACAGGAACATGTGCACTGAAACCACTTGTGCCGTGGAAAGGAAAGGAACACAAACAAACAGCCCCAGGGCTTGCTTGCGTACCGTCTTGAAGCAGACTTCCTGTGAGATAAAGAAAACTGCTGTGGAGCTTACAGTTTGATCCTGACCTGCTTATAACTCCAGGTTCCCAGGAACTTCAGGAGTGATTCACGGAAATGACTGATTCTCCTCATCACCCAGATACCCAAATTTGGATTATGTTAATTACTGCATTTGGCACTGAGAGGTTTTTCAATCATCTCTTCTGCTGATGAAATATATACTAAGTCAGAAGTGGAAGGGCCTCAGATTAGCTAAGTGGTTCCCTTCATTTGAGGATGACCTATTCTTCCCACTCCTGTGAGAAAACACAACATTCTACAGAAGACTGAGAAATAAAGTTCTATCAAGTCATATTTCTAAAATCCTTTTGAGCTCCTGTTGAGATTTGAAACTGAGAAACCCATTTGAAGTCGTTCCATTTCACCCACTGATAATTTTATTTATGTTGAAGTACTTTCAAATAATATTTAACCAGTGTGCAAGCAATAGATGTGCAGATGGGAGGTAGGTAGATAGGTAAAAGGATAATTTATGATCCAGAGAAAGATGAAAGCCAGTTTTACTAGTTATAAATGATGCTCTTTGTGTTTCAGATCTTTGACATTTTAAATCCTAGTTAACATATATGATGATTTAGCCCATAAACCAATTCTGCCCTGAGACAATGCATTTCCTTGATTAAAGGTTTCTTAAGGGAATATTTAATGTATCATATAACAGTAAAACTCTTTTACTTAGCAAATAGTAAGTATCCAAATACTTCCAAATAGCCAAAACTACGTCAAACCAAGGTTGCACTGGCAATTCTGTATCTGCTTCATAGAAACCACATTTCTCCATTTTAAACTGGATTTTTAGGAAGTAATAATAAAATATTGGAAATGTGAATAAATAAAAATATTCAAACCTCTCTCGGAAAAATAAAAAGAGTGTATAAGTAGCTGGACATATTTTCAGGTATGTGGATGACTGCCATTATTTCACAGAAGTGGGGATATGGAGCACTGGAAGGGATCTCATGACATTTTCTGGTTTGAGTGTACCTAGACTGTGTGACATTTATCACCAAGGATATATAAAACCATTTCTAGGATGTTCATGGAGGCAGCTCATCTATTTCTTGAGATAAACCTATCCATGTAGACAGTTGCAAAAAACCCAGTAGACAATGCTGGAAAAATAGGCAACGTGAGAGATACCAGGAGTGTAGGAAAAGTGGTGAGAAACCAGAAAGAATGACAGTGGGATCTCAGTTTGTATTAGGTGGGTATATGTGATAAGAGAAGGATAAAAGGTCAGAGGCAGCTATCTTGCTCATGACACTACCATGACACCAGCAAACTCACCCAAAAATCTCTTAGGAGAGTTTTTTCTAAGAACTGGCCTCTAACCAGTTCTTAGAAAACCATTGAAGCTGGCCACTAGATTGCTTTAGTCATTTTCTTTCCAATGCCTTTCCTGCTGATGCCTTGTTTCTCAGGGCTTGATGCAGAAAAATGTGAGGCTGGGGACTCAAACAGTTTCCTCTACCAGCTCCTCCTGGACTGCATCAATTTCCTGGCTGTGCTCATACATGTGTGAGCCACTGAGTGCAGGTGTTGTGGCCTCTGTGCAGTGACAGAAACACAATCTCCTGTCCTGCCCATGTCATGGCTCTGTCCTGCTGTCCTGTGCAGTGGTTCTGCCTGTGGAGCAGGGACCAGACAGAGTTACAAGCTCCATGAAATCTTTGTCATAGGTATGCCACAACAGCAGCAACCCTGGGCCTCAGTGGGTGCTTCGGGCAACTCCTGGCATGTCACCTTTGGTCTCAGAAAGCTGTGAGAGGTGATATCTGTCCATGTGGAGGGGCAGTATCAATCACCCTAAAGACAGACACAGCAAGAGGTCAGTCAAACCAGATACATTTTTTTCTGACCACTGTGTCTTCCTCATTCTGTTCTTGCATTTACAAACTTCTGATATCCTCTTCTGTTATTTTAGTAACCATCTATGTCTATATTTACTTTAAGCACTTAATAGTGCCTTTTTCCTCCTTTATAGAAAACTGGATTGATATCCAAGCCTAACTGAGGGGTTTTCCTGAATTTATTTTCTTTTAGTGACTTTTAAATATAAGCCTCAGTCCCACTTCCTGCCTTGTATTCCCTTTTCAATCTCCAACTCTGATGTTTTCAGTAATTTCTAATTATTTTCCCTCTTAACATTTTGAGTTGCATTTCTGCATAGTGAGCTGGAGTCCACCACCTTTTGCAGACTGTGTGGCATTAATTTATGAGCCATAAGCTGGAAACTGCTGCTTTACCATCTTCTCTCTGTTCTAGTAACAGCAAAATTTGACTCATTTGCACCTGAGATTGTGTGTGTTACAAAACACTGTGGGAGCAGAAGTTGTCAGAAATTGCCTGGGAAAGCCAGTAATCATATAGAACAGTCTTTTTTTTTTAAAGAAGAAGGAAAAAAAGCTTTTTCTGATCAGTTTTGGTGTTACCCCATTTACCTGATTTGGTGTTACCCAATTTATGCTGTGCACCCATCATTTCAATCAGACACACATGTTTTCAAAAAGCCCCATTCACAGAAATCCAGGGATGGGAATGCAGAGGTCAGCACTGGTGCTCCTTGGGATGAAGAGAGGTTGGCAGCAGCTCTCTCTTGACTCAGCCTGCTGGAAATGACAGCCAGGCTCTTACTTTGTCCTTCCCATGACACAGCAATCTCAAAGGCAATCTTGGAGGAAAAGTCAGCATCACTCACAAGCCTCTGTGCCCATCCTCAAGTGGCTGGCAGAGATGACATTGCTTGGCTCAGCAGCTGCCTGTTTTTTCCTGCCAAGTGGAAATGGACCCAATTGCTTTTGTGCAGGCAGGCTTTACCTTGGCTATGTTCCTTTAAATCAAAGCATTTGCAGTTCAGTAAGAGCAAAGTATAAGTACAATGAAAGCCAGGAGTTCCTTTCAATATGGAAATGTTTCCCAAAATGACTCAAATTAAATTTCATAAGAAGAAGTCCATAGTTCCGTGAAATTTATAGATGCATTAGAGAAAGAGAAGTATATTGCAGGTTAGTTGATTTAGTGCTGATTCTTTGGGCAGCAGTCAGCAGAGTAAAGGAGGAATGTGATTTGGAAATACACTGGAGGGGATTCAGGAGTATGCTGGCAGTATAAAGTTTCATCCAGTTTGAGGGGATTTTCACTCTGCTTGGATACTGTAACTAACTGGGCTTACTATCAAATTACATTTCTCTAGATCTCCTGTAAATCTGAGAACTAATGAAAATAAATGCAAATATAGAGCATTTTGCCTGACTGTGCTCCCATTAAGCCTTCAGCCATTCTGACATAATTTGTTTCTCTTTTACCGTCTCTGTTTTTGCG
Organism: Gymnorhina tibicen; assembly: GCA_013399875.1. Lineage (NCBI taxonomy): Eukaryota > Metazoa > Chordata > Aves > Passeriformes > Artamidae > Gymnorhina > Gymnorhina tibicen. The sequence goes on along the minus strand of VXAZ01006690.1, from coordinate 749,096 downwards.
GGTTGTGTACGGAGACCAAAGCTTCCATACCGCGGGAGGACACGCACAGAAACAGCCCATCGGGGAGCAATCCAAGAAGCACCACTGGTTGGATTTCAAACGAAGCCTTTTGTCTAAGACCAGTCACTGGGTCTGTGCATGCACGTAGGTGAGGCTGACCTCCGTGTCAGGGCTAAAGGAAAGGCTCTGGGAGTTTTGAGTGCATTGGGGCCCTTGGTGAACACCTGGCATTTGGAACCAGGACACCCCCACCTCAGAGGTACAAAAGGTTTGCATGTCCTGCGTGCTGGGCACGGCAGAGGACACTGGCACCAGCAGGTTACATAGTAGGTGTTGCTGGCCCATATAACACAAACTGGCAATAAAGATAAGTGGGAAACTGGGTGACTCTTCCTGCCCATTGTGGTGGATGCATTCAGGAGAAGTAAAATAGAAGAAACCATTTTTTATTCCCATGAGTTAGATACCTTACCTTCCATTAGGCACCAGAAGAAGAGAGCCAAAGGAGTCTAATCCTAGTGATTGCGCACAGCCAGGCTTGCTTAACATAGCATGCAAAAACCTTGCAAAGACCAACCCTGAAGCCTGTGGCAGAGGTATCTGTAAGCACACACTTGAAAAGGCTGGGTGCTTGTTAATGTTTAACAAGCACGTCCTCCTCTGACTCAGTGGTGTTGAGCTTTGTTTAGCTAATCCCTAAATTCTCCAAGAGAAAAAAAGCTCTCTTTATTAGCCTATGACAAATAAGTAAAGTGGAGGACCTGAAAGAATCTTGCTGAATTTTCTGTGTAGTAAAGCAGCCTGTTCTACACAGCTTTCCCTTTATGAGATGAAGCAATATTTTAGACTGATTAAGGCAAATCTTCTTCCCTCTAGCATTATGGTGAAAGAGGTAATATTTGTCTGTCCTGGGGTTGCAAATGGATTTGAGAACTGTCTTCAAATTATCTTTTCTGCCAGACTCATCTGCGGTGGAACTCAGGAACAAGTGAGGAGGCACTGTTTTGAGCCAGACTTAGTTTAATTTTAGACAGGGACTCATAGTTCAAATCTAAGGCCAAACCATGCCTAAATGGAATATAGCTGTGGCAAATGTGTAGGTTTTCTAGCTACATTTCAATAATCAGACTTCTGTTCTATTATATGGAAAATATAGGTTTATCCCCTCTCCTGAAAATAATCCTTGTTGAATTCTGTGGGTTCATTCTCCCAAATTAGGCATTAGGGCAAAGGTTCTCTGTATGTGGAATGACACCAAAATCCTGACCTGGCTGACCAAGGAGTTGTTTTCAAACAGAATTAGACAACGTGTCTCAACCAAGTCTACTGGAATAGGATCCAGTGTCATGTTAAGGGCCCAGATTTCAGGGTGTATTTAAGTCTTCATGGCTCAGGCAGAGCAAGTGCCACAGCTGCTCATAGCTCTGTTTCATAAAACTCATGTCAAAAGTGGGACCACAAGTGGTTTTGCTTGGAAGCAGTGTGGGCTGTGGGACACATTCCCCTGTGAAGCAGGATGGAGCAATATCACTCTGGTCACAGGGAGAATCCCCCGTTCCTGACATCTGCTCTAACGGGGCTTTTAAGAGCCATTGCGCTTAATGAAGCTGTGAGTGCTATTTTTAGACTATGGCGCAAGTAATTCTGCCAGGTTTCTTTGATACAGAGCAGTCATTTCCTTTAAAAGCCCATGCCTGGTTTTACAGTCTCACTGCCCATCCATGCTTCAGCCAGCGGTTTTGATTTTGTCTTCCTATTCTGACTTTCATCTTTTCTGGTTGCTGTGGTGATAGCAACACAAACATCTCCAAAGGATGAGCTACTTCCCTCGAAAGAAGAGCATCTCACTGTATGCATCAGGATTGCAGAAATGTTTAATGCAATTTTGACCACATGGTAAACTAGTTTTGTGGGTCATAAAGCAAAAATCATCATCTGGGTCCAAGGTCATGTCACTTCCATTGAGGGAACATTTTATTTTATTCTTTTCCATTCTGAAGACTGCATTTTGCTTCTCACTCAGGCCAAATCAGGGGTATAGCTTATGAATTGTATTTGGCAATCTAAAGAACTATTTATAGACCAAGTAGAATATCTACTGCCAAAAGAAGTTTCTCCTCAGATTCGATCTAAATCAGATTGATTATATGCTTTCAGAAATATGTTTCAGCCCTTTATCCTCCTGTTCATGGTGTTTTTCACATAGGAGGTTGAACAACACACCTCAGCCCCTCCACAGAGGACTAATAGTTGTCAGCACACACCACAAATGTAATTCTACATCTGATGAAATTGGGGGAAACTGTACAAATAACTTGATCAAAGCATACGAAGGAGATGAGTGCCAGAACCCAGAAAGGGCCCATGCACAGACTGCATGGTACCTGCTCCCGTGCTCAGACTGCTTCACTGAACACAACACTTCAGCAAACTTGCCATACAAAGCGCTGGTCTCCAAAGCAGCTTTAACATGATCAACAAAGCTCTTGCAATTTTCATGACTTGGAACAGCATCTCAGTACTGGATATTTGGTACAGGGTGGAGTGTAGCAACCTTCCCACCTCTGAGTCTTTGCAGGGTTAAAAAATTTCAAACAGTGCTTGAGGGTGGGCTTCTTCTGAGCTTCTGCATTACTCTCCTGTGAGAGGGAATTGTTGGACTACAGTTGGACCTGGAAAAAAAAATGTTTATTGCAATTAAATATTCAGGTTTGAGTCAGTAGAAAAATCTTTCCAACATGAAGATGGGAAACCTCATCCATTGTAATCTGGAGACAAACCCAGGATGGGATTCCTTCTCTTTTTCAGCATGCAAGGAGTTAAAGCAAAATGCTTTGAAATGTCCCTAGCTTCAGGCTCACCTCCTCCCACTTCTGGTCCCTGCCCTATATTCTGGAACTGTAACTGGTGACGAAGACTCAAAGACTTGGGAGGAAAAAAGAAAGGGCAATATTATTCACATTTGGAAAATGTAAGAATAAATGTTGTTCCCTTGGGGAATCACTTGAGTGACACAATGGAAAAAAGCCCTGGGGTCATGTCTTCCTGCACCATCTGCCTCCACACCCAGTGCAAAGGCCCCTGGGCTTCCAATGGAATTAAGTCTTCATTTCGTGTTGCACAAGCAGTACACATCTTGAAGAGATCTTTTGTAGCCATGAATATGTCCCAAATCAGCTGGTCCTGCTCAGCATAGAGTTAAGCTCATGCTCTGCCAAATTTTGCAGCAAATGTTCTTCATCTATCTTTGCAATTCTGAGATTTATAATTTTATCATGAATTCTAAAAAAAAAAAACAAGCAACAAAACCCTAATAAGTGAAATATTATTGAATATCATCTCAAAGATAGAAAACATTCTTGGATATATGTACATGCAACCATAAACTGTATATTACTAACATATTTACTGTCTGTATTACTTTAAGGCACATGTACAGGGTAAAAAAACCCCATGGTACTCAAAGGTTTTAAATATTTCGAAAATAACTCCAAGAAGGTCTCAGTTTGGTATAGAAGTGCTTGTAAACTTCCTTATGTATTTCTGAAAATGGCAGTTAGAAGGTGGCTTTTTAAAATTTACTTGGCAAAAATTTTAATAGCAGCAGCTGTCCAAACATGCTGCAAGACACCCTTACACAAATATACAACACCTACTGAGAGAACTGAACTTTTGGATTGGTATTTTATTTACAAGCAAATCCGGTTGCTCTTGTGCTCCCATCATATACTGCCTTTTACAGAGGGTTGTGTGGGGTTTTTTTTGTTTTAAAGAGTTCTGCAGGTTTCTAACTCCTATGGTATCTAGATCTATTCAGGAGTTTTTGCATCTCTATGAGCCTTCTGGGACAGAGAGGATCTTTATTTAATCAGTGCTTGAAAAAGATCTTGTGACACGCCGGATGTAAATGAGCTGTCACTTATATTCTGCTCTTCACACTGGCACTGGGACATATTGAAGCAAGTCAGACCATCACCATCTCAGGAGTACTGGAGTACCCAGGCTGGTTAGAAAGGGCTTCAGACTGTTCCAAGAATTTGGCTCTGAGAATCAGCTAGTTTTGACACATAGAGCTGATTAAAATAATTTCCTCTGATATCCATGTTTCTGTCTCTCACACAAATGCTGGTTTTGGCAGAATTTCTTTCAGGTCCTAAACTTTCATCTCAGTAAGGTGAACGATCCTGATGGGAACACTTTGCACCTCTTGGGTGCAAAGCAATGACTAACACCAGCCATACCGCACATAAGCACCATGCAAATATCCCTACTGCCATTCTGGTGCGGTTATTGGCTCCTTAAATTCTTTCAGCCTCTTTACTAACCAGTCACATCATACATCATCTTTACTTTTTAGCTAGACCATGCAAAGGTTTTGCTATTCAACCATATCATGCAATCTCTCTGCTGGTCTACTCCAGGCACTTAATTACTGCTGTACACAGGAGTCTTCCGGGGCTGAGAAGTGCTGCAGACAAGACTGAGAGCCAGGTGGCTACCCTGGGAGTTTTATGGATCTTCTGGTTAGAAAAGGCCAGAGTGGGTAAATGATCAGGTCCTTTCAGAGATGAGGGCCCTTAGGTTTCCATGGTGTGACCCTTTGGCAGCAGCTCTCCAGTGATCTCTCTCTCATTAAGAAGTCCTTGTGACTGCCATCTGGAAATGCTCTGTCTCTCACAGTCCCTTGTACAATGGCCTGGGGAGTCACTCAAGTTCTCTTAATAGGAGGACTGGCTGGTGGAGAGCTACTTCTGTGCATACAAAGGGAAGGCCCATGCTCAGGCATCTCCCAGGAAAAACATGGGAGTGACATGAAGCTGTAAAGAGACTCTGGTTCCTGGAAAACTGTAATATGGAAATAACCATTTTTTGAGGGGTTCCACTGAATCAGCAAAACCACATCCAACTATTCCAATAACCACTAAGAAGATAACTGCTTTAGGAATAACAGAAAAAAATAAACAGGGAAAGAGGGAAGCAGAAATACTTCAAGAAAAAGCAGGCAGAGAACAAAGCAATGAACTCTGGAAAGAGAAGAGGAAACAAGTGAGCCAGAGTCATGTAAACATCGGTTTTAGTCTGTTGCTGAGAAACTGAGAAAGCATCTGATCTACTCCTACTAGACGTGAGTGGTGGTTTTCCCGGAAGGAATGAAAGCACAGAATGAAGCAGCATTAGGCTTAAAAGAAAATTTTTGGAAAGAATTAAAATTAAGGCATTGAAATTGTCTACCAAAAAGCATTTTGCCCCAACCCCATTGCATTTCCCATACTGTCATCCAGTGTCTTTCTTACATGAAAGCAAGAGCTGTCTGAAGACCGTCAAGTAGTTGGCTTGGTAGCATCTGAGGATGGACTAAATGTAAGCCTTCACCTACTTCTCTTATCTATGGAGCTGAGACTGAACATTTTGACGGAACTAAAAAGATACATAGGTTAGACATCCACGTGTGTTCCCACTCAGGTGGCCTGGTGTGCCCTCTGAGCCATGTATCAGCTCATCTGTGAGAATGGCACAGAGGTAACCATAGTGATATGTGCCTTAAAATGGTTATAGTCATGATAGACTTCACAACTTAGAACAAACAGTTGCATAAGTCTGGCCTAATCCTAATGAAATCCTCCCAAGTCTGGCAACCTAAAAATAGAAAGATTAAAAAAAAAAAAAAAAGGAAGTAAGAAGAAAAAACAGCAACAAACCCCCCATCCACCTACTCAAAACTAGTTTTGCCTTAAAGAGAGGAGAATTTGTTGTTTGCAGTTAGATCTAAATTCTGCCTCCCCAGGAGACAGGGCCTTTGTGTCACAAGTTCATTGTTATATTTTTAGACCCAGACACTGAAAGGTGGGGCCTGAATATAAACCTCATTGTACTTTGGCAGCAAACAGGAAGCAAATGATACTTCATGGAGGTCAAGCTCGACTCAAGTTCTCTGAAAGCCTGGGGTCTGTTAGTTCATTTGTTTGTTTTGGTTTTCCCAGACACTATAGTTTTCTCATTACCTTCCTTCACAGGAAGTTTTTAGTAGCTCTTCATGTGCCTATTATGGTGGTCACAGGGTAGAGGGTTTTAAAGGCTTCAAGTGACTTTCAGGAAGAGCATCAGTGGCGCGTAAAATAACCACTCTGCTAATTTAACTTGGGTCTTCTGCCACTGCAAGCCTGAAGTCATCTTTTGTGGGTCAAGATGTCAGTATCCACAGCTGTACTTTGTTTTGGAGAAAGGTGTTTGCACACCTGTCAGCACTCGATGTTGTAATAGCACAGAGTTGTACGGTACAGAGACAAAAAGAAGAGATTATGCAAGGTCTGGATCCAGAGCTTGTGTGCAGGACCGGCTCCTCCAAAGCACACATTGGCAGTGCATCCTTCTGGCTACCTAAGGAGCTGTGTTTATGAGAAGATAGTGTGTTTTCCTGTGCTCTTAGGTACCCACCAGTCTCCATTCTCTTTCCACCTCCCAGCTCCATTTATATATTTCTTATGTCTGAGCATCCAAGAGGACCTTCAACTTCCAATGTGTGAACAAAGCCATCATAATGAGGTGTTGATATGTTTGGGATGCTATCTGCTACTATAATAGAAATTATTAACAGTGATAGATCATTTTCCACACCCACGTAGATAATAGCATCTCCCTCGGGACAGCTGACAATCTAATTGTGGCAGAATGCAGGGAGGCCTGAAGCACATTTCATTAGTAGTTATTGACTGGGATAGCCTGTCTTGTCCCTCAGGGAAAAAAAAAATTACAAAAAACACCTGACAGGAAAAAGGAAAAGCCTGTGCAGTACTTTTTAAAAATCAGCACAGACATAATTAAGGTTAACAATGTAGCAGCGAGTCCGTGCAGCCGGTCGGCATTCTCTTGTTCCACCCTGCACGACAACATATTTTCCCCAGGAGACACTTTGTGAGGTGCAAAAGTTCACCTGCAGTCTGGTAATTCACTTTGAGCTGGGACTGTGATCACTTAATGGATTCTTCTGGTGCTGGCTGCTATGGTAACTGCTGCATCACGCTCTCCATAGGCTTGTTTTCAGAGGACAGTGTAAACTGTGAGAGCAAATCTCAGATGGATTTGTTACTGGAATCAAAATCCCAGGGCAGATTTGCAAGTCTACACACAGTCTTGGCCCACTGTGCTCTCCTTTTATGGGCATGTTTGTTCATTTGGCTTAATTATAAACCCAGTCCTTCAGCACTGTGTGCTCAAAAACGCTTGTTAGAATCTAAGTCTGTTGGGTTTCGGCTGGGTTGGAAGCACGTGTAGGATGTGTTAAAAAAAAAAAAAAAGGCACAGAGAAAATCCTAAAAGATGAGACAAATAGAGCAGAGATTGGGTTAAAACATTAGGCCCATCTGGCCTGGTCATCAAGTTCAAGGGCTGCAGAAGCAAAGCCCTCTCCAAAAACAAGCAAAGAAATATCCTCAGGAGCTGGGAAAAAGAGTTACCAAGTCTTAACCAAACGTAACCAGAGCAGGGGTGAATAGGCAAACGGTCTGGAGCAATGATTCAGAGACCTGGGAGTAGAGATTTCTGATCCATGTCCTTGGTACAAACTTTACCATGAAAGGTGACATTTGCCATCCCTTGGCAGATCTGTTTGCAGAGAGGGGCAAGGCTGGGGGTCAGGTCCAGGACAGGATGGAGGATTGCAGTGAATGGGAAGAAGTAAAGTGCAGCGGGAAAGAAAGGGAGAAAGTGACAAGAGAAAGACAAGAGGCAGAAAACTGAAATGACTTCCAGTGATCTGCTAGAAACTGGCAAATGTTTCTGCAGAAGGATGAGCGAGTGTAGGCTGAGGTCAGGCTGTGGGAGGCACACAGGACAGAGGCAATAGCAGAGGATGGGGGTTCATGTGTGGGCAGGAAGCGGACCTGGAGCTGGAAGGAGCCTTAAGAAATCAAGAAGATTATTCCTCTGCCCACAACTGGACCCTCCCTGTCAGGATCGGTTCTCACAGATGCATGCCTGACCAGTTCTTAAAAGTCTCCAGCAGCAGATGCTCCAAGACTTTCCCAGATCTTGCAGAGTTTCACCCTCTTCATTAACATGTTTATCTCAGAGATAGTGTCTAACCTTCCTACTCTTTCCCAGATGGATGAGGAGGAGACATTGATCATATCTTCTTTTCAGCAGTATTTAAAGATGATTTAGTCTATTTGTCTGCATTTTTCTCTAAGATTTCTTAAAGTGTAATGCTGAAGCATTCCAGCTGATATCTTACCAGTGAGCTTCAGAAGGATCTTCTCGTGCATGCTATCCTTGTCTCGGATTTCAGTGTCATACCAACCGTTTTTGTAACAACATAAAGTTCCTGACCCACAGTCTGATTCTGATCTACCATTACATTCATACATTCCTCTCTGAAACTGCTACCAACTCATTTTCCGCCACTGTATAATCATAGAGTTGATTATTTTAGCCTGAGGACAGTACCTTTTGTACCAGCTGAATATCATTTGGCTTTTTCCTTTCAGACCATTTCTTCAATTTGTTAAGGTAATTCGGAATGTTTACTCTTTCCTTCAAAGTATTTCCTGTTACTTTGATCTGCAAATTCACTGTGTGTTCCTTTCAGTCTCTCGTCTATTTTGTTAATGAAAGTACCGAACAGACATAATTTAAGACTGGCTCTTACAAAGCCCAGTTGAATCTTCTCACTTTAACATGGGTCTTCTTCCTGTAAAAATGCAGCAGAAGGGATAGGAGAATGAAGAAGAAAGTGGGAGTAAGTAAATTAGGGTGAAAAATCTTTGTGGGGGGGTAAAGTTGAATACATAGGGAGGTGGTTTATTGCGTATTCCTCCCTAAAGCCATTACAGTAAGATACAGAAGTGAGTGAAAGGACAAAACCAAACAGGCTGAAAATCAAGGCAGCCATAACTGAACCGGTGGGTTCCCAGAACATTCCATAAAATCAGTGCATCAAAACGATTTTTTGGAAAATCAATATGACAAACAACAAACTACAGAAATTATACATGGTAGTTGTTTGATCAGCCAAAAGGAAAACGCTGTTTAAGAGTAGGGAGAGAGGTGGTTGTGGGCTAGTCCTACAACCACATCAGCCAGTCTGGCAAGGGTAAAAGTGCTGGAGCAGCAGTTCATGCAGGGCTGAATTGTGCTGTTCTCTGGGGCCTGCACCTGCAAACCACTCCAGTCACATCCATGGGGTAAGCCCAAGGAGAAAGGAACATGGTATGACTAAATATCCAGTAAAACGCAGAGCAGGAGACTGAATGGCTGAAAGTCATCTGATATTAGCCATCAGCAAGAAAACAATGGGGAGCTGCATATCTCCTGGCTGCTGCATTTCTGCAACTTGCCATGTGTTAGAGCGAGGTTGTCAAAACAGCCTCAATCTGCACAGCCCCAAGGAAGAGAGGCAGTGGAGAAATGGGGTGGTATATATCACATGCTGCTCTCCCTTGCTGCCCCTTTCCAGCTGCAGCTGTCAGACACTGCGTCTGTTGTGGCTTTACAAAGCTGCAGTGTCTGGGATGCCCTGACTGTCCTCATCACGTGGCAGGAGCTATTTAGGCTGTGCAATGATTTGTGAGGTGGTAAGAGCAGCCCAGTGTGTGTGGAAGGGCTGGAGGGCTGGCAGGGGTGGACCACCATGATGTTTTCCTGGTGTGCGTCACCACATCTGTCACTGTGAGGGTGTAATGACAGGTCACCAGGCAGGTATTAAGGTCATGGGTGGGGAAATGACCATGCCAGTGTTGCCAGTAACATGCACCTGCTCCTGACTGTCCCAAAATATGTGATACCTCAGCAAGGACAAACCTCAGCCACTTGCAGCTGGCCCAAGGCCACAGTCACTGATGGTGATTCACATGCTGAGTTCCTCTTGCTCACCATGCATGTGAGTCTTGATCTGATGTGTATTACCCAAAATAGGAATTCCTTTTTTAGCAACATGGTTTTCTCTGGAGTCACGTTTGGGCCTCAGCTCCTGAGACAGCAGGTTCACACTCCTTGGAGACACAGAGCTTCTCTTCCTCAGCCTACAGACACTGCAAACATCCCAGGAAGCTTGCAGTCATGCAGAGCAGACAAGCTATGATAACACTCTCTTCCCATCTATTTTGCCGATTGGCAACACTTCCCAGATGCTCCCAGCAAAGGTTTTTCTGCCATGTCATCCCACCGTGGAAGTTCTTCTGGTGGGGCAGAGCATGAGACATATCTGAGCTTGGTCTGCAGCTGCAGGAGACCCTGTGCTTGCATGAGGTGTACTCAGGGGTGAGGCACAGGAAAATGACACTGACCAGGCACCTTCTGTGGTAGTAAAAGATATCACTTTGGCACTGCAGTCCTTCAGGGACATCCTTCCAAAGAAACGTAGGGAAAGGGACCCGTCTGCTCTGGATTATGCTTGTCACTCCACACTTGTTATTTCAGAGACCTTGAACTTTCTATCATCCACTGTCCTCCAAAACAAGAGCATATATAATTATGCAAACAAACAAGGCCTAGGCTTCTTCAGCCTCTGCTTTACACTTCTATGCATGAACTATACCTCAGTGTAGCCAAAAGAAACAAAGATTAGCCTGAAGCATCTATTTTCCAAGGTACCTGAGCAGAGTCTTCTGTAAGAGAAATATGAGTCTGAAGCCAGTTGTTATTTCCTGTGAAATACCTCCCCTGTCTGACAGGGCTGACTGCTGCACTTCTGACTTCCTTTACATATGCAGACAAAAAAAATGGCAGCTCATGGCCACCCGCACTTTCAGCTCTGCGTACTGATCTCCACAGTTTCCTCATGAGCCCCTGCCAGAAAGGCAGTTCAGCTGACTACAGGCAGTTCTCATTAATCTCCCCTATCTAAACAAGATGCAGAATGGAAAATTGCAAAGCAGGAAAGCCAGAAAATTGCATCAAAGCAACATTTTGGGAAACTTAAGCAAGACGCTTTTTGCCACATGCCCCTGTTGATGAGCAGTTGTTTCTGAGGAGTTGCTTTTTACCAATCTAAAGCACACAAATTTGTATGCCTGCAAAGACATTTGGAACATCTCTGGAAGGGCGCTTCCTTCCTTCCGTGTACCCACTGCTTTTTTCTAGAGTTTCCACTGCATTCAGGACATTAATTAGCTGACTGAGGGCACTGACCCTTCTTATTTCTGCCCTTTTTAAATTGTTTGTGTTTCAGAGGAGCTGATAAAAGGCAACAGTGGCAATGCTGCAAGAGAAACTCTGGTGCTGCTACCACACTTCCTAATGCCTCCTTTGGCTGCTCTTGTGTTTAAAAACACAGCAAGAGGGATGGGAGGGCCCGTTTTCCTCTCCATTCCCCTTAGCCAACATTGCTATGGGGAAAACCTCCATCTCCGCTGGCTGGGTGACTGGTTCATTTCCCTGTTTGCATAGCTTATGGGTGAGATAACACGGGCAGAAGCCTGTTGTGGCTGCTACATTGCACAGGCAGTCTGGAGAGCAGGCTGGGCTTCCGGCCTGGGGGAGGTGGAGGAGCAGGCAGACCCCTTGGCAGGTACCCCTGGCATAGCAATGTTCCATTGTGTCCCATGGAAAAGAGGAATCTTTATGAAGAGCAAAGCCATTTCATAGGATCACAGGGTAATAGGTGATGTTGACAAGGACCCCTGCTTAGGGCAGGGTCAACTACAGCAGGTTTCTTAGGGGTGTATCAAGTCAGATTTTGAATATCTCCAAAGCTGGAAAGACCACCACCCCTCTGTACAACCTGTGTCAGTTTTCAACCACCTTCATAGTGAGAAAGTTTATCCACAAGAGTTTCCTGTAATTTCATTTGTGTCCATTGCATCTCGTCCTGTCACAGGGCACCACTGAGAACAGGCTGGTCCTGTCTTCTCTATTTCACTATCAGGCATTTCTGTATATGGATGCGACCCAACTCAGCCTTCTCTCCTTCAGGCTGGGCAGTCCCGGCTCCTTCAGTCTCTGCAAGTACGAGAGATGCTCCAGTCCCTTCTTCATCTTTGTGGCCCTTCATGAGACTTTGCTGACAGGGATGCTAGTGACTGGCAGTTCAGAGCTCTGTATTCTGCCTTCTCATCAGCTCCTCTTGTGCTGTAACCACTGTCAGGCTGGAGGAGCCCAGCTGAAAATTGCTCATATGCTGATGTCTGTTTGAAAGATCTCCCAGCCCGTGCACATGACGCTTCTCTGACAGCATGCCAGAGTCAGATCACTCCACTTGCTTTTTGTTTTCCTTTCTCTGCCGAACTCGCAGACTCAGCAGCCACAGAAATATAGCCTCCAAGGCATGAAGTCAGGTTTTTGGTAAAGACACAGAAATCAGTGTTCATTTATTTTATTTTTTTGTTTTGGCAAGTGACATTGCCCATTGCTCATATCCCCTACTACCTGTCTCCACTGGCAGTGTAACAAAAAGGGATCTGACTCGCTGTGTATGCTTAGAAACTCATTCCTTTTCTGAGCTTAAGCATTGCAATTGTTGAGACCTGTAGGACAGATAGTCCTTGTAGATGTCTTGGAAAGAAGTGGGGAATCTTTCTATGCTTTATTTCAATAGCAGTAACCCTGATTATTTCTCCTTTATTTTTCTTGGGTTTTTAGATTGCAGTTTCTGCAGAGCATTTGTCTTCTACTCAGTGTTAGCCTAACATAATATTAAAAAAAATAATAATCTGTGGTGGTATGACATTATGGGATACATACAATAGATTATAATTCTAGATAGGTGGTTACATACTTGCACACACACCTACATAAATACATACACACACACACACCGAAGTCTAGCAACCAAAATACAGGGTTTTTTTCCCCTTGATATATTCCTGTTAGAGGCACCCAGAGTGATTTCTTACTGTCTTTTCTTAAATGAAATTACCAAGACAGGTTTCTAAATTTCTTGCCTTTGCAGAATAATGGTCATGCACCAGGGACAGCTTCAGGACCTTCCAGCTTTCCTGAAAGCCACATCTGCACTGGTTGGAAGAGTATCCATAAGTGCAGGTGTGCTGGGAAAGGGGTGGGATGAAAATGCACATTGCTGAAAATCCAAAAAAGCCAAATCAGCCTGATCTTCTAAGAGGATGTAACTTCATGGCATTCACATTTCAAAGTTCAGGCAAAAAAGGGTTGGTAGTTTGGTAAATAGTGTTAAAGTCGTGCAAAACCCTGGCCAGTTTTCCCAAGCTTAGCAGAAAGGGGGAACCAAAAAAGTTAGTTCAAATAGAAAGTAAATCCCTTACTAGTCAATCTTTCTGGTGGGAAAGAAAATTACTGTATAGACCTGGCCAGGGACAAAGACATATTCCATCAGGGCAATTTCTGCGGGCAGAGACCCACAAACCTACAGTGAGAAGGGGCAGATGAAGAGACCACCACGGCCGCTGGAAGGAGTACAGCCCACTGCTTTATAGCCGTGTGCTGCTTTGCCAACTCAGCTGAAGTTACAGCAATTCAGAAATCCACGTAATGCACTGAAGAGTTATTAAGTCTGAGCAGACCAAACAGCAGTGGGTGTGACAGCCGTGTGGTAAGTGCTTGACTCAGATGTCTACCACAGAACTTTAGTTTCTCATATATTTCTGTCCTCAGTGAAGACAACAAGCAAGGCTGGAACTTATTGGTCAAGGGCTCAGCATGAGGATGTGTCAGGATGACTAAACACTTGTCCCGACTGTGGCACCAATCCCTGACTAATCTCTCTGTGCCTGAGGTTTTAGTCTTTCCAATTGCTTTGTTCTCGGGAATTGCTCACAGCGGGAGAAGAGTAATATTTTTTCTGGAATAATTCCCCTAGCCTTCAGATGATCCAAGATTCAGTTAAATGTGTTGTAAGTGATATAGCAATAAAAAAAACACGAGGAAAAGCGGGAAGTTGGTTAAATTTGCTACAAACAACTACTGTCGGCAGCCTGTGTGCACTGACAGGATACAGCACAGTTTCTGTCAGGACAGATTGGATGTGTCCTCTCATTCTGCAGATCCAGGTCAATGAGTTTTGCAGCATAAAGCGGCACACACGTTTGGTTGTTTTCAGGAGCTAGATCTTAGCTGTGATACTGAAAATACTCAGATGACTCTACTATTATGTGGAGCCATACAAAAAAAGAACATCAAGAAGAAGTCCAAAGATCTTGGAGACAGAGTGAAGCATAGCACAAAACCACTCTTGGATGTCCTGCTGCTTATAGACTGTGCCCATTCAAGCATGGCAAAACCTCTCTTTCCAGGACAACTGTTATTCTTTAAGCTCTCTGGTGTAACTTGGCTTCAATAATTAACTTCACTTATTGATACAGCTGTTTAGATTAGTTTAAAATCTGGGGATTTTTCAGACTCTTTTTGGTATAGCAGCTCCCTACTCAGTAAAGTGAAGGGTAGTTGGTAACTTCCATCTAAATGGGCTCTGAGGTTTTACTGACATTTAAGGAATATTTTGCCATAGAAGCAGCAACAGAATTTGGTCCCTATTCTGCAGTATGAAGGTTTGTTGGCTGTTGCTACCAAAGCTGTGGCAGTAGGAAAAAATGCAGAAATGCAAGCCTTGTTTTTCTTGTGTGTAGACATGTGTTCAGTAAAGCGTGACCCCAGTTTAGCTGTTAGAGTACACGAGCTATGTACCCTAAAATAACTAAACCTCACTCTATTTCCCACCAAAAGAAAGGCTTTTGAGCCAAAAAAGTCTTTCCAATGAAAATGGTCTTAAGGAAATATGTGATCAGTATCTATAAATATTGTTTGTCTGTGGTTTTGGATTATCACAGCTATAATAACTCTACTAATAAACTTTATTTTGTGTTGTAAACTCTGGTGTCAACCTGAATCTTGAGATGCAGATTGCTAAATGAGTGGAATGTTTGCCAACAGAGAATGTCTCACAATGAACTAATGCCTATTAGTAACAGCAGTTACTGATTTAACCACATGATTAGCTGCCATCTGTGAGGAACTACCTTTCAATAAGTAACTAGAAGGAGGATTAAAGCCTTTGTCTGTGGTTTGTTTTGCTGTTATGCTCTAAAGATTTTTGGTTCTCCCCGCTGCTTAAAAACACCAGCTAAAACGAGTTTCACTCTGACACTTATTTCTTTGGAATGCCTTTCAGCACATACCTGCCAGTGATTGGGTTAAAAACCAGCAGTTGTTTGGGGGGAGCTATTATGCTGACTTTGTTCTTAAGAATTCTTTGATATTCTTAATGAGATGTGAAAAAGTACTAAAATAAGATGTTCTGAGTACATCTGCAAATCCCCCTAGATTCCCCCTGTAATATTGGAATGCAAAGAAGATACAAAGTCTGGGACATCAGACACCATTATCCTCCTTTGTTATGCAAGAAAATGATTACAGGGCATGTTCATAAGGAGATAGTCATTATACACCTAAGGTGAACCAACCTGATGTTTGGGAAATTTAAGCTGCCATTACAGACTGAAGCTCAAGCCAAGATCGTCTTTAAGCAATCTTCTGACCCAGGCCACAAAGGAAACTGTCGTGAGTGAGTTTTGCCTGGATCTATAAGCTAGGATATACAATAGGGATGGTTCCTGGTGTAGCAAAGATGCAATGCCAATAATGTATGCAGGAAAAGAGTAGCTCTGTAACACAATAGATACTTCTACTTGAGCCTCCATGCCCGTTCTATCCACCTTTTCAGTAACTTCTAGCCTAAGCTGTATCAGTCATGAGCAGAACTTCCCACATTCACTCTTGCTTTGAAACAAAGAACATTTCTGTCTGAATACCAATCCAGTCTTGATTTGGAAATTGCCAGTGACGGAAGAAAACACCACAAGCCTGGATAAATATTTCCAATGGTTAATTATCTCTGTTGTTATGAAACATTCCTTACTTCTAGTCTGAATTTGCCCAGCTGCCACTTTCAAGCACTGCATCTCATTATATCATTATTAACAACGTTAAATAATCCATTTGCTTTTTTCTCTTATACATGTAGGCATTCACAGGTGGGATTCAACTTATTCATCTTTAGCTGTCAAGCCCTCAATCTATAATCTAAATTAATCTAGTAGGTCCCTTTGCACTCAGTGCAGTGAGATGGCCATCCCTCATCCTCACTCCTTGCTACCAGTGGGCGTGTCTACTTTAAGTGACATAGCTGGGCATTCATTCACCTTCTCTCTGCTCCTGTTTGACATTGTATGTGGCTGCTGTGCCCCTGTAGGACTCTTACTGTGACTTTTCCATGTTTGGCCATGCACGGAACAGAGGTTTTGTACATGTGATGTCCCTGATGGGTCTTTTACACCTCCAGGTTCTTGTCTAGCCCCCTTGAAATCCCAGATATGTTTGCCAGTGACCTGATTTCTGTGGCATGTCCACTCAATATTTCACAGAATCATAAAATCATAGAATGGTTTGAGTTGGAGGGGACCTTAAAAATCATCCAGTTCCAACCCTCCTGCCATAGGCACGGATACCTTCCACTAGACCAAGTTGCTCAAAGCCCCATCCAACCTGTCCTTGAACACTTCTGGGGATGGGGCACCCACAGCCTCCCTGGACAGCCTGTGCCAGTGACTCACCACCCTCAGAGTAAAGAACTTTTTCTTAATATCTATTCTAAACCTGTCCTCTTTCAGTTTGAATTCATTGTCCTCTGTCCTGTCACTACAGGCCCTTGTAAAAAGTCCATCTCTACCTTTCTTGTAGGCTCCCTTCAGGTACTAGAGGGCCCCCATTAGGTCACCCCTAAGCCTTCTCTTTTCCAAGCTGAACAAATCCATTTCTCTCAGCCGTGGAGAGGTGCTCCATCCCCCAAATCCCTGTGTTGGCCCTCCTCTGGACTCATTCCAAACAGGTCAATGTCTTTTCTATGCTGTGGACCCCAGAGCTGGATGCTGGTTGATGAAGAAATCTAATCTGCCAAATTTCAGGGCAAGCATGCTGTTCCAAAAAAGGTGGCTGAGCTTCCTCTTGAAAGAAGTATGATTTCCTCTAGTAGAGTCCTCAGCTCCACAGTTCCCCAAGGCTCTCCTTTTCCAAGGACATCAAGTGCTATTGGAAGAATTTCCTTCTCTTTCCCTCTCACTCTGGCCAGCTCAGCACCCAAACCACCTCCACAGCCTGCTTCTCCTCTGAAGGAGATAGGAGGATGTTTTCTAGACTTGACCACTTCCATCTTAAGATTTCTTACTGAGCTGAGAGGGAAAGAGTGCTGTCTTTCCTTGACTCCATTAACAGGAATCATGCCAGTTTAGTATCACTCTGGCAGGTTCAGAACAACTGCACCAAGTCACTAAGCCTGGGAATATCAACAATAAGGATCTGAATGACCCAGGAACTAACGTGTGTGTCCAGCTCAGAGCAGCATATTTTTGCTTTTGCAAAAACTAATGTTTAAAAGCTGAAAACAATGAATGGAATAGTTCAGTGCTGAGAACTTGAAGGTTTCTACCTGCTGTATTCTTAGATTGATATGAGCCATTTGTACTTTTGGTGTCAGAGATACAGCAGACACTGGAGGACAAAAATTCTTTATGTAGGGAAGAATCTTCAGCCCAGGAACACTGAAAAAGGATAGCTGAGGTTTGAGTCTTTGTGAGTAAACAGACTGGGGTCTGGGAAACACTGGACCAGTAACATCATGCTTCACCCAGTGCCTAATGGCAAGGAATTCTGCTGCAGTGGCAATGTGGCTGTGAAGACCACACGGGAAAAGTGCTGCTGTTTACAGAAAAATTCACCCTGAATCAGTGAGTGTGCCTGTGTTTATGTCTGTGTGATCACAGGCACAGCCCAGGATGGATATCACATTAACAGAGTACTTTCACCACTGCTCATAGAAGCACAGATGTGCCAGAAGCTGTGATCCAGAGGGAACACGTCAAAGTCTGAGTGAGAACAGTTAATCCTTTACGTTTGTCCTGTCTTTTCCACTGTAATTGCCTGCAGGAACGCTGCCTATCACCAGCTGTGGCAGGGTGTGTAGGCGAAACTGAGCTGGGGGATCTCAGAGCACCACAACTCCCTCCATGAAAGCTACTGCACCGTGATGGTAACATCCTGGAGCTGACACCAGCCCAGCCTGGATTTGCGTTGTAGTCAGATGCTATGTTCAGATGGCATAATTTGTGACAAATCTCCGTTCCTGTCCACCAAACAAGTGTCATAGTCTCTGCTCCAATGCCCACAGTGTAGCATCCTTCTGGGTGGCATCATAGCGGGGTGGCAATTCCCTGACAGGGTTAAAATAGATCACCCAGATTACTCTGAGGTGTAAGACCACAACGCCTAACAAAACTGGGATTTGGGAAGATTTTTGGGGAAAAGCTGAATATGGCCTAAACTTCTTCTACTTGATCTTCACGTTTTGATACTGAAAGGGCAGAGAGTTTCCTTCTTCACTCACAGAGATCTGAGTTATGGGCCTCTGCCCTCCTCACAAGGATATTTATTCTTCGTATTTCTCTGAAACAGATTCATAGATTACAAATATTTGCACATGATGGAGCTGGAATAAGACTCTTAAAGATTTGTAAATAATTTAGGTAGATAACTCACATCCATTTAATGTTGTTCTCTAGGAAGCATTCAAAAAAGTCCCAGTCAGGGTTTTTAGGATAAATTTCTTTCTGTGCTAGAAAACATTTACACAGCTACTGCCAATACTACTGTGGAAATAACAACACTGTAAGATTTCAAAATCATGTTTATAAGCAGGAGCTGCTACCCAGTGATTCACCAGCACTGTTGTTATGGTTAATTTTCCTGGAAAAGTACATTATTGCAACAAGTTCGCTTTTTTTTTTTTTTTGGTCATCATAGTGTTTGTTTCATTATCTGTTTGTTTTTACTGCTGAATCTTAGTTTGGCACAGAGATCCTTGTATCTAAAAAGGGTTTTAAAAACCATCAGCATTTTGAAACATACACAAATTGCCAAGGGATTTTATTTTTGGCTTTTTGAGTAGCGTTGTGTTTTTGTACTTTTTAGCAGCAATGAGCAATCCACCCTCTCAAATAGCAGAGTTTTTAAGTGATGTTTCAACTTTTGTGGCTGCGGTCCACTCTTTTATAATGTGGGAAATGCCCTGCCTCTGAACTGTGCAAGTGATACGTCACACCGTCCCCAAGTCTGCTTTTTAACAGAAAGGAGTAAACACCTCCAAGGTTCTGAGGACGTGTTTTTAAACTGTGTCTGGTGCCTGCAGAGATTGAGACAATGATAACTGAGGAGTCAGCAGAGAGAAAACACCAGGTCAGGAGAGAGTTGCCGAGCACAGGGCAAGAGGAGCAACTTGAAGTAACAGCATAAAATGGAGCAAAGGAAAATTACAACTTAATTGCCCAGAAGCTGCCAGACTGCCAGCTGAGCCTTGTGGGGAAGATGGTGTGAGTCCCAGAGGATAAGCCATAAACATCGGCCTGGACAAAGCACTGAAAAATGTGCTGCTTGCTGGCAACCCTCCTGCTACCTGATGGAAATAGGATAGGTGACCTAAGATGTCTCAAAAGTCATGTGTGAAGCATCTCTAGAGGCAGATCATGAGCTGGAGCTGGTGGCCATTCCATCCAGCTCTTCTTGTTACTGTAGCCTTCTCATCTTTTCCTGTCCCTCCTCCTGCTGCTCATTTCTTCACTCTCTTCCTGCTCTCCCCATAAGGCCCCTCTTTACACAGCTCTTTAGTTTGTTGTGACTCCCTACAAGCAGTTTGACAGCATGGTGACAGTCTGGGTTATCACAGGACACAAGAGGTATCAAGATCACTCATACCACCATCACTGAACGATACTGGCTGCCACAGACCTTCATCACCTGCAGCTTGTAGAGATGGCCACAACACAGTTTAAGGTTTTCCTGAGACAAAATGGGTATAGATGTTCGAAGCAGGGCCCTGCCATCCTGGGATGGTTGAGACACACGGGTGCAGCATGTTCATATTCTCCTCTCTGCATGCATGTCTATCTGTGCTCATGGAACACAGGCCAGAACTTTCAGTGTTGTGATGGATGTTTTCAGACATCCATCAGAAGGTTGGTCCCACATGACATGAACACTAGGAGAGCTTGGAATGAGGAAAGGTGCAGGATAAACATCCTCCTTTTCTATAAAGAACAAGGAAGGAGCGAAGAGAAACATTTTAAGAGTGGCGTCAAATTTTTCTCACCCAAAAGCCATCTCTCTGGGTCAGATGTCTCTGAGCAGATTAAGACATCTACATCTAGGCATCCTGGGTGTCTCAGCATCAGCAGGAATAATAAGCACATCTAAAGGTGGACTTCTCATCTGTAGGCAGATGTTTCAAATGCACCGTGTATTCCTTTGTACTGACTCAATGGGGATCCAAATTATTAGCTCAGATGTAAACAGTCATGTTGTAGACATACAGTGGCAGGTGACATGGATTCTGCCTCCATGCCTTGACATGCCCTGCTTTCCCTCTTCACCAGGGCTGTAGGCAGCACAGATTTGCACCGCTCCCACCTCAATAGTTTAATTTCCCTTTGTCTTTCAGTCCGTTTTTGATTCATGCCTGGACTTTATGTCTTCTTCCTTGCCACTCCCTACAGGCAGAGCATTTCTCCAGCTGAGGTTTGACAAACATCCTTATTCTTAAAACAGCCCAGACCCACCCTGGGCATGGTTTGCTCAGCCCTGCAGTGCCCTGCTGGCACTGCCAAGGGAGGATCTCCTCTTGCTCCTATTTCACCGGCTTCTGGTTTCAAGGAGGTGCTGGATCCCACAGACATTATAACAAATTTGCCTCTCTGAAAGTTGGAAGGTCAAATCATTCCCCTGTACAGACTGGAAGATGGGGGCAAAGCAAAAAGAGTCATGGGAGCTGTCCCTTGACTGTCACCAGATAAATGACTCCTGCCAAAACGGGGAAATAAATTGCTCTCCGTGGCCACTGAGAGTTGCATGAGAAGCAATGTACTTAAATTACAGCAAAAGTTAGCTGTTAGGGAAAGATTTCTGAAGGAAAAGGTAGTGAGGATCTGCAGTACATTATCTAGATGGCAGACACACTCTTACAGCTGATTTTAAGATCAAGCTTGAGAAACGTGTCACACTGCAGTCACGGAGCAGAGTCAGGGGTTACATGGCTGTTCATGACCTGTTTTCCAGAAGCAGATAAGTATCCCAGTGTGATAAACCACAGGGCAGGAATCTCTACTCATCTTGGGACAGGACAGCGGCAGAGGAGGAAGGTTAGCAATTGGTGATGTGGTTTTGTAGCCCTGGGGCATGTTGTTGTTGGGGTCATGGCCCTGTTTGATTTTTCATGAAGTTGCTTAATTCTGAATAGCACACACAGAAAACTGCTGAGATTAACAAGAGCTGAAGTTCAGGAGAGGGTACAGAGCTGGTGAAAAGGTAAAAAAACCCCTTCAGATATGGTTGTTGGTTCTACTTACTGCTCCAAGAGATCTAGAAAATGCAGATCTGACAGGTGATTTTCTCATTTGGAGAAATTTTCCAAGTATTCTCTGTGTAGTTATGAGTTGCATCCCATTCCTATATGACAAAGAGATGCCATTTGAACAGGCTTGCAGGTAGACTGGAGAAATATCTGGTTTGACCTAGGAAAACCAGGTTTAAGGTAAGCACAGAAGGTGAGAAGCTACCTGAATTGCAGTGAAAGATACAGTGCTAAGGCAGAATGGTCCCCTGGGGACACAGTTGGAAGATAAGGTGAGTGTGGTCTCACAACCTGTTTCTAACTCCCAGCCAAAGAACCCCTGCAAGCAGCAGCTCTTCTCATGCTTTTCCTGTTTCCTCAGCCTCATGCAAATTCCTGGGTAGGTTCAGAGCTCTGCCAGGCCCTGATATCCCTCCTGACCAAAGCTGAGCATCAAAAGCAAATTATATTTTCATCTCCTCTAATGTGTTCTGCAGTCTACCCCAAACACCATATCGCAGCAGCCAAGTGGTAGCAGTACCAAAGCCAGGTGGACTATATAAGACTTATCTCCATGGACTTCCATTACAGCCATATGGATATAGATAGTCTTAATCTGGCCCCACACAATGCTCTCATCAGGTCTCTTCAGTATCCTCTGTGTCCTTGTCCTTTCCCAAAGAAGATTTAATGAATTCTGTGACAATAGGAATCTGATAATGTGAAGAAAAGAAACATTATCCATTCCCATTTTCCCCAGAGACCTCTACGACCTGTTAGATGTCTAGCCTGCGGGACAGACACATAAGAGACATGCCACACTCTGGTCCCCCCCAGTCACCAAAACCAGGGGACCATTTTGAACATGTCCTAAATCCCTTCTCTCTCAATTTCTTTTGATAGAAACAAGTCTGCTGAGTCACATTCTAGCGTTGAGCAGGGATTGGCTAGGGAGCATGAGTGGAGAAACATGCGAGGACACTGATCCAGCAAGCATGCTTCAGCAGGGCCTGCACTTGCTTTGGCGCCCTATCAGGTGCTCATTACACAGCATTTTACTCTTTAGGTAGGTGCCCAGTTGCTCAACTTCATCCTGCTGTAAGGTCTAGTCTGGCCTGTCCATTTCTACAACCCAAGGGTAAGGTCCTGGCAGTGTTCCCAAGGGGTGTCCCCTCTGGAGGCAAAGCTGTGCTGTTCATGTGTGTGCAATGATGTGTGATGCCCCTCACATGCCATCGGTGCGTGGCTGGAAAGGAGTCAGGTTGGCGTCAGATTGCCACACGCCGTAGCTCCATAGTACTGTCCCTGTGGAGCTGTGATGGCTGGCACAGACTGCTCCAGGCCATGCCGCCACCTCCTGAGCCTCCCAGCTGGGCATGGGAGTACAACTGATTGTGCTGTCCTGATGCAGTAACCACGCTGTGAAGGAGAAGGCATTGCCCTGAGGGAAAAAAATCTCAGGATTGGCTGGAATAATGGGGAGGGATACGTGCCCTAGGCTGGACTGTTAACGTGTCAGTACGTATTTGGGCATAGACATCATCGGATGGGTCCAGTCAAGCTCATCCATATAAAACAATTCACACAACCTCTTTAGTGACTGTAAAGATGCCAGACACACTCCTTCACATCACATCTTAGGAATCATCTCCTGCATGGAGGTCTGAAGACAGATAAGTAGAAGTGGGATTTGTTTCTACCCTCTGCAGCGTCGAACACAGCTTAGCCCAAACTCATGGACCTGGGAAGGTTCCAGCACTGCTGTAACCCTCCAGTCAGTCCTGCCAGGACTGGCAGCAGAAAGCCCTCTGAGAACAGGATGTGAAGCAGCCTCAGGAGAGGTGGAAAGAGGGAAGGACTAGCAAGGGAATTGGCCGAGCCAGGCAAGTCGGGTTAGGCAGTGAATGAATGTGTCATTCCCTGAGCAACCACAAGACAACTCCCCACGTGGTTGCCCTTCCCAGGCAGGAGCATGTGCCCACACAATGTACCTGGATTGCTGCTGGGGATGAATGCCCTCTCAGGACCCAGCAGATGAGTCAGGGTTGACTCAGGTCCTCACAGTCCTCCTTGCTGCTTTCTCAAGTGGCACTGGATAGAGGAGGTAAATATGAATGAAGCCTGCTGCTATTTTTTCTTTGTGACTGCTAGTCTTGCTATACACTGTAAAAATTGCATGAGGGCATTTTTTTCTGGACAAACTTGACGGCTGGTTGCACACATAGAGCTGTAAATCCAGTCTTTCATAGGAAAAACAGCTTCTATTTATAAGCGTCCCATTAGGCAAGAGCATGCTTCATTATTTGTGGGGAGACCGTTCTCCTGCCCACAGGTTGAGGTATCTTGGAAGCAGTATGTAGCTCTTTGAGGACCTATTATTAATTTGAATTTATTGAGTGCTGGCAGACATGCGTGGTGCTTTATGGTCACATAAGGGAACCCTTGTGGCTGCAATGTTTCAAGGGAAAGCTCTCATGAAAAGGTGGAAGCCCTCTTGGCTTAAGGAGGTTGAAAGACTCCATTCTGGTTTTTGAAATGTTGGCCTCACAGGGACTCTGCAACAGAGTGCTGATAAACACCGATAGGAGTAAGCAGGGACTTTCTCCTCTGCAGTCAGACAGGTAACATTTGCTACGCTGATTCTGGTCTGCCTGAGCTGTATCTGAGGAACACAAACATGCTGGATACACAGAAATACAATTTGATTTCTTTTCACCTATGTAACCATGAGAAAATGTTTTCTTCTCATTCTGAAGCCAATTTGTATATTTCACATTTTCTTTGTTCTTCCATTCTCCCATCACTCTGTCCTGCCAAAGAGATGACAACTCCTGTGAATCTGTGGTTGCTAAGAAAGGTGTAGTAATAAAGAAAAAGGATATTCCCAAACTATTTTATTTAAAATTATTCTGTCACTCTGTTTCAGCAGTGATGAGTCACAATTCAGTTAATGGATGGACACTAATGCTGGGTCTGGGCTTGACACTACAGAGTAGTAAACCATACAGACTCGCATAAAGTAACAGTTTTCTTCTGTAAAACAAAACTCACTGTTCTACATGAGTAGATATGTTTGGGTTTCCTGGATGTCTGCTTATGAGACATTTTTGGTAACTTCACAAACTAAAACCTCACCAAACTCTTTACCACTTGAAAAAAGCCTTGAGGTACATACAATACCTAAACTTTTGTAAAAGCACAGAGCAAACAGGCATGCTCCATTCTTGCAGTAGATGGGAGAGGTGAGACTCAAAAGGGCCCCCCACATACATGCTCTCTAAAACTAGTGAGTCAACGACATGTGGGATGGAGTCTAGGAAACCATCCCACTAACCTTTTCCAGGTCCTGGATCTCGGTGTGATGGTGAAGGTGACAATGATTAAAAGAAAAATCTGTTATGTTTGGGGAGGTGACGTGGCAAATCATTGTCATTTTTTTCTTTCCCCTCCCACAGGTTAGATTACAGTATAGAGTAAGAATTTACCCAAAGGCAGATAATGCTTAAACTATTTAGAAATAATTAATAGACATTAGAGTAATTGCATACTACAGAAAACTGTGTCCTGAAAAACTACACAATAACTCCCTTTGTTACAGTAAAGGAAGTTTGTTTAGGCTTAGCTGGTGCTTCCGACTACCTAATTACCCAGAAATGAGGTAGCTGTGCTCTTAAGGAAGTCAGAAATACACACTGATGAATGCAACACAGGCCACATAATTTTCAGAAAAATGTGCAGATATATTGGCAAATTAGTTTTGCAGGTGGAAGCAGTGGGTCTGTTTACTTCTTTAGATGTCTTTCATATTTTCCGGAAGATCAATACAGCATTGCACTTCATCCACAGAATCAATTCCTTCCTTTTGTAACATCATGCACTAAAGTAGAACCTTAGAGGCAGCTGATGCCTCTCTCAGAATACACCAGAAGGCAATGGCCAGCAACAGGACCCCCCTACCACTCATGGATAAGCACCATTCCTCTTTGGGACTGTGGGAGCAGGAGGGAAGAGTGGATTCTCTCCAAACACCAAGTCCCCAAGGCAGTCCCACAAAACACAAAAAGTCATAGAATCATAGAATCATTATGGTTGGAAAAGTCTTCCAATATCATCGAGTTCAGCCATTAACCCAGCTCCACCGTTCACCACTAAACCTTATCACCAAATCCCACATCCATGCACCTTTTGAACACTTGCCAGGAAGGTGATTCCACCACTTCCCTGGACAGCTTATTCCACTTGTGACCACCCTTTCAGAGAAGAACTTTTTCCTGCTATCCAATCTAAACTTCCCCTGATGCAGCTTGAGGTAATTTTCTCTCATTATGTCACTCGCTACCTGGGAGAAGAGATTGACCCGCCCTGTCTCACCCTCCTTTCAGGCAGCTGTAGACAGTGATAAGGTCCCCCCTGAGCCTCCTTTTCTCCAGGCTGAACACCCCCAGCTCCCTCAGCTGCTCCTCACAAGATTTATGCTCCAGACCCTTTCCCAGCTTTGTTGCCTTTGAGACACGCTCCAGCCCCTCAGTGTCTTCCTTGTAGTGAGGGGCCCAGAACTGAACACAGGATTTGAGGCACAGTCTCACCAGTGCCAAGCACAGGGGGAGAGTCCCATCTCCTCATGCTCATTTTGGCTGTCCATTCTCCCAGGGCATGAGAAGTGCTGCTGCTTGGCTGCTGGAAACCCTTGCACCCCAGGGACACTGCAGCTGGCAGAAAGAGAAGCTAATCAAGCCCCAGCTCCTTTGCTTGTTAAACAGCACCACGGGGGAGGAAAGGGATACATCCGCTCCTGAGGTTTTGCAGAGGAGGTTGGGAAACATCCTTTTTTCCCCTGAGATTCCTTGCAGCTGCAATCGTACAGCCCAACCATGTCCCACACTGGCAGTGCAGCACAGCCAAGACTCTTTCTGTCGGTGCTGCTTCCTACCTCATGCTGCTCACAGCTCTGGCACACAAGTCTTGGTTTGGCTCGGAATGGGAAAGGTCTGTCCCACCAAGCTGGGATGTAAACAGAAGCTTAGCCTTACAGCAGCTGTAAGCCAGCTTTCTGGATTTGCTCCTGTTGTTTGCCAAGTACTCTCTATTCACAGGAAGATGATGAAAAACATTTAGGTGAGTTTGTGGCTGTCTAGCTCCTAGCAAGCCATAAATATTAGGGAAGGGAGGAAAACCCAACCCCGAAACCCAGAGACCTGGGCTACTTACAAACCTTCTCTACAGCTTAAATAGAGGCTCAGTCTAATTCCTCTGGTTGGCTGGAGCAGTTCTTACCATTTCCCAGACAATCACTTAAGTGCATGTAGCCGCTTTAACTGCTATGCCTGATATTGTGCTGCGTTCCTTTTGGCCTGGTTGACTTGGAGCAATGAAATTACCCAGGTTCGACATTACAAACCTGGACACTGAAGCCAGAGAATGAATGTAAAAGGCAATAAATACCCTGCTAATCTCTCTAGCAACACAGAAGCAATAGCAGCAGCACTTTGCTCCAGAAAACTCAAAATGGTGTTTATTAAGGCCTTTTTTTTCATTCTCAGAGTTCACCTCATTCCACTTTTTGAATATACACATATATTTGTGTCCAAATGATTCATACTGCTAAAGCAGGAGCCCAGCTTTTTCCTCGAACCCCAGGACTGCATTTGCCTGTGACTCCAACATGTCACTTAACTGTTACTGAAGTCCCCATCTATGGAATAAGGTTGACACACTGTACTGAATTCTCAGTGATTAGAGTTTTAGGATTTTCACTGTTAAAGGATTTCTACTTCTCTACAGGATCCAGCACGGTGTCATCCAAGCTTGCTTCAGGTCTTTCAGGGGAAATGTAGTACAGAGGATAAGCCAGTTACCTCACATAGATTAAAAGTTGTGTTTCCTTGACAGACAATCAGGCCTTTTTTTGGTCAGTTGTTAGGAAGGTAGCAAATATTGTTTCCACTCTCTTAGAATTATCTAATTTTATTATTTTGCAGTTAAATATTTCAATATTTTATATTCAGCTTGTTCTCAGTCTTCTAATGACCTTCATACATTCATTAGAAGGCAAATCAGGGATGCTGAGACAATATTTTAATCCTCACACCACTCGAGCAGTGTAAATTCTCTGAGCCTGAGGCTGGAGTTGGCACTCTGGTGTCTGCAGGCATGCCAGGCATGCAGAGGGTCTTCAGCTCTGGACTGGAGAATGGTCTGGACCATGCTTCACTAATGGAGCAGATGCACCCTTTTCCCAGAAACAGTGATGGTTTCCAGGCAGATGAAGTTGTGTAATGCTGGTGCATAACCTTCAGGATACACAGTTTGATTCTCATCCCACTTTCTACGGTCTGTTAGCAGTAGGACATGACTCCTGGAAGCCCAGTCACTTAGAGAGTGTCCCAAGTCAGTGAAGAACCCGTCCCCAACCTACTTCTCCAGCAGAAAGGTACTGAATGTATGGCAGCAGCCACTGGATTTCTCAGACAGAGAGGGGGATCCTTGTTAGCAGAATGTAAGAGGAATGTCAGGCCAGCTGTCCTAGCAAAAATTAGGCAGACAACAGATTGAGCAGTGCATACTGGAAATCCCCAAAAATTGACTACAAGAAGTTCATTGCAAGCATCCCCTGCCCCCTTCTCTAATACCACTTCAATTTGCATGAAGTAGCATCTCGTGTCATTGGGGTCAGTGGACCAATCCCTGCATTTGGAATGGAAAAAACAAAACAAAACAAACCACAAATAAAACAAACAAACAAAAAACCCCCACTCCCCAAAGAAACCAGCCAAACCTCAAAACGAAACAAAACAACAACAAAAAAATGCCCCCACCAAAAAACCCAAGCCAATCAAAAACCAAACCAAACCAAACCAAACCAAACCAAACCAAACCAAAAAAAAAAAGAGTGATTTCCTGTGGAGCAACAAAAGGGATGTGAGGAAAACCATTAAAATTTTTGGGTGCAGGCTGGATAAAGCTCTAGGTGTTTCTGCTGAGCCATTCTGGCAGTGAGGGCTCTGTGGCAGGAGAGTAGATGTGCTCCAGCTGAGACAGTCCGGAGTCAGGGCAGGTGGATGCTCCATGATCCACTCGTTGGGTGGGTAGAAGAGACAGTGAGACAAAGGCAGAGAGAAGAAGGAATCCTGCAGGGGTTAGCTAATGATATAAAGAAAGGACATGCTTTAGTCTCCTTTCCAGGATGTGTTCAGTGTTGTTATTTAAGAAGAACCTGCAACCCAAGTACAGTGGACATTTACAGTTGTTGTAGTTAGACTCTTGTCTCAGAGCTGAACATACACACGAGCAGGTAATAAGACATATTTCCTGTCCTGAAGAAGTTTTGGTCCAAATGCACATGTCAGGGCAAGGATGGGAAGAGAAATGAAGGTCAGACAAGCCTTGTGCCCACCCAGCCCATGGAGGGGGTACAGTCAGGGGAGAAGGGATTCCTGTTGCTCTCCTCATGCTGGTGCACAGTTACATCCTGCACCACTTTCATGGGAAAAGTCCACGGCTGAAGTAATATCTGGCCTCTGAAGTCCTTGGAGCAGATGACGAGCCTGGAGTCACAACTTCATGGACTTCTGTCTGGGTAGGTCTAGTTATGTATTTACCGGGAAAAAATTGTATGTAGTTAAACTCCTTGACTGAATGTTTCCATCAAGTTAAATTATACATCTATAGACCACCACAGTCACCCATCTCTGCTGCACCCAAGCAGTACAAGTGACTTGAGGCTTACAAGGCCCCTTCAATTTAGTGATGGTTTAGCAGCCCTGAATTACACTGTGGAAAGCGAAGGACAGGAGGAAAAGTCAAGGTTTTTAAAAGCCATTCTAAGCAAAGCAGATTCCCTATCAATCCATTCTGCACACTGGGTTAGCTCCCCAGGCCCTGGGTGTGATACTACCATCTCGTCCCACGTGCCTTTTCCAGTGCAGGGCAAAAGTGAGATTTTCCCTCTTGCCCTCTGCTGCAGTTAAGCTCAGCAGAGATTAGGGACCACAACTGCTTATGCAGGTGCAAGCCAGAGCAGTCACAGGGAAGTGACTTGGGTCTTGGCAGTGCTGCGATTTGCTCTGTTGTGCAAATGGGATCCCAGTACACAGCAGGCTTCCCACTCCTTATTCGGTCAGTGGTTTGTCCTGGACTGACCTGGATGCAGCAAGTGAGAAAAATACCGGACGAAACCTCGCTTAATCCCGGGTTCTCTTTTAACTACTAACCAAGCCGCCTCTGTACCAGCATGTTACATTGAGAGGATGTGGACAAATATATCCGTGCTGAGGAGTGGCAGAGGCTGCAGTCTGCATTTAGAAATGCTGAGCAGTGTATTTTTCTAAGCTGGCTAATTAGTATGGGCTTGAAACTAACGGCTGTGTTTAACTGACAAGGCAATATGCCCTTCACCCATCCCTTGAGATGTCAGGAGAATCATTTCTTTCGAAAAGCGTGCCTGTTAACTCATTCCTCTCTATCCGCTTTGATCTTTTCAATGTAAGCCTTTCCCTCTGCACTTTGTTTCTCCCTGTGGAGGAGACCATGAAAGCAAGTCATACTGATTTGCAAACAGCTCTTCCTCCCTTGCCCGCTGGGCTGCATGGATGCATCTCCTGTGCCAGGGACCCTGGTCTCACGTGAGGAGCTGGGGAAAAGATAGCACTACAATTACAAAGTGTTATGACTGGTGCAACCCCAAAAAGATGCTGTTAGAGAAAATGAACTGTTGCAGAGGCCTCTGTCCTTCTCCAGCGCAGTGAGGAAATCAGGAAGAGACAATGATTCAGCAAGTCACAACTTTCCTCCCAGATTGCTCCACTGGGCTCTGAATAAAACTGAAAATCAATGAACTGGCCTTTAAATGGGAAGGAGGACAGAGTTTTCTGACAAACCTGATTATGATCCAAATACCATGCAACCTAATGTAATATACGCCCATATATCCAGATACTTGGGATTTTTCCCCACACCAAGATCCTTGTTATTACTTGATGAAACCAGGTCAGAGTCTAAAGGGAAATAGTGGGAAAGAAAAAAATGGAATATAGAAATAAAGATACACTGATGTTTAGGGCCAAATCTTGACCTCAGTTTAAAGGGTTATGTATAACAGTAGGAAATATGTGTGGATCTCTGCAGTTGGATACACTTTTGGGTATATCCAAGAATTGAGAAGTTAATTGCCAAATTGGCAAATACTGCACTTCTCAGTCTTGGTACCAGCAGTGAATGTGGACTAGCACAGGAGTCAGAAGAGGTTTTCAGTGTTTAGGTTGCCCTTGAGATACAAGAGGCATAATTTTGCAAGATAAATGTTTATCTTCTGCATTTCCAGAAATATGCTTGAAGAGACTCTCCTCCCTCCCACAAGGGTTTGTTTGGCACTTGAAGAGACTCGCTAACTTTGCATTTCCATTTTGGCTTGCACATTTAGGGAATGGGCTAACAGTAGCTGTATTCCAGAAGTGCTGAGCAGTTCTCCACATTATTTACAATTACTGCAGGATGCAGATCTTTAGGTCTTCACAGGGTCAAGTCACTTGGACTTAAAACACTGCAGCATGGAATTACAGTCCTATTTTGAGCCACCAACATTTTTGTTAATTTTGTTTCAAGCCAGCAATTGTCTGCAGTATCATACCAAATTTAAAAAAAAAAAAGAGGCGGAAAAATGTAAGGGAGTAAAAGAGGTTTGGCTGTGAATAACGTTGCTAAACATTGTGCAGAGAAAGGAGATGACTTCAGGGACAAATGACCCTTGTGACAGACTTCCCAAATCACAGGATGTCAATTTGTTTTTTGAAGGCACCTACTATGTATTGCAAAGGACTGATGTGAAAAAGTGCATGCTGTCCCTAGACTAAATAAGTGTCGCTTTGTTTCCAACTTAGAAGAGACAGAAAGAAAGACAGAAAGGAAGGGAGGGAGAGAGAAAGCATGTCACAGATGAAAGCACGTTCTCAAAGGTCAGGGCAAAGTGTCCTTATTTCAGCAAATGCTCTGGCTTAACTTCGTAACGAAATAATCCTGCTATCTGATACTGCCTGAGAAATAAACAGTGTTTTTATAAAGTTCTTGCCCATTTCACAGCACTTCCCTGTGACACTGTAATAAAGTAGGTTGCAGCAAGTATCCTGCATGCCATGCCTCCAAATGTACCAGTTAATTACTGAGCCCTTTAAACCTACTAACAAGACAAGCCTTGTTCTTTCAACCTATTGCCTTTTGCCAAAAAAAAAAAAAGAGAAAAAAAAAAAAAAAAAAACAGTCTTTGGGCAAATAAATCTTTCCAGAGAAAACAGATTTGTTTCCAAATCAGTCAACTGTGCTGAACTGGAAAGGAAGAAATGTTATTTTTTCCAGGATGAAAGCAAAACAAGATCTCTCCCTGTTTATCCTGTCTCACCCATTTCTAAAGAAGGTCAGTTTAATTTCTTCATTACTTTTTCCTGCTGTCTTATTTATCTTGAAGTCCTCTAGTCTTTTTCAATTTCACTGTCAAAGCCCAGCCTAGTTGGTCCAACATAGGAGTGCACTGTGCTTTGCTCTTCACAGCCATGTGAAGATGCTGAATAGAGCTGGGTGAACTGTAAACATCCAGACATTCTCCTTTCTTACTTACTTTCTCCATGCTCCTGAAAAAACCCATAAATCTCAGGCATTTATTGTTGATTTTGTTTCCTTTTAGCATCCTATTCATTACAGATGCTCAAAAGCCTGTGAAAACAACCACAAATTCAGTCTGCCCCAGCCCTGTGTGTTGTGCCATGCTGAAATACAAACCTTTATACCATAAGCATCTTTTAATACTGGTGTCTGGGACTGAGTTTGGGAGGAAGGAATGGCAGTACATATAAAGCAATATAGTAAGCCAGAGAAAAGAGCTTTGCTCCCCTCAAAACAGGTAGCTTTTGATCTTTAACTCAGAAGGAGCCTAGGGCAACTCTTGGGGGGTGACTACACTTCAGGTACAGTCATTAGAGCCATCATGTTTGCCTGTACCAGCCCAGCTAGAGTACCAGGGGTGATTTGCATGCCGCAAAGTCAAATGCAGAACTAGATGTACATTTCTTTTAATAGCCATGGTCTGTAAGAGAGGGTCATTAGATCAGTTGGTTTGATCTCCTAGACAACACTTTAAGGAAAGAAAAATGCATCCTGCTGAATTCTCCTCCAAGTGTTCTCATTGTGCTGGGTTGGCTACACCAGTTTAGCCTCTTCTGCAGTCACATACTCTCCACTGCCTTCGGAGCATCAGCAAAACAGCCTGAAGGGAGGTATATGCCAGCTGCCGATATGCAGGGCTTGGAGTAAAAGGCTCTGACACAGGATCAAGTGCCCAAGCCTTATCTACAGCCCCTTCTGCCCTTGTATTACCTCACTGCTGCCTCGGGTGCTGCGCATGCAGACTCCACACCAGGAGCAGGGAGCTGGGAAGCAATGACTCAGGTACCGTACCCTGACCAGGTGCCTGTGCCCCAAATGCACCTGGGCAAGTCTAGAGGCAAACCAGGTTCCTGCAGTGCACACATTGAAGAAGCTGGGAGAGCCACCACGGCTAAAGGCTCTTTGTGAAACTCTCCAGTGGTGTGTTGAACGCATAGCTGAAATCAGTTCTCAGCTTGGTCTCTACACAGCTCTGGTTACAGCCCTGTTGTACTATGAAATGTGCTACTTTTAAAACCAGAAAACTACAGGCTGTGATATATGGCAGTGTCTGCAGGATTCCACAGCTTTGCTAGCAAAACGAGCAGTAATTTCACATCTTTTGCAATTCTAGTTCAAGGACCAACATTAAGTTCAGCAGTCCTTTCAAAACAAACCAGGGCTCCCTCATGACACTTCCTGGTCTCTAGTCAGATTTTATCCACTATCCCAGCTGCCAGTGGATTTATTTTACCATGTTGTTTTTCATTTACCCAGACACTAGAATATTAGTTACGCATTTTGCTCTTTTCTGATTTTGGTGGCACAGGATGCAGACCTTCCTACACCCACTGCTTCATCAGAAGTGCTTTCCATCTTTCAGTATTTGTTTCTTTTAAAGGTGGTGCAGGGCTTTCTGAAGTTGCCTGGGTGCTTCTGCTGGAGTGAGAACCTTACAGGATGAGATCACCTGCTTATTTCCAAGGGAAATGTCTTCCCAGGAAGCACAAATACTCATTCTTGGAGTGTTGCGTTTCCCAAGGTGCAACACCTCTGTCAGAGAGAGGCACATCTGTGTCTCCACACCTCTGGTGCAGAGGTTTCTATTAAAAGTAATTGCCTTGGTGGTACTTTCTCCAAACTGGATTCTGTGATGAGAACAACAGATCCCATAATACCAAAGTCATTTAGAAAATGTTACCTAGCGTAGCTCAGGCACCTACTGCTGGGATATACAGACTGTTGTTAAATGTCAACTGATCCATTCTCCTGACTATCATGGGAATGTATCCACACTCCATCATCAGTGTTTTCAGCTCTCTAGCCCCCCCAGACCTCTGGGGATTGTCATTTTGAATCATTGTTAATATTAAAGAAAGTATTTCCACAAAAGCAAATGGAGTGGCTGTGAAAATTGTCACACTCCCACTGAAGTCCACAGGAGTTACCTGAGTGGGAGCAGATGGCATCTGCTTTTTCTTTATAACCAGTGATTATTCATTCACTCTAGGTGCCCCTAAAAACTTTACACTGCCAACCCTTCTCTAGATAGATCTAGCCCAGCCTGCATGAAAGCAGCATTTGCCAGCTGGGCTTCCAAGAAATTACACTGCGCAAATAATTACCCTAGAGGAGAACAGCCTTGGCAGCAGCCACCTGAGTACTGGAGAAATGCAAGTAGTCAAAGGGCAAGGCTTTGGAGAGCACTGCCACAAACTATCTGGTGGAGCGTGTTAGAGAGACATTCAGCAAATGTGACTGAGGCGTCTGATTCTCTGCCAGCTGTCAGGTTTGGAATTACAGCCATAGCAATTAGCCATGATTACTTCCCCATGTTGTTAAGTACAGTGCAAAGATCACCAGTTGCAGTAGTTTCTTCTTGTGATATTTAAGTGTACTGCCAAAGAGGAGTATCAGATCTCAGGTCTGAAGACTAGGGATGCATTGGCAGGTGTGCTCAGGGAAGAGACAGGAGGGTCAATATTTACTGTTTATGCTTAGCAGGTCTCCCTCCAGACGTGCACTGGCAATATCTGATAAAACATGATTAAACAGATAAATAAGGATAATAACCCTAAGTGGTGCTCTAGAGGTTACAAAGTCATCCTATGACTGTAGTAGTCCAGCCTGTTGCCCTGTAGTCTGACCATAAGCTATTCTCTTATCAAAAGCATGAAGAAAAGATCTATTTTGTTGCACAACGAAAAGCATTAAATGTTAATAAATTATTGGGCTTTACCTAGAACTTCTGTCCACCTTTGGAAGGGCACTGGTTTAGACTACTAAGATCTCATAGACAAAACTAATGAGCAAATGTCAGAATTGAAGACCTTCTGTATCAGTACCCTTGATACCAGGTAATCAAAAAAATGTTTCCAGCTGAGGCCCTCTGGAGATCATGTCCAAATTTAGGAGAGAACACCTCTCCAGGCAGCTTGGGATAGTTGTTCCTAACTACTACATCAGCAGTAGCCTATGCAAAGGTGTTGTTATTTGAAGGAGAGGTAAACAAAATATTCTAAGCTTGCTGCACCTTAATTTTGTGTTTCAGGTTTACAACTTCAGTGAGTATAGTGTGAGGGCTATTTACTCTGAAGGGACTGGGTAGTACCATCACAAACACTCTTTTCCCTCTTCATTTAAATACTCCCATACTCCTACCTCATGTCCTCAAGGCTTTTCTGAAGACTTTGGAGAGTGAAGATAGGGTCTGTGTGGAGAGATGAATCAGTTCAGCAGACCATGTTGGAAGACTTGCTTATCCCTGTTGACATCAAAACCTGGTGAAATGTCAGTGTTCACCTAGAGATGCCATGACTCCAGTCATGCCTGGTTTGCAGAGTCTGAAGTAGAGGTGTTTGAGCCTAGGCTATTCTGGTCTGTAAAAACAGTCAATGCACGCAGAATTACTATTTCTAAGACCCAGCCAAATAATGTACAATTAGTAAAAAATCCAAAGCTTTCTTGAGTACCTTGGCTGCTGGACACCTGCTATCCAAGTGCTGTGACACGGAGCTGTTCAGCTACAAGTCATCACGGGAGGCAAAATCGTTGTTTACCTTCCCTGAGAGAACAGATGTGACTTACAATCAGACCTTGGTTAAACGCTTAAGGAAAGAGCATTTCTGCCAGATCAAATGAATGCCCATGGAAACCAACCGTGGCAGAAATTAGTTTAGTTAAACATTTGAACTAATCCTCTCTGAAATTCTTTCGGTACTGTTTATTCAGCTTTAATTGTTTCATGAACACACAACAGTTTAAACAGGGCCTTAGAACCTATGTCAAGCCCATACAGTTCATTTGCTACAATTTAATTTGACCACTTGAGAGGCATAAACATTCTTAGCATGTAAATTAAAGGTGTCTCTGGAAGGCATTCAGCTTTTTACTAAATGTTGTTAAGAAGTAGACAGAAGCCAAACAGAGGACTATTGTACAGAGTCAGTAATCTGATATTCTGCTATCATTATCATGAAGCTCTTTTTCACAGAAAAAACACCTTAGACTTGAGATTCCAGGAAGAGGTGATTTTTTAAATATGAAAGAGTAGATGCTTTGTACTTCCATAATTAATGGAAAAAAAATCTTGCTGAAGTTTGCGTAAGTTTCAGTTACGCAAGATTTGGAGTTATACTGCTCCCTTACAGGACACAACCTCGTAAGTTATTGTTCCCAATGTTGCTAAAAATTGTGTGGTAGTGTAAGGTTAGCAAGGACAGAGCAAACTGTTTGATTTTCTGTCTTCTCTGGAGACAGGAGAAATCAGTGGATTAAAAAAAAATTACCCTTAAATATACTCTGAGCTCAAGTAGGAACATTTTAACTCTACACCAAGGTGAAGGTTCAAGTTTTCATTCAGTTAAATTGAAAAAAAGGCTTCAAAGACTTGTCTGCTGCTGTATTGTCCAAGAAGTAAAGAGTGTTCTATGATTACCCAGCAAAGTTTGTTGTAATGAAAGTGTGGGCATGCACAGCTCAGGGAAAAACCACACAAGGAAGTACAGAATGACCTTCACAAGGATAACAATGCCTTCTGGTTCCTGATTTCCTCTTGGTTTGTCCCTGCTAACCAATGTAGCTGGAGAGATACATCTGCTTCTGAAAATCCCAAGCACCTGCAAAGTGGAGGTGCCAAAAAGGACTGACATCTATAGGGTATAAAGGCCACTGTGGGCCAGCCTCACAGAGAGTTCTGGATCTGCTGAGGAGAAACACCTTGGAGGGTGAGTAAAATGCACCTTGCACGTTTGGCCTCTGGTAGGTCTGGGTATGGGAGAAGTGAGACATATATAAGGTGTGTTTCAGCCTAAGGCAAAGTGATTAGTGGGGGTATCTAAGGGCAATTAGACTTCTGGTTTAAATGCCTCAGCATGGGCTGAAAGACAGGATGAATCTTGTTTCCAGAGTTCACAAAAATACCTAGGTAAGACAGTGGTTACCAGGTTGATTTATTATGCAAAGACGAAGAGAAAGGGGAAAAACAGGAAAGAAGAATAATCTGCCTTCTGAGCTACTTCAAGTAAAAGTGAAAGGACATTTGTCAGTCAGACATTTGGAGAGCAAACTCAACACAACACTGAAAACTGAGAGGAAAAAAAGTTAGAAAGTTGTGTTCATCTGAATAGCTGCAGTTCTCTTCTTAAGGACATTTTCTTGCCTGCTCTGGAGCAATTTGTGACTTACGGTTTGCTCCCAATAAACACTGAGTGGTGGCAGTGCAGTTGGTCCACAGAAATGGCTCTGGATATGCTCCAACAGGGTCCAGACTTCCTAGAAGCTTATCTAAACAAACAACTAAATCTTGGAATAGCACTTCTCATCCCCAGATTAGGGTCACCATTTTCTACCCAGACATGTTCTATTTTTCTCTAGGTCTGGATGGGTGGATTTCTATCTCTGGGTAGGGGAAAAATAAAGGGAGGGGAAACTGCACTTGTCTACTTTGGCCAAGGGAAGAGCAGCAGTGAAGTCCATCAAGGATAGGTACAGGGTGGACCTCACAGAGAGATGGACCTCAGGGAGCTGCAGGATATATGAAGGCTGACTTGGAGGGTCTGGGACAGCCAGGGTTAGAGGGGCAGGTAGAAAGAGTAAGAAGTGAATGGAAGAACGAAGTTACAGAGGTTTGGGAGGCAGTGATACAGCAGAGGCAGGATGGAGCAAACTCTGAGATGAATGCTGAAGACATGTTAGGAAGGGTAGGTGGGGATGAGAATGGCAGGTCAGGAAGTTGCAGGCTGTGGCTGGGACTGGAGGATAAGGAAGAGAAAAGCAAAGTGCTCTGGTCTCTCAGAGGGAAGAGGCTGAGGACAAAGAAATCAAAAGGTAGCTCTCTCCTATACCAGCTTTAACAGGGATATATTTTTATGAGGAGAACGACATGAATCCCTAGGATCCCTCTATCCACTCCAAACCCATGATAAAAGATGCCCACCGACAGTGTCTTTTTATTTTGACCAGTGTGTTAATTTAATTACTTTTAATTTAAGTACTTTAATTTTCAAAGGACTTCTAGGACATCAGTACTACCATTGGCCTATGGGAACAACAAGACTATCTAGAGGTATTTATCACTTCTTCAGGATAGGTGTGCTCTACAGACACCTCTGACACTGCAGGGAATACATACTTGCTGCTGTTAACTGCAAACTCGTTCAGCAGCAAAAGCACGGAGCTCAGTTCAGGCTGCAAAAACTCAAATGAGAGCTTGCTCAAGCAACTGGAACACCTTTGCAGCACAGAGACACAGCGGGTCTTGTTATTTAAACAGGGACTTGTAGTGCCATTTCAGATCCCTGGGGGTACCCAAGAGGCCTGGTCAGCCTGGCAGATACCACTGAGGTCTTAAATTCAACATATCCCTTTCGAAGAAAGAGGAGAAAACCATACAGTTTTGGCATCCCAGATAGCACTAGATGCCTCTCCACGAGTAAGCTGTCCTCATAGTTCCTGTAAGATTCCACCTCTACTGCTAAAGAGAAGAAGGCAAGGACTGCTGCCAAGGCCAAGCAGTACATACTGATTCCTGCCCCAGCTGCTTAGGGCTTGTGCTCTCCTGTCTAGGCTGCTTGGTTTTGGATCTCATCTGAACAACAGGGACTCTTCCTGTGATTCCAAGAGAGAAATATTTCTTTCTGCTTGTTGTCTTTTTCAGTGGGAAGTGTGTGAAATACCCTTAAGCTGTGCCTCCCTCACCTAAGGGGTGTTTTTCCAGAATGCCCACAAAGACACATAGCAGCCTGGGGGTATGTTGTTAGAGCATGAGTGTGAGGACACAAAGCCTCTTGGGCATGGTGGAGGACTGCTTTGGGTAGAGGGAGCCAAATCTGGAGCATTCTGATCTATCCTGCATTCAGGAGGGCTCCACAGGATTTTTTTTTCAGAGCATATGTATCTGGGATCAGCATGTGCATGACCTTTGGTCAGCTGATACAGACCACTGCTAACATCAGATGACATTTCAGGTTTGAAGTGAATCACTGTCATTGCTGTCCAGTTTTCTTACTGCAGTCAGTCTCACTGAACAAACACTCAGTTGTTTGGCTAATCGGGTAGGAAAAAAATAAAAAAGGAAAGAAAAAGTGGTTGCTTAAGAATTGCTTTTTGAGGGATTGGGATTTCCATTGCTTTTGCTGGTCAGCAAAAGCTGCTAAGCAGAACCAGCCGACTGTGACCCCCCTGTGCACTGCTGTTGGTTTGGGTTGGAACGTGTTCCCTCGGCATCCATAACCCAGCCGTGAGAACAAGCCTCGCCGCCCTGCAAACCCCGCCGAGCCTGCCTTTCAGTGCTTAATGTAGTTCTTGGCCTGCTGTCATTTTGGCAGCACTTCGACTGCAGACCTCAATTTAATGCAATTATTAAATCTAAAACGAATACCATGTAGGATACTGCCATCAAATCCTAGGCTACAGGTCTGCATCTCAAGAGATGATGTTGCCAGTCCCCACGCCCAGAGAGTCAAACATACCCCATGCTACCCCAAGTGATGTTTATCCAACTTATTCCTAAAACCTCCAGCCTCAGAAGGAGCTTTAGTAGCTCTGTAGGTCCCAGACCCACAGCAACGACACAGTGAGCCACAGTGCCCCTGTGCTTACAAGCTGCTGCTCTGGGAATCAGGAGGACTAAGCATTGCTTCCCAATTCACTTGATGATCTACTTGGTGACCCTCACAGACTTCCCAAACTTAGAAGTATGTATCACTTCTTCAGGAAAGAAGAAATGATGATATTGACTTTACCATGACAGATCACTTGTATGAAAATCATTTTTGATAGAGATCTACAGACTAAAAAATTCCTAATATTATTAGCATCTAATAGTGTTAACAATTTAAAATAATCACTATTATTAAAATCAGGTAACTCATTTTAATAGCCTTGGAACACAAAGCCTCAGCTAATGATTTTTTTTCTTTTGTTTTGTGGAGGGGAAAATTTAGGGGACTGGTCCCTTTTCCCTGACTTCCATAAGATCTTGGCAGCAAGTTTCTGGATGGTGAGGGAGGCAGATTTCTGCTCTTTAGTGTATTGTTTTTACACCATCTCCATAGGACTTAAGCAGGAAAGCAAATGGCTCTTTCTCATAATCAGCTTACTTAATTCCCCCTCTCATGGACTGTCTGTAGCAAACTGTCTCCAGGTAAGAACCAGTGAGCACGGTGAGACCACAGGGTCTTCATACACACTGTCCTTTGCCTTTCAGACCTGGAAGTTTTTCATGGCCCTGGGGATCTTAAAGGTGTTTTTAGAAGGAAAGCTTCAAATGCATTCCTGACTCCTTTTTTTGAGAGAAAACCACAATTACATGTGGTAGGAGCATATAGTGACGGTTTTTGACTGCCAGGTGCTGGAGAGAAGATCTGCAGGAACACTTGTGTTTGTGTAGCTTGGGTTATTTAATCTGGAATGTCCTTTGACTCGACTGCCCTGTCCTCCTCTCCACCAGTGTGCACAGAAGAATGGGGCTCTTGGGGGACTTCCACTTCCCCCGCACAAGAATTTTGCCTCTGACATGTATGAGGAGTAGGAACAGGACTGCAGCAATAAATAAATACCAAAGTGATTAAAAACAAATGTGTGAAGCATTATTAATGATACACTGGAGAGAATGGAAGCGTACTATGCCAGAAACACCATCAGGAACAGAACAGATATCAAGGGCTACACAGCCTGAGGTTAAGGCAGCAGAAGGGGACAAAGCAGTGATTTACTGTGCAACATCTGAGCCTGCAGCTGGATAGTTCAGGGTTGATTAGTGGAGTTGTTTTTGAACTAGCAGGTCAGGTCAGACTCGGGTCTATGCAGGTAACCCACCTCTGTCAACAGGAACTGCCATGTTTTGCCTTGTTTTCAATACTCAGCATACTCCCTGCCCTCCTTCCATCATGTTTTCTACACTCACAGCTCTTGGAGAAGTTTTGACAACTTGCAGCCCATCTGTCCTTGCTTTGAAGGTGTTTGTGGAAAGACAGCTGGACTGTCTGGATGCCCAGCGAAGCGGTCCATTGTGCAAGAAGGAGGCTGAGAGTTTGGTGATACAGGGGGCTCTATTTTCTGTAATTTTTCCCATTTTTCCACTGATATATTTGAAATGCAAGCTCCGCATATGCAGTGCTTTACTCCAGTAAGTAATTATGTGACAGCTCCTGCTTTGAGCACTCGTGCAACCGCGTGCAGAGAGGGAAACAAGTCATTTGCATACAGAGCAAATATTTTGTCATCACCTGCTGTTCATCCTAATGAGATTTTGCCAGACTCATTAGAATGATTCCACGCTTCTTAATACCCACTGGGATTGCTTTATTATTTGATGGAGTCAACAGTTGGCATATGCCACTGTGTCTCTGTATTCAGGTCTCTTGAAACCTCTGAAGGCAGCTAAACAAAGGCAGTGAATAACCAGTTTTGTTTCCCTCTTTCTCCCAGGATGTCTTAACGCTGACACCAGTGACTCATACGCACCACAGTTAAAGGGATCTCTTTATCAGCCCACTCCCAGTGGCTTCTGAAGGCAGTAGGCATCTTTTCACTAGGGACCGGCTGGTCTCAGCGTGGCTGAAAGCAAGGACCCTGACCCCTCCCTGCAGAGGACTCGTGGGGATTTCTGTTTTTCTGCTTCCCCTGCTGGTTTTAAAAATCTTATTTCAAAAGTCACTGGTGCTGGTTTTTTTCTCTCCTGTTACTCTATCAAAAAACTACATAAACACCAGGAAGGAGACCCATTAAGAAATTACAGAAGATTTGGGCATGGCCCAAATCCACATGATCCTTTTTGTGTGTAACCTTTCCATACAAGTTGGTGATCATAGATCAGCTCAGTTGATTAGAAGTGTGCTGTTAGAACATAGCCAAGATTGTGGCTTCAGTCCCCATACCAGACCACTCACTTAGGAGCTGGACTTGATGATCCTTGTGAGTCCCTTCCAACTCAGAATATGAAATTAGTGTGCTAGTAAAAATGAACCAAAAATAGAGATAAATGCTTTTTCTCTATTCTCACAACTGTAATCTGAGGAGTTCCAATGGGATTAGTGGGATATAACTGGTTTGGGTGTTACTTACAACAACATGGAGTAAAAACCAAAAATCCTGAAGTGTGATATTGAAGTTGACAGTGTGACTTTAAACAAATTCACTCTAGATGACTTTTGCTTTGGGAGTCTCCCTTTACAAACAGACCTTGCCAGGATCCAGAGTAAACACTATGTTAATCTTAGATCAGCCTTTAATTTTCCTGCTTCCTTTCCCTTCCCCTTTCCTTTCTGTTTCCTTCTAAGACAGTAATATTATAGACAATTTAAATCAGACATGTCCGTAGCTGAACAACGAAATCACCAACTGAAGACAATGAGAATAGCAATAAACTCAACATAGTAATTATTTTCCCTTCACACAAGCAATTAAAAAAGCCAAGAAAGAACAACTGAGTGCTCTTAACCTGATATTGATCATTTAATTTTCTCAGGCCGTGTAATATTAAGCAGGCTAATGCTCCTACAGGAAACGCTGGCAACAATTAAGCATAGCTATGAAAGAGTCAGACTCATTGCAAGCTTAAGCAAGGGGAATAACTCACTGTTCGTGCAAATGGTAATAATTATGAGCAGTGGAAATAGTGAAATGAAAGACAGATTAATGCTTAGGCACAAGTTCACCATTTCAGTGAGGTTTGTATCTGGTCAGGTTTGTGTTAACGTGACACACTCTGCTTACCTGGCATTCCAGCAAGGCCAACCTGTTGGTCAGTGGTTGCCACAGGCTAACTGGGGGTTGTAGCTGCTGTCTACAAGGTGAAGGGAGAACTTGGCAAAAGGTTAACTTGTGAGCATTGTGATGCACAAGCTCTTCATTCACGCTGTGTGCTGAGGCACCATCATAGCTAACACAGGGAGAGCCAAGCCGGAGCTTTTCGCTGTTGGGCTGGTTTTAAACTTGAATCATCTGTTGTTCATTCCACAGAGCATGAGCTTCTCTTTAGACCTGGAGATTTGTTTGCCAAAACATGGGTTCTGGTTGGCTTGGGTATCCTACCCAGTGTCTAGCTGCTCCTCCCAGATACTATTAATAACCAGTAGTTTCAAATCATTTTTGCCAGTCCTGTGTGAATACCTGAAACATGTGAGGATATCTCAAAAGAAAATGGATACCTGTGTTTAGGCAACTGGGTTGCACCCCAGCGTTTTGTTCCATGTGTAGCTTTTAGAAGCTGCTGACTGCACTGACTGGATTTCAGCTGACTACACCAGGAGCTCAGGCTCCTGGCTCTTCTGTAGACTCCAAGTGTGTGCTACCTCTTCTGAAACACTGGCCACCGGAGTTGTCCTGCAATAGTGTGGTTGGCCTCCGGCTGCCTCTCCAGGCAGATATGTGCCTCCTGTAGATACTGTGCCACGTCTGCCAGATCAGCCTGAACACCTCAGCTGTCTCACAGCATCTCAGGTGGCTCATGGTGCCATGTGTGGACAGCTTAACTGACCTCATGGAGTGTGTATCAACTCCCTGTTTCCAAACAGGGAGACCTTCCAGTGCCGCCCTCAAGATTTAAACCATGAACAATGGACAAGCCTGCTCATGAGAGCAAACTCAGACTTGTGTTTAATTTTGAGCGCAAATAAAACCCACAAGGAGTCACCACGGGAGGAGAAAGAATGGTGAACAGACACTGTGGGGTGAGGTTTTCTTCTCTGTGCCTTCATGGTGGGTGCAGTAGCAGTTCCTCAGAAGCATTCTTTCTGTGAGGATCCTGTCAGATACAGAGGAAACACCGAATTGTAACCATATGTGGGGGCCCCGCACAACGCAATCCCATTCCAACTCCATTAATTTTAGTTTCTGTTATTTCATGTTGTACCACTTAAATGTCTCTAGGCAAATTATCATCAAAGTTCTACACAAATTAGCAAAAGGCTGAATTTTTCCTTTCCTGATTTATGTCAAGGAGGAGAGTCCTGATTTAGACAGGTTAAGAAACTCCACCTCAAGCCTTCCGCTACTTCTGCAGGACTTTAAAGAGAGTTCAAAATGTTTG
This sequence comes from Gymnorhina tibicen, assembly GCA_013399875.1. NCBI lineage: Eukaryota > Metazoa > Chordata > Aves > Passeriformes > Artamidae > Gymnorhina > Gymnorhina tibicen. The sequence goes on along the minus strand of VXAZ01006690.1, from coordinate 705,096 downwards.
AATGGGTGTGCTTTTGTTTGCATTTCCTGAGGGAAGCTGGAGTAATTGATGCTTGCAGTATTTCTGACCATCACCAATCCCTCTAGCCAATGAAGGGAAAGAGGGAGAGAAAGGATATGTCAGAGAAGTTAGATAATCAGACATTCCCTCTAGTAAAGGATCATTAGTAAAAGATAAATGGATTCTAATGGTCGCATGGTGTTGTAGAAAGCAAGCACAGAAAATTCTGGCCCATTATTTTTACCACTCCCTTCATTTTTGTTTTTTCCTTTTATTTTTCCTAGTTTCCTAGTTTCTGGATAGATCACATCTTACAGAATTCCATGCTTTTCGTGATAACCAAAAATCAAAGAAGCCAGAAGAATAAAAGTTGCCAGTGACATAAAACGTGAGCAAACATAGAAAATTGTGCCCTCTTGGAATTCTTGCAAATGCATAATCTGCCTGTGGCAAGAAAAAAAAAGAGGGAGGAAAAAATGCAAAAATTGAATTTTTTTTTCCTTAAAATTGGTATTTGACTTATTTTAAAAATTAGCCTCCCTAAAGTTGTGGTGAACACATATTAAAGCCTGAATTTACTGCATTTAATCATACAATTTGAGTTACAATGAAAGAAAATTTTTTGTACTAAGCACTCTGAGTTCACTTACCAATTTTGAGGAAAGGTGAAAAACCCTGAATTTGTGAAAGTCACGGACTAAGCAGAATTCATGGGTCTGCTCAACTAGTTTTTGAAACAAAACTGTTTGCTTTGTTTATTCAGCTCAAGTGTCCTCCATATTGTTTGTGGTATTGCAATGAGGACATTTTATTTAATAATTATTAATAATAATAATAATAGTAATAAAAGTAATAATAATAATAGTAAAAGCTGCTAGCCAGAGTGTGTCCTCTAGGAGAAGGCACACCCCGGAACATATGGCACTGACCACCTGGGCAACTGTGCAGGGAAACAGGCTGGGCCCCGCAGAGTTTATGAGCTTAAGCTCACTCCTGTGCAAACACAACCACACACCTCCTGAACCTTCCCTGACCTTAAAATCCTAATGCTGCCTTCACATGACACTGCACCTGAACCGATCAGCCATGCTGCACTGAGCCAGCTCAGGTCTCTGCACCCACAGCACAGCTAATCTGCATCCAGATAAACTCATCATGGGCATTTGACAGATGGATAAAGCTCAGTCTGCCATCTTATTCACTTTAGGCTGAGAGTGTATCTGAGAGTTGGAGAACCAGGAGGACTTTTTTCCCACCTCTAGACTCTAGGGCAAGAGGATCAGCTGTATTAATTCTAAAATCTTGAAAACCCAAGGGACCAGACCAATTCAATTGCATTATTTTCAAAGATGAGTTCTTGTAAAATAAGTGTATTTCACTTTTCATTTAATTCCACTTTCTGTGGGAGTAGAATCCAACATAAACGGAATAATAACAAAAAAAAAGATGAGTGGATCACTCACCATTTCCTGCTCTAAAAAAAAATTATTAAAGTTATGTTTACAAATAAACATATACCATTTAAATCAGGGGCCTCCCATGCTGTGTATCCTCTAGGACCTCTTCTGCTTCTGGGTAACATTAACAAAAAGAACTGAATGTAGTTTAAAGCAGCCAGACCTTGTTTAGGAAATGCAATTTAGTACTTACTAAGCAGTAAGAATTTATTCTCCTTAAAGAAAACAAACAAGTATGAATTCAAAACAAGATTAAAATAGCTACTATAGACCAAGGTTCCTTGCTTGATGGTTTAAAACATGCTCACTTTTACATACATCTTATATACTTATTCATTCTGAAAGCTACCCACATAGGTTCAGTCAAAGGATTCCTCAATTACACTTCCTGCCTTATTCTGAGCCATGGATAGTCTTGTCAGTCTTGAACATCTCTATTACCCGTCCCCCTCAGGCTGCTTCTTGCAGAAAACTATCTCCATCCAATGTGACATTTCAGGAAAGAAGGCTCCATCCAGGCTCATTATTGACCAGCAAGTCAATACTCTCTACCTCCCAATTCAACCCCTTCTACACAACAGAAACAGAGGAGAGTCTCAAATAGAAATCTCCATTGCCATTCTCTCTTTCTGTTTTGTCCAGGAGAAAAAAGAGCCAAAGCATGAGGTCATCCATGCTTTCCTCTAGAAGAGACATTTAACCTCCACCTAAAGCTTATTGTTATTTAATTGTTGCTTTATGCAAGCAAATTCTCTCAATATAACCCAGTATCTGATCTTGCTCTACCTTGAACATGATAAAAGCCCTTGAGAAGGGCTGGTCCTATCTCTGTCTCAATCCTGCAAGACCCTGGACTTCTTCCAGTTCAGTGTCTAACTGGCATGTGAAACAGAAACCGTGCCTAGTGACAGTGATGAATGGTCTGCTCTTGGCTGTTGCCTGCTTTCACACTGCTGGACATCCCTACAGTATTTGATTGCATAAACCCTGAAATCCTTTTGTCCACGTTAAGGATGTTTGGTCAGCATTACGAGATCTAGATAATAATCTCTACAGAGGAAACTGGCACACTATTGCCCAGTGTAAGCATAGAGTGTGCAGAGGAAGTCCACCTGATGAATGAAACTCACTGCTCTCTCATGACTGTGGCAATCACAGTTATGGAATTATTTGAAGTCAACTAATGATTAAAAACTAAATAAAATTAACAGATACTTTGTGCAGCTACTGTACAGCTTGCTTGTTTTATAACAGAAATTATAAAAGCAAGTAAAGAGCAATTACAATCAGCAAGTGAGAGAGTTGTGGAAAAATCAGATGTGGGCTGTGGATAATTCATTCTGACTTAAACAGTCATGTGTCTAGGTGGGTTCCTTCAGCCAGAGATAAGCTGAAATGCAGTGCATCCCTCAACAGGAAGAGAAACCACCAGCTCTCCAAACCAAGTGAATTTCAAGGATATGGACACCTGAGAGACCCCCAGATGCAGCCGGCAGGAGAGGCCAGAGCGCTGTGAGGACCTCTCCTCCCAGCAGTGGCTACAGTGTCCTCAAAACCTATTTTCTTACAGGCTAAACCCAGTTGTCCCCAAGCTATTCTTTCCCCATTTCCATACCAGGTTGTCCCTTTTCCACTCCCTCTCACTATGCCATGGGACAAGGAGAGCTCTTGAACCGGAGCTCTCCCTCAAAGTCTGTGCTGTATTTGCAAACTCATCTGAGATCTATCATCATGTGAGTCCACACCCTGACAATTGCCTGAAGGCTGGAGAGATATTTTTTAGGAAAGGGGAACAAAGAAGAAAACAGAACAGAACCCCTCCCCTTTCTGCATGTGATACTTTTTTGCCTCCTTATTATCAATGGATTTTGGAGCCTCGAAAAGCAGCACGAAAGAGATGGGTCCTTTCTGCATGTCAGGCCTGCCTCTCAGCAGCACAAGGTGTGGGTCTGGCCTCACAGTCCCCCTGGTAGAGGGCCTATGCCCAAATGAAGTCTGATGCAAGGACATCATCTTCCCTGAATGGTCTGAAAAAAGCATCCTGACCTCTGCATGTCCCCTTGAAAACCAAGGTAGGGGCAGGACGAAATGGTGAAATCAGAGCAGGAGAAGGAATCAGAACTTGAATTAAAGTTGGTGGGGTTTTTTCATGCCCAGCACATCTTGTTATTTTGTCAGTAGCTTGAGGCAGCCATTTTAATAAAAAACTAGTCAAAGTTTAGGGAAGACATGGAGAAAGAGGTGCATGTGTGTGCATGCTTTTACCAGTGCTGTTGCTGACAAACCAAGGTTTGATAAAGTACATTTCTTGCTTGGAGGGGGATCTAACTGTACACTTTTTGCCACTGCAGAGAGAAAATGCAAAATATGTCTACAAAACCACAATAAAAACATGCTAATGTGTCAGGGGGCCTTTTTTGGCACTTAAACCCTGAGAATCTGCCTGCAAACCCCTTCAGTAACTTCTGTATTGAAGGTTCCCATATGAGTTACCCCAGTTAACATCAGAAGGGGTTAAGGAGGAAAAAATCCCAGCTGCAACCCCATCTTAAACCTGCCTGTGTAAATTGGTCCTGGATGCCTGTGCAGGTGTGTCAGGTATTTTTTTGTGCTTCTGGGCTTGGACCAGCTGAACACCTCTATTCTAGAAGTCATGTGCCTGCCTTTCTCACCCACTCCTCCACCACACCAATTTCTTTCATGATCATTTCTCCAGCCCATCTCTTCAGGGTGTTCTCAGTAGAGAGAGGGGGGGAACATCCAACCCCTTGTTGCTGGGCCAAGTTTGCGGGAAGGCCTTTTGTTCCAGGAGAAAATCAGGAAGCCTGTGTGAAGGAAAACTGTTTGCTGTGATTAGAAAGCAGGCAACAAAACAAGAAGGCAGAGACTTTCTGGGCAAAGTTTCTCCTGGGAATTGCTGCAAGCCACAGTACCACTATGAAGATGCTTTTCATTTACAATCGTGGAATCATTCGGGTTGCCAAATCCACCACTAAACCATGTCCCCAAGTGCCACATCTACAGTTTCTCCAGGTACCAGTGTGTGTGCTTCTGCTCTTGACAGAGTAAACAATAATCAAGCTGTATTTTACTTCATCCACATATTTCTAGGGCTTTACTTGCCATTAACAAGTGGCAGAAATGCAAGGAGTGTGCACCCATCTCAACACACATACAGGAAACGTTCATCCAGCATCCCAGACCTGGAGCTGCCTGCTGGCAGGAAATAGTCATCAGCACCAGAAACTTTAAATTTTTTTTCCCACAGTGAAAACAGAAACACTGCTCCACTGACACGCTGTCTATCCTCTTCTGCTTGTGCAGGCAACTTAAGGCTGGGGCTGGTAGCAGCAGCCTGCATGGGACAAAGAGTCTTGATGGGTGATGCAGCTGGCAGGCCTTGGATAGGGTCCCTCCCCTCAAAAGCTGCAAAAACAAGACTGGTTTACTTTGGATATTTACTTCTGTTTTAGCATTTGATAAAACACACGACATTATAGTCAGGAGAGCCTGCCTCTCCCCCTGAGACGCTGCCCAAGGAGTAGACAATAACAAGTAGCATTGATTTATTGCTGCAGAGGAGGTAGAGAAAGAGGAATGTAATAAATGCTGAGGAGATGAGAAATGCACCCATTCCCTCACCCCCTACACACTCACAGGCAGTCTGGAGAGGGAGAGGAGGTTATCTGCCATGAACCAGCACATTGCTGAAATTCTAATGAAACAAGAGTCAAAGCAGGTAGGAGGTGGTAGAAATGCTGAGCTTGATGCCCATTTGTCATCTTCAAATGCTGAACCCAAGTTGGTGAGGAATGTCAAGAGAAGGGCACCCGACCATTTGCAAAAATATTTCGTAAGAAAGATAGAGCTAGCTATTTCCTATGCATAATTAGAATAAATAAGCTTTATTCTAAAACAAATCAAAACCCCTCTTTGAAGGAATACTAATAAGCTTGGCAGAACAGGCACACAAACATTAGGAAACACTAATTTAAAATTACCTTTGATACCTTAATTCATCTCCCATACATACAAGAATTATGCAGACATGGTTTGGATTGTCTGATCAGGCAGTATTTTCCCACACAGCTCCTTCCTTCAGTACACAAATGAGACCCACTTTGTGGCTATGGCAGCATCTCTACTTCATGTTATTCCAAAAGCTAGAAGTGAAGAAGGAACAGGACTGTGGGACACAGAACATACAAAATTACATCTTCAGACGTAATCCTTTGTTCCAGAGAGCTGGGAAATAACTGTTCATCCAAGCTTCTCATGGATGGGTTTTAATTGTGTCCTTTTACTTTCTAGGTGCCTGACTTCCAAACCCGGTGGTTTGGTGTGCAGAAATGCTGATCTCCCAGTCTCAGCTGAGACAGGCAGAGAGATGCTTCAGTGATTCACACCATCGTGTCATACAGTAAGTGCTCTGAGAAATCAAGTCCCGGTGGGTTCAAACTTGGCAGCTGCAGTGCTGACTTAGATGCCCATCTGCCAAATGACAGTATCATGATATCTCATCACAGAAAAGTTCTGCTAAAATGAACCAGCTAATGGCTGCAGAGCTCTTGTTCTGCAGTGGCAAGCACTACAGAAAATCCCATGAAGAAAATATTTCAGGATTCAAAGAGCATGGTATAAATCGGGAATATACTGGAAAATAGCAGATTGAAATAGGTGCTTGCGAGCTGAGACATGTTTTTCCAGTGCACAGTATGAGGCTGAAGGACTTTGAATACATGAAGAAACCCCAAGTACGTGTGTGCAATTAAAGACAAAATTAAAGGCAGTTAAGTACTGTTGCATGACATCCACATGACTTATCAGCAGGGTAAACATGATGTTGAGATTTGCCAAGGCAGCTAAAAGACCACACCTGTGGAGTGAGAGCTGGCTCTTACAGTACGTGGGAGATGAAACATGCTGTCATCAGTGGTTTCACACATAAACACTGATGGCAGTGGACTGCTGAAATTTAGGAACCAGCCCAGTCCAGGCTATGGACTAGTGCCTTCTCTCAGGTGCAAAACTTTAAATGGTTGCCCTTGTCCTAACTCCCTTCTGCCTCACCCGCTAGGACTTGCCCCCCTGCAAACTTTCCCCAATCTCAACAATTCAGTCCAGTTCTGTAAAGTCTGGGGGGTTTTTGGCCCATCCTCCCAGTTTTAATCATGATAGACTGCCTGTGTCAGTCCACCTCGCCCAGCCCCTCCATCCCTCTTCCCACAGTAACCATCAATTAGCATTGTGCCCAGAGAGCCCAATTCCTTGTCTCCTCTGTTTGCCTTTCTCTCATATAATTATCTTTACATTCACAGAGCACTGGAGAGTTTCAAAGGGTAAGTCATATCATGTTTTTACAAACCTGTCTTTTCCCTCAATCTAAGCCTTGGCCCTGAGGAACAGCTACGTGAAGTTTTCCTCTCCACCCTATCTGAAGTACTTCAGCCTCAGGCAAACACCTGGACTGGAAAAACCTTATTCCCAATGGTCAAATTTTGGCAACAATGTAAATGACTGGTAAATGAGAAATCTTAATAAAAGGAAAAACTCTCAGAGCCACCCATAAAAACCTTGAACTCTGGACAGAGTTGAGCTGCCTTAGTGTGCCCAGCCTCAGATGTATGTCCTGGCCACGTGTTGTATATTTTCAGCTCAGAGCTGGGTATGCACCAGCCACCCGTTTAGCTCTTTCACTCTTGTTTCCATCAAAAAGAAAGCTACAGTGTGACCTGGATGACTGTGGGACCAGGACCTCCTTGGCTCTGTTCCCCGAGTTGGGTAGATATGAACCCCAAGAGATCCTCCTGAACCCTTGAGAGACCTACTGACATGTCCCAGTGGAGACAGTGGTGGAGCCATGGACTTTTCATCCTCACGGGCAGGCAGGACATAGTCCCCCAACCCCTAGGGACCTGCTGCCCTGACAGGTCCCCAGGTCCCCAGGGGTGGTGACCAACATGCTCAGCAGGGTCTTGCTGTATGCTCTGAAACCAGTGCCCATCCATTTCTGACAACATGAACACCCAGCAATGTCGTGCCTTCAGCACACGGTGTTAAATGCTGATGTTAAACACTAACTGAAATAAGTGAAAGTCTCCAGCTCTTTCTCCTTGCTGTGGACCTAGTCTCCGGCCTTGAGCAAAATGCTAAATTTTTCTGGGAACCAATTTCCTCAGTTATTAAACTCTGTGGTCGGATGCAATGAAGATCGATTTATTAATGTTTGTGTAGCATGGGAATGTCCTTGAGGGGAACGCTCAGGGGAGAGCAGCATTGTTACCCTTATCTCCTCCAAGTTAGTATCTAACACATCTGCTAAGGGTGACTCAGTGCCATGTCTAGCCTTTTGCTTTCTAGAAAGTATAGCAGAGTTTCTATAGTACAATGAAGCATTGGAAACAAACCGAGACAGGGATTTATAGCTGCACTTTCTTGCAATGTGTTATAATAGCCAGCATTATTTAATCACAGAAACATGATCTGGCCACAGCTAACTAGCTTTGCTCAGGTGTGCTTGTAAATTTAATTTGAGTTCTTCTACCTTGTGCAGAAGTTGAATGCAAGCTAATGTGTGTGCTGGAAAAATAACAAATTGTATTATGGTATAGAACAGGAAACCTTTCAGTTTCACAATAAAATTATACAATTCAATGCGTGCAGTATTTATATAGCACCAGTCAGAAATATATTTTAAAGCTTTATACAAACAACTTACATGCTATACCACAGCCAACATGTCAAATCCTATTAAAGAGAAAAAAGCCATTGTAAAAACAAGTCTTCAATATACATTTAAACAAGGCATTCACTGGAAGAGGAGCCCACTAACAATTGGGCCTATATAGGCATTATTAATACAGGTCCTGATAGAAAACTGAATCCTTGGCATAAAATATTTATCCATGATGCTCTCCACACAAACACTGGTATAGTGGTTTTTATTTTAAAAATAGTGTCCTGAAAGGCAGAATGGATGGGTCTGGATGTTATTTTCCACTTACGTTGTCCCACCAAATGAAAAATGAAAAAAAGGAGGGAAAAAAAGGTGTAACAGAGGCAAAATGTGTGACAAAGTCAAATCCTCTGTCTCACTCTACTGCCTGTGTTTTCTCCATGGTATCCAGAGCCTACAATGCTTGCTGCTTACTCCATTACATTCCATCACACTACTGACACATTTCCATTGATCACCCACATCGGTTTAAGCATTTCTACCCCCTGTGCACTGAAAGCTTTTGCAAGGCATCTGAGGTACCAACCACTATAATAGGTCATGTGGCAGGAGGAAGCATGTTTTGAGCCATGCACATCCCTCTGCATCTGCTCTGGGGTCTGAAATACCCCTCACAGCCACCTAGAGGGGCAGAGATCCCTGCAATGGGGACAGAGGGGTGACTGCTGCTGTGGGGCTTTGGCTGAGAGGCACAGGCTGCTTGGCTGCTGCATGATGTAGGTTCTACACTTCTGCCTCAGCAATGCACCTGTGGTAGGAAACATGGGGGAAAGGCCAGAGAGAAACATACATACAGGGAATGTGCTGTTTGGTTGTACTAACAGCTGTGAGAAGAAGACAGGACAAGAAACTGCCCCTGAAATCTCATCCTGACTCATCCTGACATCCAGCCTTGCTGCTGCCTTCAGAAATATTTTTACAGTCCAAAATGACTAGAGCATATCTGTGTTGGATTTATCATAAAAACACAACAACGTGTGCCAAAATAGTATGTCTAGCTCTGGAAACAGAAACAACCTTTCATCAACTAAGAAGCTGGAGAATAGTACACAAATATTAAATATTACTGGCTTCTTTTCAGATGCACCTTATGAATTAAACTGGATGCTGGTTCACGTGGGTTCCTGGAAATCCTTATCTCTAAATTGTAATGTCAAATTAATACAGTAAAGGAATTTATAACTTGTGCTTCTCAGAGGTTGTTTAACAGCTTGATAGTTTGCCAACAATGCTTTGTCATTCACTACTTCCCACTGGCATTATCTTAAAACTAATACCAACAACCAGTTAGTCCAGAGAGCTTAACTGAAATGTGCAATACTGGGAGACACAGCCAGCACACCAGTTCCCACTTCATGTGCACTTATAATTACACAAGAAGTGGTGCTTATTGTACAGTCAGCTCTGGTGCTCTCCGAGATGACTCACCTACTCTCACTCTGGTACGCCATGCTAACTTTTACATGTATCCTCTATCTACATGGATATCCAGACTCTTTCTCTCTAACTCTGAGCTTTTTGGCTGGGATTCTTAAATTACAGGCTGTCTTTGCTTTAGGCTCATCCTACAGTCAATGCAAGGAAACATGCACCTCAAGAAGGCAGTTCTGCTCCTTGGTGGGCTGAGTCATTGCCGGAAGGCTGCACCCCCTCCCCGTTGCTCCATTGACTGGGGAAGGAGCCCCAGGCAGGGTTGGCAAGCCTGCTGTGTTCCTGCCCCAACCAGCCCTCCCTGCTGCTGCTGGTGGGCTGAGAGGAGACCTTGGAAGGTGTGAAAGCCTTACTGACGCTTGTCGGTGGTGACTCAACTCCTGGCTTGGGCAATTCAGTTAAATAAGTAAATTTACACAGCCAAGCCCAAGGTGACTTAGATGGCAGCCCCGCTCTGAGTTGGAGAGGTGCCCCACCAAGCCCCGGAAGCTGCAGTCAGGTTTTCCCAGCCTGCAGCAGCTGAACCACCCTTATAGTGCAAGTCAGACAGCCCCCGACCCCATGCAGGGCTGTCCCTGGGCTGTTTCCAGAGATAGCGCTCGTTTCACCTCTCCTTCCATCACAGCGCTTTGCCTTTGCTTCTTTCCAGGGTTCGTTCCCAAGTGCTTACCACCTCCCTGCTGCCTGTTTCCTCAGCTGCTGCCTCACATATGCTTCCTCCACTGTTCTCTGGGTACACCCTCTCCCTCGAGCATTTCTCTCCCGCATTGCTGCTGCACTTTCCCACCAAGCACGATTTCACCCCTGAGTTTCAGACAGCACTCCAGACATTCACCAGACTCCAGTTCTTGGGGGTCATGTCCTGCAGAAAGCATCCACTGCCTCCAGGGACCTCAAGTCCCTTCCTCAGTCATGGGGAAATGAGAATTAATCATAGAGCCGCAGCACTGGCTTTTGGCTACAACCACAGACCAGTCTACGGTAGGGGAAAGAGACCGGAGCAGCCCAAGGGTGTTACAGATATTTTTGTGGAATAATGACTCCCCAGTAACTTGATACATGGAGTTAACTTCTCTAAGCCTGCTAAATGTCTGATCTGCACTGTCCCCCCATCCTGTGTCTTTTGGGTGTGAGGTAGAAATCATTTTCCTTAACTTTAAGTGTCTCTAAAATGCAATAACTTGTAGACTGGAAGTCTCTGCTTGTTACTGTAAAGTTACAGACAGGGACTCGCGGGTTTCTTGTGTAGGTGTGCATGCTTCTTGGCAGGAGGCATACAATCCTAAAATGCCAGCCAGTTTGTGGAGTGACGTGGCAAGTGTGCTGATCCACAGGACATAGGATACTGCAGGCATGTCACAGCCCAGTCCCCTGGACCTGGGATGCAACAGGTCCTTTCACACAGCAACAACAAACCAAACTATGTACTTTCCGCCCCAGTCTTTGCTCCTCGTGTCTGCCATCAGGCCTAGAACAACACAGATACTCTGTAGGCAATCTCCTGTCCACATCAGGGCTAAGTTTATGGTCTCAGCATTATTTCCCCCTTCTGGTCTTGGCAAAAAATGAAAAGCAAGATTTCTACTTCTAGTCCGAAGAGATTAGAGTCAGACTTTTCATCCTTGCTGAAGAGTCGGCTGCTGTAACTGTACACCACAAGGGGGTTATTGAAGTTACAGAGAAGGAACTCTAGGCTCAACATTTGAGGACCATTGCTCTTAGAACTACAAAGAGCGCTGCATGGCCTATTAATAGATTCGGTCATGGCCCAGTGCAGCTGTACGCCCACTGAGCAGGACAGTATGTCCTAATGGTGTTTGGTTGGCTGATTACAACATCAACTCTTTTTTATTTCCCCCTACGTTACTACTTCATTTCCCTCCTGCTGTTTCAAGCCGCTGATTGATCCAGAGCTGTGGGTAGAGGAAAGAAATGTATTTATATTACAGTATAACTAGTCTGTATTGCCGAGTTAAAGGCATGTAATTGAGAAGGGTTGCAAACAGAGGGCAAGTGTATTTCACAGCTGCTTCATCTCTGTTGTTTTGCTCCAATGAGGAGCAAAGCAGTGTCTTTGGGTGGGTTGGGGAGTGGGAAGGAACAGGTCAAAGCACTGTTTGTGTGATATACCAATGACAGCCAGTCGACTCTGGCACCTGCCTGCCAGCCTCGGGCTGTCAGAAGAACCGGAGCCTGAAAATAAAACCCCAAAACATAACAACTTCTTCTCTACTAGGGCCTGTGTGTGTGCATAACAACACCTCAGCAGAGAAGAAAGTTTCTCTTTGATCACGGATGAAACCGGACCATTGTGGCTACTAGTCCAAAACACAGCACAACGTGGAAGATCCTCATTATCCTGATTTGTCGGAAATACATGTGCTGTCCTCCCTCACCTCCAAACCAGCTTTCCAGGTTTGGAAGGTCTCTCTACACCTTCAAAGGCCAGCCTCACCCAGCCCATGCAGAGTGCATTGAAAACCCCAGTGTCACAGTGTCACCATGGCAGGGCTGTGGAGCTCAGGCTGAGGCGGCTTGGCTGTTGTTGGGAAAAACGGGGTAAATCCAGTCTTGTGAGCAGTCTTGGGCACACAATTCACTGACAAGGCAGGTCAATGGTTTGTGCTTTTTTGCGTCCACTCCCTGCACTGGCAGAGCCAAGTAATCAGAATCGTAGAATCATAGAACAGTCTCAGTTGGAAGGGACCCAAAAGGATCACTGAGTCCAACTCTTAAGGGAATGGTTCATACAGGGATCTAATATCCTGAACTGGGAGTATCTTCCAGTTCAGAGGAGCACCCAGAGTCACACAGAGTGATGCTCTGTGAGCTGTGTCTGGCTCATGTTTGACGGTGCAGGCTCTGTAACTTTCATTGATGTGTCAGAGCCCTTTTGCAAGAACCTCTGACTCAGCTATGACCCTTACTGTCAAAATCCTTGTACTGGATATTATTCTTAGGGAAACAGAGGTTGGCCTTGGTCCCAAAATGGATATATTTGAATCCAAACACCTGGAGTCTTCTGACAGCTGCACTCGTGGTACAAAAAGTTGCAGAACTGCAAGATCCAACAGTTACCTTCTTAACCACTTCTTACATGTGTTGAGAAGCATCACAGCATCAGGTTAAGGTGACATTCTGAAGAACACCTCCAAGCTCCTTTTGCCTCTTCAGAGCTGAAGGAGTAGTTAGAGTAAGAGAGTCACGGAATCCACAGCAGCAGGATGGTGCTGCTGAGGTCCTGCAGTAGCAGAAGCACCAAGTCTCACAGCAAGCATCTGGCTCTAGCACACCACCATTAACAAAGCAAGAAGGCACAGAGCAGAGTTCTGTGGCAAGTTCCTAGCAGGGGAGCCAGGATGTGGCAACACCATGAGTTAGCCCCTCTGTGATAACTCCACAGATGCATGCTCCTGCCCTAAGATAAACGAAAGTTTGTCAGTGCACGCAGGATAAGCTGCCTCAAATTTTCCATGGAGTAAGATTTCGGAGATCCGGCACTCATGCTGGGAGCTGTTGCTGTTCTAGAAGGTCACACCCAACTTTGCCACAAGGTCACCTTTTCACATTGCCAAGCCTACACAGGGGAGAGTAGCCAACCCAAACTGACAGAAGAATGCAAACAGAGTGTCTCAGCCTGGGCGTCATCGTAGTCACCTCAGCATAACCCCATGGGTGAAGAGTGGATGAGAAATGAAAAGAGAAAGGCAGAGAGAGAGAAAGTTCTATGAAGTACAAAGGGGAAGAGATTTGAGCTTTTTTCAGTTGTTGCATGGGGCCTTCTTTTTAAGATAATTATTTTTAAAATACAGCTCTGCAGCATGAGATAAATGTCCTGTTGTTCCTGTGGGATATTTAAAAGTGACTCATTAAATATTTCAATAGGAATGTATTGTTCCAGAGATGGAAGGCTTGACAGAGAAATAGAGACTTCGCTAAAAATTAGGAGAGGGCAGCAGTGTGTCTGAAAATTCTGCTCTGCAGCCCAGTAGGCATCTTGAAATTTAGCTGTATATCTGTTTTTAAAAGTTTGGCTTTATTTATTGGTGTAAGTTGGCAGTGGCCTCTTGATTTCCACTGAAGTAGACCGGTTGATACTGGAAGAAGGAATGAATTTCATTATGTGTGTTAAAAAGAAAAAAAAAGAAAAAAGAAAAAACTGGAGGTTTTGATGTGGAAAATGTCTTCTCACTGACATTAAGAAATACTGTAACACTGCCCCTCCCCGTAATCCCTGTACCAAGACCACACTTTGTATTTCAGGTGTAGCATGATGTCTGGAAAGACGAAGTTCAGAGACTTCAAGAAGTGACGAATTTGTCATACCCCCTCAGGACTTATTTCAATGTTTAATTAATTGCTGTTAAGATGTGCACCTTATTGCTAGCTGAAACGTAGCTATCTTCAGCCTCCAGCCATGGCATCTTGTGATGTGTTGCCTCGTAGATTAAAGAGTCTCTGCAAAAAAAAGTCTATGCAAAAAAATCACTTGTTACAGAATAAAAATTGGGTGAGGCATATCAAATTGCAGGTTTATAGGTCACAGGAAGGTTTTTGGATAGTTTTGTGCTGATTGCTTGTAACAAATGCTGACACCACATTTAGAAAACATGATAGTTCTCAGTAATTAGGGAAGCCTGAAGGGCCTGAATATGAGTATGGTTTCAGATGGACTGAAAGCCTTAAATTTCGAGGATAGTTTCCAGTACTTTATTTTTCTTGAATGGTCCTTCTGGCTTTCTTATCTTCTTTGCCACGTGAGTCACTTCCAGTGAAAAGTACAATTGTTACAAAGAACTCAAGAAGAATAAACAAAAAGGCATGGGCTTGTTCTCCTCTCCCTAAAGTGAGCTAAAATCACAGCCTTCGCCTGGTCAGGGTTCGGACACATTTGAAACATATTCACTCCTCACGCTCTGCATTCTTCTTGCAAATAATACATAATTACAGAAACGTAGCCCCAAGTGGAAAAGGCTGTTTACACAAGCATACACAGCTTACAAAAAATAATACTTTTTACATGCCTGCTTTAGAGATATTTAACGAGTTAATTTCTTTTTATTTCACTTGAGGTCTGTCCTAGCATGCTAGTAGCTGGGCTCTAAATTGCTGCCTTACAGGGATTACCAGGAGCATTGTGCTTTTTATTATTGTTGTTTTCTGAATCTCCTCCAGTTTACAGATGTCTCTTTTGTACTCAGGCACCCCTTTGTCAAACCACCATGTAAGGAAAACCAGTAATGAAGTAGTTGCTGTGCAGCATAACTGCTTACAATTCTTGATGCAGGGAAAGGGAAAGCCAAAGAATAGGATGTGACACTGAGCACTGGGGAGCCTCCAACAGCCAGAAAACATCATAAAATCATAGAATGGTTTGGGTTGGAAGGGACCTTAAAGACCATCTTTCTCCAACCCCCCTGCCACGGGCAAGGACACCTTCCACTAGACCAGGTTGCTCAGGGCCCCATCCAGCCTGGCCTGGAATACTTCCCAGGATTGGGCATCCACAGCTTCTCTGGCCAACGTGTGCCAGTGCCTCATCACCCTCACAGTAAAGAATTTCTGCCTAGTATCTAATCTAAACCTGCCCTCTCTTCAGTTTAAGGCCATTCCCCCTCATCCTATCAGTACAAACCATGGTAAAAAGTCCCTCTCCTATAACCTCCTTTAGGTACTGGGAGGTGCTATAAGGTGTCCCTGCAGCCTTCTCTTCTTCAGGCTGAACAACCCTGATTGTCTCAGCTTGTCTTCATAGCAGAGGTTCTCCAGCCCACTGATCATATGCATTGCCCTCTTCTCCACTCACACCACCAGATCCACATCCAGTTAGGCCCCCCAGAGCCCAGAGCTGGATGTGGCACCCCAGGTGCCATTTCACAAGAACAGAGTAGAGGGGCAGAATCACATCCCTCACACTGCTTTGGATGCAGCCCAGGACATGGTTGGCCTTTTGGGCTGCAAGTGCACATTGCCAGGTCATGCCCAGATTTTCAGCAACCAACACCCCCAAGAATTTCTCCTTAAAGTTGCTCTCAAAGAAGAGGTACCTCATAGTCTATCTGTCTTCTTCAAATGGGGCACGCAATGAGCTCTGCACCCCATGTGGAGGAAACTGGATTCTGGTCCCCCACCACCTCAAGAGTATCTCCCCAGTCTTTAGAGCAATCCTGAGCACCACAGTCTGAATCTGGGGCTGATGTCTTTCTGACATACTAACTGACTCCCATGGGAGAAGGCAAGGCTCACAGAGCTGCCAAGAGAGACAGCAGGCAAGCCAGGAAGTGATGGTGCCATAGCAGGGGAGTCCCCACCCTGGGAAAAAAGGAGTGCTAGGGCCGACTCATATATGTTGCATCATTAGGTAAAACAAATAAGTAGTGTTTAAAGCAAGGAGGGGAGTTGGCTGGACTCAAGCATTGGCATGCTGCCTCAGGTTTTGTGGATACACTGCAGGGCCTTTTTGAACCTGAGGCTCTTCTTACCCTTAAAATGGGGACAAGGTTCTTTTCTCGCATGTAGCAAAGCAAGGCTCAAGTGGGAATACTTCCACTAAGTGCGTGCAGCCCAGGAAGTGCCTACAAGACATTCCCAGTGGCAAGAAATCAAGCAAAAGAGGGAGGAGACATGCATGGATGAACAAGGACCTGCTGTCAAAACCCAGATAAAAGCAGGAGATATGTGAGGTGGAAGCAGGGACCACCCACCTGGGATGAATATTGGGATGTTGTTAGAATATGCAGAAATGCAAGTAGGAAGCCCAAGGCTCATTTGGAATTGAATCTTGCTAAGCACGTCCAGGATAAGAAGGTCTTCTTCAAATGCATTAGTAACAAGAGGAATTCTAAGGAAAATATGTGTCCTCTGCTGAAAGGAGTGTCCCTCTGTTCTGAAAGGAACAGGGACCCTTGAAACATAGGTTGCAGAGAAGGCTGAGATACAGCACGTCTTCTTTGCTTCAGTCTTCACTGCCAAGGCCAGCCCTTAGGAATCTCTGATCCAGTGGACCAGAGAGAAAGTCTGGTCCCTTCCATCCTTACCTGTTCTGTGATTCTGCTGGACTTCTGGTGTTCACTCAGGCAGGATGAGTTATTCTGCCCAGAAAGGTCATTCCAGGTGACCACTATAAGATGTTCTCCATAGCTGGCAAATGGCCAGATGACATTTCCAGTAGTCGTGTCCTCAGATACCTTGTAGGTGATGTACTCTTGAAAAGAAAGTCTAATTAAATGTTAAAAACACCTGTTGGGTCTTTTGGCTTAGCAAAATCATCTCTTTGGCTGCATACTGATCTTCTACTGGAAGACACAAGAGCAAGGAAAAGAGAAGGCAGTCCTGTGAGGGTCAGTGTGAGAAGCCGATGCATGGAGTAATCTGCAATGACTATCTTTGAAAAAATGCTGTAATTTACATAGAATGTATTTGCCAAGATGCTCTCAATACTATGGACACCATCTGAAAGATTTAAGGTCCATATCACACACAACAAGACTCTGAAGACAACACTGCAGTTGTCTTTTCTCAATATTTTATTTTCTCAGACTTCATGTGTTAGTATATGTCAGATTTCCAGGACTGTACTCCTCAAGACAGAGGAAAGAGGACAGGGTAACATACAATTTAAATTGAGTGCTATTGTTAAAGAGATTTGTGAAACCTGCATTGGGTTATGAAGGAACGTTGACTTTCCTCTGAAGGGGTCACTGCTTACTTGGAGTTGTTCAGGTTCATCCTCACCTGTCTTTAAACCCAGTTTGTGAGCTGTGAACCTCCTGAGTTTGTGAAGTCAAGGCTGAAAATCCCAGGAGAATGGGCACTGTTAGTTTCCAAGCCAGCAGAGACTGCACAGGAATTGCAGCTTCTTGTGGCACAGGTTAAATATGCATTCATCAGGGGCTGTAGGATCACCCACTGCTAATGGTTAAAAATAACGTGCATGGTCATGTGAGGTGACAGAAACCATGTGATCTTCCTCTTCTTTACCCATACAATGTACTCACGCCTTTATTTGAAACTGAAAATACAGCAGAGAAGGAGAATTCACCTTTTCTGAACATCACCAGAAACATGAACTCCTGCCAGCCAGCCACTTACGTGAAAAAAAATCTCGGCCAGGATGGGAAACTATCCTATGTAAAATGGTATCCTCAGACATGCCATTTTTAATGAAGACACCAAGACTGGTGTTCCACGCCTATGCAAAAAAACCCAGAAAGTATGTTATTATCTGAGCCCTTTGCAGCCAGCCAGATTTGGGAAGAAGAATATATCAGCACAGCAGGGACTCTGCAGTAGTGCCGTGCCTGTTCTGCTGTACGGTCTATAATGTACACACCTAACCAGGTAGTTTTAGCATTTGGGCGGTGGACATGCAAGGGAGGTGGTGTTAACCCTTTCAGTCTCTCATATGCACAGATGTCTATTAGCTCTGCCTCTGTTTAAAAAAGAAGGATCAATAAATGCAGAAATAGACAAATTGCCACTGAAAGAAAACATGGAGAGACACCAGCAAGGGGCATGTAAAACATCTGAAGAATTACTCCCTTGGGAGAAGAAAACTTGTGATGACGCACTACTGAAGACTCCAGTCCAGGCTGTTTTTTAAGGCTTTTGAATTCCTTGCTCCCTTCCTGACCTTTTATGAACAGATCGGGGCCTTCTTTGCAAGTACCACGGGAGGATGCATGTGTCCTCCTCGGCTTTCTGCTTGCAGCCTTTAACAGCAGGCTTCTCACACTTGTGCAAGTGGGACTTAATGATATGTCAACAAGTGTGCCTGATTAAAGGAGAAAATAATCCATTAAGTGGTGTTGCTTCGGAACAGATAGCCTGCAATTTGGAAGCAATATGCTGTTTTAAAAACAGGGTAGTTTGTTTACAAGTCATGTCAGGTAAATAAGGTTCTTGTCTCCAAGACACCAGGACCAGGACCAGGACATCCACAACAAACCTTACCTGACTTATCTAATTTCTTTGCTGTTGTGTCTGTGTAATCAGGAAGAGAAACAGTCATGCCAGGGGAAAGCATCCTGACTCATTAAACATCGCATATCCCATTATTTCTTTCACCCTGAGAGGCTGCAGGATTTTGAAAGACACAGCAGTGCTTGAGTCACTGACATTCATTTTCAGTGCTCAGGTTAGTTCACGAACTCCGTCAGAAACTCCTGATGGATGGGATTGCCTGGTCTGTGTTTGGTTTCCAGAGAAAAGGGGAAAGATGGGATTATGACATACTGCTTCTCACATGTGAGAGAGTGAGCTCATTTTTCCCAGCAGTGAATAAGGGGCCACCAGTATATTTTCAGAGGAACTGTGCATTCCTGTTTGTTCCCTTCTTGTACAGAGTTGATCATCCTATACCATGTCTTGCCAGCTGAGAGAGGTGTAACCCGAAGGGAAGGCATCCCTGTAGGTATGTGATAAACCAAGGTTGTTAGCAAGCTTAAGATAATTGGAGCTCGAGCCCCATGCTGCTAAGGAAAGCTTACTCATGGCTCAATATGGAAAGTGGAAGCATAAGCTCTCCCTTAACAGTCACAAGATCAGAATCAGCAGAATGAAATCTTACTGTTTAGGGCAACATATTACACCAAAAGAAGGGGACAAATCAGGTGCAGGCAGAGGCTGAACCATCCTTCTTCCCTCCTTATTCATCTGGGCGTGTGCTCACATAGACACAGGGCGGTGCGGGTGTGGACACGGCGGCGGGGAAAGTTGACACGCTGTTTACGGGATGGTGTTCCGAGGTCTGTAACGTAAATGCTGCTCTGCTCCCTGTGACGTTTCAACTGACCCAGACATCGCTGCTTCCACCACGTCCCCTGGGAGCTGCCCTTGCAGCCTGCTAGCATTACGAAGGCTATTCAGTTTATGTTTTGCTTTGTTCAATTTAATCTAATCGCTCTTAGCCATAAAAGTCCTTTAACCACACTAAACAATTCCTCTTCCTCACTAGAGTTTACACCCATCAAATACTTGTAGATAGTTATCGTGCTTCCTTTAGTCATTGTTTAGCCAAGAAATACAAGTCTAATCCAACTTCTGCTGGTGTAACGCTGAACATGGGAGGAATAAAGCCTGCCTAATGGAGAACATAAGGCAGGCTACTTCAGCACAAAGCTTTTTAAGAACTTCCCTCTGGCAGATAATTCACCGCTGGCCTCAGAAGAGGCATTACTAGCCAGGAGGAGGGCAAGTCAAGAGGAGCTAAAAGATGATCTGATTTAGGGCTTTGTCAGTCAGGTTTTAGTGGTTGGGATGATACAGGACAGACTTCACTATTCCTCAAAGCTGAGGAAAAAATTCCTCTCCAGTCTAGACCAGTGTTGGGAGTGGGTTAACCATCTGCTAACCAGGGTGATGCACTGCCTGGAAGAGTGCAAGCTGGACTGTGTCCGTAATTGAATGGACGCAGTATGAATGAATGTGAGACACTGTCCAGGCTCATGCCCTGACTGTTTTCAGTACACCAGTACACACACAGTAAAATATGTAAAACATCTGCCTGGTTCAAGCCCTGGTTGGGCAGAGGGCTCATAGAAGACCTGTGGTGGACACAACATTCAGTCCCTGCTCTTGGGCACACTTGTCCTTGCAGGCTCTGGGGACTGGAGTTTGGAGCACTGGTCTGGAGGACATAGTCTGCCCTCTGTCACTGAATTCATGTACCCACAGGACATCATACCATTTTTGTTTCTTGCCCATGTTCTCCCCTCTCCTTCTGTCTCTTTTTTTTTTTTTTTGTGTTAATTTCCAGCCCCTGCATTGTTCCTAATGCGTTTTAAATGACACTCTATGAATATTCAGGACTAATTTTTGCAATAGTAGGAACAGCACAAAACTTCAGAAACAGGAGAAACACGATTAACTGGTTCCAGGACTGTCTGGAGCAATATAGAAGAATCTATTTCACCAAGTTGCAGCAAATCTTTGGCCATGTGCATCAATGCTCTGGCATTTCTTGCTAGGAAAAATTAAGTCTAACTGGAATTGTCATATTTGAACTTCCCCACCCACTGAGGTACATGGTCATTGGCACTCTCAGAGTAAATACCTGCTCCCTTCCTACACAGCATACCTTTCTTCCTTTGCCAGGATACAGCTGGGACCAGCTTGGTCCTGCCTTGCACAACACACTTGCTGGATGGGTGCAGCAGTCAGCTCTGCACCATTCCTGGGCCATCTGTTCTGCTGGCAGCAACCAAGACCTACAGCACTACTGCCATTTCCAGCAGCAACAGATTTCTCCTCTGGTCTTCTGGACAGCACCATGAAAAGCAATGCTTCCAGCAGCAAACTAGAGAGTGGGAATATGCCAAATAGCTTCCTTGCAGCCTTTCTAAGCCACAGCTGAGCATGCCTTATGGACATAATGTCACATTTCAAGATGCACAGAGTGCTGTTTTAGCCCTGGAGGGCTTTGCAAGGCAGCCAGGCTTGTCTATCATCCTAGTGCCCATTAGGAGCAAAGCCTGAAGTGAACTATGCTCATAGCTGCGCCTGAAGGTTATTTCAAAGGCAACCAACTTGCTTCTTCCAAAGAGAACCCCAGCTGAACTGTTAGTAGTGCAAAGTGAATGACCAGAGGGACCCTGACCCTCTTCAATACCCAA
Source organism: Gymnorhina tibicen (assembly GCA_013399875.1). Classification (NCBI taxonomy): domain Eukaryota; kingdom Metazoa; phylum Chordata; class Aves; order Passeriformes; family Artamidae; genus Gymnorhina; species Gymnorhina tibicen. The sequence continues at coordinate 683,860 of VXAZ01006690.1, read as the reverse complement.
GAGTGGTATCGAAGACACCTTTCCCCAAACCAGGACATGTTTCCCTTGAGAGGCACCTGAAAAGAAGAAAGTATTCACACACTGAGATCTGTGGCATGCTACTGTGCTTCTCAGCCCCTTTTCAGATAGCACTTCAATATTCAAGCTAAGCATGGTGAGCTTCTCCAAGTAAAGAGAAGTTCACTGTGCCCAGGGCAGCTGTTCGTGTAGGTTCCAACCTTTGTTTCTCCTGGAGAGGTCAGTCTTCCATGTCTGTACCTTGTGGGGAATCTTCAGACCCTCTGCTTCAACTCTTGCACAAAGACACCCTAACCCCAGCCAAGCTCATCAAGGAAGGATCCCCAGTCACACAGAAGTCCTCTCTCATATGCCTCTTGTACAGCCAGGGGAGAAGACACTTGGACAGAGATTAAGTGAAATGACCAATTCTCCTCTATACTCCACTCCTCTCCAGCTACTCTCTTAGGCCACTGGTATCAGTTAGGCTTGGAAAGACACAGGTATGGCTCTAGGTTTGTCCTGAGTGGTCTTCTTGTCTCCTGTGGGCCTGGCCTTTTCTATCCACCACATTCCTTTTCTGGCCGGCTTGGGCAGCTCAGCCCCAAAAAGCCATCACTTGTGTTTGGCTTGCTTTATCCGCTATAAATTCAAGCTGTTTATTACACATGACTTCATATCTGTCTCAAATGTCTCCATCTTTGTCTGAATAATCTTTTCCCTTCATGCTCCTTAATAGTTTCCCCAAACGTTTTCCTGACTTGTATTTTTTTGGGGCATGGCTGTGTTAGGAATAGGAAGAAAAAGGAATAGTTTGTTCTGACTACAGATGTACTGGCTTATCGAGAACTAATTTTGGTAGGAGTCTGCCAACACAAGGTGTCTGAGCCAGCACTTTTCATGGTGTCTGCTGATTTTTCTCCAGAGAGTCATTTTTCTAGGCAGTGTGCTGGAAGCTCTTCCCCTGCCCAGAGGTTTGCAGTATAAAGGGGAGACAGAAGGTGCCTACACTGCACCAGTCCTCTTCCTGCAGAGCCAGAGAATAATCACTTTTTTCCTTGCTTTTATTCACACAAATGTTCCTGGAAACTTTGGAGGCATTTGTCTTGGTCATAACCACATTGTACACACTGGAGAGCTCCTAATAATGTAAATCCATTAGGCTTAAACGATAAAAGCAGAAAATAACACTGTAAGACAGAAATGAAAAAGAGGCTGGCTATTATGGGTTAGATCTATATTTAGCACCTTGGACTCAAAAGCACTGTAGAATCATGGAAATTAAAAACAGACCAGAGCATCCACTCCATACAAATGCAAGAGGTATTGGAGAAGGCAGAACAAACTGTTCTTGTTTTCTCCAGAATCCCTCAAACACAGAGGTAACCAGGGGTGGGGGCAAAGGGAATGGTAAGCAGTAAGTCCAAACTGAAGAGAGATCTCGGGAGGCAAAGAGATCAAAGATGATCCACTCAGTTGTGAGTGCAGGGAGGGACACCTAAGACACAGCAGCCCCACTTACTGCTCTGTCTCCTAGGCATATGGCGAGTAAACAATACGTTATTAATAACTCACAATAACCAGTTTGTTATCATCTATTCGTATCAAACAATGCTGAGGAAGGAACTGTACAAATTAAAAGCACAATATTCTTTTATTACAATAATAATAATGTGAGGACACTCTGCCTCCCTTACATAATATAACAGCCAAGGTAATACAAGAAACTCAATCTGGTCAGTTCCTTGCATGTCATAACCTCCAGATGCCTCTACATAAAAGATAATATGTCAAAAACCTGTCTCCTTTTGCAGCCTGGTAACACCTACAGGGCCCCAGCCATGCAGTGGAGACAGACCCGGGGGCTCTGCCAAGCCCACCTCTGAAGCAGCAGGAGTCGTCTCTGTGTGGTGTGGGTGGGGCTTTGGGGACACCCGGTCATTTTTGCCCACAAAGACAAGCTTTCCCTCTGTACTTGTTCAGCAACTGGTCAGCTGGAGAAATTGGATTCTGACAGTGACTGGGACGTTTCTCCACTGCATGAGTCCTGGATGCATCTCCAGAAGGTTTACCTCTCCCCTCCGCTCAAAGGGCAACAACTGGAGGCTCTTGCACAGGATCCTGTTCCCACCTTGCTACAGGTGTCTCAGCTCTCCACTGACCAGAAGCAATGCAGAGACATCTGTGTAGAGGAATGATGTCCAGGAAAATCAGAGCAGACAAAACTATTTTAAATGAACATTTTTAAAGAGTTTGAAATCACCAAGGAGATGTGAATGACTAAATGAGACTTGGACAAAATGCGGAAAAGAGTCCAAGGCTCAGATAAAGCCCTGAGCTGTATTTTTGCTATTATCTCTAGGTAGGATAAATTCCTCCAATTAGTAGCCTTCTATTTCTCTGACTTTAATGATGCTCCCTTTGCCTAAGACAAGCAGTCCTCTCCCTCCTCACTTTCCTTCTAGAAGTTTATCCCTATGACTACCCTCAAAGTGCAATGCAGTTATGCCTACATAAAGGAAACCATCTGAACTTCTACAAGAATTCTTACTTACCAGAAGTTCTTAAAGCCTGCACAAATGGAGAAGGAAAGAAAAAAAAAATCTTGTGGGTGGCAATGCTGGGTATTCACATTCCTGCACTTAAACTCAAGGGTGATCATTCGGTTTAGCTGTGCATTGTACTTTGCGAAGTTCTTCCACTGTTTCCCACTGGTTAATTAGAAAATTTTAAGTCTCAAGCAATTTGGGCTACTCTATATTTAAGTCCAAAAATGACAAGGAAGTAAACATGCTTCTGGGATGACCTATTACTATTTAAAACAGGGGTGGGGATGGAAAGTGAAGTTTATATACCCTTGGGATGCAGACAAACACTGAGGGCAGTAACAATGGCATCTGCTGATGGTTTGGGGTCATGGGCTGTAAGCTGCTTGTCTGTACAAAGACAGTTCCTAGGGGCAAGGCTTCATGCACAGCTCAGGGTGGATTTCTTGGCAGAGAGCATGTGAAAAGGGTGTTTGTGGCCACATTTGGCTTGCCCTGTATTAATACATATGTATATACATAAAATTACAGTTTATCGAAGAAAAAAAATCCAAGCAAGTCTTCTTCCCATCAGCTGATGCACCTGTGACACTGTGCCTGACAGCACAGCAGAGCCTGCATTGGTCACCCTTCCCTGACTGGCTTGCACGTTCTTCATTGTACACGTGCATCTCCTAAAAAGGCAGGTGTTTAGACTGTTCCCACTGGTTTTCTCATGTAAAGTACCATTTCTTCCAACATCTCCTTCATTCTTTCCCAAGCATTCACCACATCCTCCTTACTACTGCCTGACATCCCTCCAGTAGTCATGGCCCAAAGGGATTCTCCTGAGGCAACTTCTGCTGAAGCAGAGACTCAGTAAAGTTGAATGCTTTGAGGTGACCTCTCCCAGTGTGGTGTCTGACAGCAGACAACTCATGGGACAGAGACCACAGCAACAGGATGAGATGAAGATTTTTCTTACTCTCACCTTTTCACCCCTCATCCTCCAGGTATTTTTCTTCCTTGTCAGCTCTGTTAACACCAGGGCTAGACTGGAGAATTGATCCAGATTAAAAAACAGGATGAGGGGGAAGGGTTTTGGCAGATGTTCTTTAAGCCAGATCAGTTCCCCAGTTCAGTGTTGTGCAAAGTGTACCAGCGAGCTGGGGGACTGCAGTGCCACACATGGGGACAGAGACAAAGACAGGCATTATGTGTCAGGAACACTTTGGGTCAGCATGGGTACTGGAGACTTTATCTCATGAAGTGGCATTATGTATTTAGGCACCAGGAAGGAGAGGTGACAGTGATTGCTTAGATGTACCTTTGGCTCCCATAAATTAGATTTAAGCAATGGGGTTTGAAACAGGTAATTTAAAGCCACCTTGAAGAAAAACTGAAAGTATTGGATGAGATTTGAGAAATACCAGCTGCAGGTACCTAATTACAGGTATGCTGAGGTAGCAGGCTGAAGCTGCTTTTCTCCAGCCTTGTTCCTTTAGGAGCAAAAGTCTTCCAACAGTACTTCTAGGAAAATAACCTGTAGAAAGGTCTGTCTTGGTTTTGGCTGGGATAGTTAATGTTCATCTAGTAGCTGTTGCGGGGCTATGGTTTGGATTTGTGACCAAAACAGTGTTGATAACACAGGGATGTGTTTGTTACTGGTGAGCAGTGCTGACACTGAGGCAGGACCTTTTCTGCCTCCCACCCCACCCCACCAGAGAGAGGGCTGGGGGTGCACAGGAAGTTGTGAGAGGGCACAGTGGGGACAGCTGACCCCAGCTGAACAAAGGAATATCCTAGACCATATGGCATCATGCTCAGCTTATATAGCTGGGGGACGGAGAGAGGGAGGGACCTCTGGACTGATGATGTTTGTCTTCCCAAGTTACCACTGCACATGGTGGAGCCCTGCTTTCCTGGGGATGGCTGAACACCTGCCTGCCCGTGGGAAGTGGTGAATGGATTCCTTGTTCCTCTTTGCTTGTGTGTGGCTTTCGCTTTGCCTGTTAAACTGTCTTTATCTCAACACACAAGCTCTCTCACTTTAATTCTTCTGATTCTCTTCCCTATCCCAATGGGGAGAGAGGGAATGGCTGTGTGGGGCTTAGTTTCTGACTGGAGTTGAACCACAATGACATCCTAGCAAGTACTGAGTAAAAAAAAGGTAAAGATAAGAAAGTTTTTCTTCAAACTATCAACTACCCCTGATGCCGCTGTTTCAGCTTTTTTCCTCCACCTGGAGCATAGTTTAGGCTGTGTCCCCAGCTGGCCTGCTTGTGTACCATAACAAGGCACAACTCCAGTCATCAAATACTATGGCTCCAACACAAATGATTTTTCATATCCTTTCATCATACTGAAGAACATCTCAAGCCATGAGGTTTCTGGTTTTCATTATGCAGGCCATATTTTTTTTCATATTGTGCAACCAAGAAGGCAAAATTCAAAATCTGTAGGCAAGAAAATGTCACATTTTCACGGAAAAGGAAGGAGGATGATGTATGTATTTTACACAGTCCATTAACACCAGAGATCCAAAGAAACTGTTGAGCATAAAAATACTCAGTGTCTATGAATAAATAACCATAATTATTTAGAAACTCTCCCATCGTAGTCCTCGTGTCCCACTACTGCCCAAGGCACCATTCATGCCCAGGACTTTCCTTGTATGGGGAGATCCCAGCCGGGTCAGCTTTTCTGGGAGCTTGATGAACAGCTTTCTGCACAAAGCTGAATCACAGCTTTTCGTATTAAACCTGAAAGCAGTAAAATCTCATCCAGCTTTTGAGGCAGCTGTTTGATAACGGAATGGGTTCTGCCCTGATGCAAACAGAGCTCAGCAGCTCCACTAAAGCCACTGACCAACAGCACTGTCCCTCATTAAGTCTTGCTAATTATATTAGCTGCCTCTCAGCTGTTGCATGGGCAGTAGCCAGGAAAGGGATAGTGACAGAAGCAATTCCCGAGGAGGACTCTCTAAATGCACTGACACATGTAATCCTGCCTTGCCAAGGGGAACAGACCAAGTGGCCTTTGGGGTCCTTTTCTCACATTTTCTAGCCCTGGCCAGACTCCCTGAGGCACCTAATGGAGATTGCAGCAGAAGCTGCTGTCAATTCCAAACGGCAAAATCCACCTTGCTGAGCTGTCACCAGCCGACAGCAGGAGCCTGCCTGTGCTGAGCTGGAGACACCTGCCCTGGAAGCACTTGGTACACTTGGTATATGTCGCTTTGGCCACTGGCCGCCCGGAGGCCTTGGCAGGCGACAAGGTCCGGTGTCCCGGTCCACGGGAGAGAAAGCACCTGCCCTGTCAGCAGCTGTTGGCTCCCTGCAGGAGACCCACAAGCAGGCAGGCTGCAGCACCGCTGTCGCCGAGCAACTGAGAGGCGATAAAGGGCTGAGGGACCTCTTTCTTGTGCTCTAAGTTCCAACTTTATTGTCCCTCGAAGAAGCAACAAGGTAACAGGGAAACGAGTTGAAGGGCTAACGACAAGGAAAAAGGCACGGGGAGGGGCCCGAAGCCCCTTTTTAAGGGGTACCAAAAAGGGGAGGAACCAGGGGTACAAGCCAATAGGGAATTGATGGGGAATGACAGGTAACAAATCAGGGGAATACAAAGGAGGGACTTACAAATAGAAACCAATCAGCAACCGAAGAGAAAAGAACTTTCCAGACCAGATTGCATATGCAACAAATGTGATGAATAAACATGACAACAGGCAACCAATAGAAAATGGGGAACAGAAGAAGGGTCTGGAAAGGAGGGAGGAGATGTCGCAGGGGTGACACCCAGATGGTGGCGACTCTACTCCCCCGACCCGCCCTCCGGGTCGGAGTCATAGGCGGGGAAATCCACCCACTGAATGTTGTCCAGCCTCGAAGTGGGCTGAGCCACCGCAACAGCCTATATATCTCAAGGGGTACCCAGAGCATCCTTCTCCTTAGTGCCATTGTAAGCCACAGCTGTCTTTGCATCTGACCTGCTTGGGGTTTGCTGGTGAGGCTGGGCAGAAACCCCGACCCTCCAGGGAAGCCACGTGTGCCAGCTCAGTCGCCCTGGCAGGCAAACAGCCAGAGCCCTGGTGTGATTCCTTGTACCAGCGCTTGGCATCAGGCTGCAGTGTCCCGGTCTGCAGCAAACGAAGCAGCTAATGGCAGGAGAAAGAAAAAAAGCCCCACATCAAAGGCATCCTGATAACATAGGAGCTGAGACCTTCTCCAGGATACGGTACCAAGTTCCTGCCATGACTGAGCCAGAGAAGGCTCTTCCACATCCCAGGAAGGACCCCCTAATAGGAAGGTGAGACATGCATTGACCAGCCTGAGAAGAACTATGGTCTGGGCGCAGGCTTAGCAGCAGAGACATCTGCTTGAGCATCAATGGGTATCCAGACCTTTTCTCTGTCTGCTTGGAAGGGACAGCAAAATGTCCCCAAGAGAGCATGGCTTCTGGAGTCTCAGCTCAACATTATGGCAGGGAGAAATTTATTGGTGCACAAAGGGGTCTAACTACTACACGAACTGAAAATGACTTTAGGGGAATATAGGTCAGCAGAGCATAATCTGTCCTGCAGTTTGGCAGGATACTAAGTTGGTACCTTGGCCACAAACACTGCCAGGAGAGGTTCACGGATTGTGCATGGTTAAAATAGAGGATTGTGTTGCATCCTGAAAACACAGGAGTAGCGCTAGCAGCCAGAGTTAATAGTCAGAGCCAGATGCTCGCCCACCTCCCGCTCCTTCTCCCCAGGAAACAGGATGCCTTTCTTGTCTGCTACTCGCTGTTCCCGGCACCAGCTCAGGAGGCGTCTCCTTCTCCCCCGGCTGGTACAAAATAGGCGTCCATCTTCCAGGAAAGGCACAAATCTTCTTTGACAAGCAGTGATATTAACAGGGATTAGGGAATGCAAGAGCCACTGCCAGAATTGAACAAAGGATGCAGCCCAGGCTGCCTGGCCCTGGAAGCTTTTTAATCAAGATTAAAGGTTACACTGAGAGTTACACTGAGGACAGGGCTGTATTTTCGGCCCACCGTGAAACCACCCATTCACCCATTCAGAGCAGAGATTTCTGAGCAACTGGCAGCCTGTGATACGGGGGGGCTCACACCAGCATTGATCCTAATCTCAGGAATGGGGTGCAGTGATGGAAAGGGAGCATTGTGGCTGACCAGGCGGCTACTGAAGGCATCACCCATGCGAGCTTGTATTGCTTCCCAAGTTTAGATGGGATCATGGCACAAGATATTCTCCTATCAGAGCTCCCTTGGTGCGTGGATGACAGGCAAGCCTTGCCTTCAAACCCCACGGAACCCTCTTTGTCAGGCAAAGGTTTTCCATTCTCTCACAAGCAGTGAGTTTGGTAACTGGCAAATAACATCCATCCCTACCTCCTCATTTCCACTCATGTCATCTTGTAGCAAGTCCCCACTGTGTACCCAAGGCAAGGTCTGGACCTGCACAGGCAGTAAACAAAAGCGCCTGCAAATAATAAAGTCTCATGTCAGTGGAATTTGTGGTTTCCAGTGTTTTACCAAGATTATTTCCTAGATGCATTCAAAATATTTTTTTTCTTATATTTGATCTCTTTTACTTTTAAAAGACCCTCAGGAACATTTGCCAGCAATTTGTTTGTGGGATGAGAAGTGATAGATTGAACTCTTTAGCAACAGCTGCTGTCTGAGTACCATGATCGCGCTTGGGGCTTGGACATACATTTGTGACACTTGATACCGAAGTTTCAATGTCTTGAAGTCGTGTGTGCCTTAACATAGCCACAAGACCATATTCAAAGACTTGGAAAAAGCAAACTCTTTAGCTTTTGCAAGGACCAGAATAATCACTCTGACTGGCACCTAATGCAGATAAACTCTTTAAAACAGCCAGTTCAGGTAACATTTCAGCTGCGGCAAAGTGGGTCTTGGCACAGGGTGTAAAATTTTTATGGGGAGCTGAGGGAACATTGAGGCTGAGCTTTCTTCACCACAGCTGGGCTGCTGCTGGCACCACAGCCAAACTGGGTGCAGTGTAAAGTATGTGTACGCTGAGGGGTGTGCATATGTGTGCACACATTGCTGCATGTGTGGCAGCAATCCTCTGTGTTTTTTAAAATGCCGCCCCATCCATGTGATACGCTGAATGATGAAAACAGCTAACACATGAAGTTACACGCTGACTCTTGTCTGGATTTGAAGCTGGTTACACCCAGACTTTGGTTTCATGCGGTTTCTTCCTCATCCTTAGAAGCGCCTCTATAGTCAAACAGGAAGGAGGAGAGGGAAAAAAACCAGACAAAACCAGGGACGATTCGAGGTACCCACCAAACACAGCCGTCTCTGGTTACTAGGTGTCTGTTATCCTGTATCAGTCAAATGTGCACAACCATTAAGTACATATGTAAATAATCACAGCTGCTGAGCCCCTTATGGCTTTTAGCAAGAAAAATTGCCTTTGTGAAATTGCCACAGGATGTGCCTTATTCTCTGCTCTGTATTCATTATTCTCTTGTATAAAAATTTCATTTACGTAGTCAGAAACAATGCCATGAGATCTAGGCCAGCAACCGCACACCCTAACTAACCAGGAAGAAAAGCCAAAGCAAATATTCCTGGGCTCTGCAACACACAGTACACACTGGATAATTACCCACCCAAAATATGCAGAGGATAACAAATACAGCATTAAAAATAAATAATGTCAGGATTGGTCCATGAGCCATTCAGTGGCCAAATGCTGAAGTAACAAATCACGATTTTGAATCAGTTGCTCACAGGGGTCTGTTCAGTGCCACGGGGGCTGTGGGTCCTCCCCCACTGCTGGTGCCCGTCGCAGGGCTGGGGGGTGCCGGAGCAGAACACCCTTCCCGCCAGCTCTGAATAACCACCCTGCCCATTTCAGCACAGCCTGCAACGCAAAGAGCTCTCAAAAGCCAGTGCTGAGGACAGCAGCTGCCCTGAGAATCCCAAGCTGTCACCCTGCAAAGCAGTGCCTGGGCTTGTGCCAGCCACGTAGCGCTGGACCTGCTCCCATATGTGTGTGGACTGACTTCCTTCAATGCAGTACATTTGGTCCCTCCTCAGCATGCTGAAATAAATAAGGTCGCTTGCACAAACACACCCTGTTTGTCTTCCTCGCCGCCACCAGATCTCACCCTCTTCAAATATGATTGCTATGTCCCCACTCACGTACCCTGCTCCAACACCCCTGTTCTGGCCTTCCTCCTGGCTAAGCAATGCTGTCTTTGCATTGCAATCAAAATGAATCCCAAGAAGTGGTCCTGCAGCTGGTAAGAAATGAAATGTTATGATGACTTAAAGGCTTAGGAGAGGGCAAGGGTCAAGTGGATTACCCTCCTCATATAGCTCACAGGTTTTTCTACTAGGAAAATCCCCCTCCAGTTGTCAAGAAGGAAAGTTATAGAGATTACAAACACAGTTTCTTCTCAAGATAGCACCTCCCACCCCCTCCCTCTGTCTCCATCTCCCACTGACCTCCACCAGTTAAAATCTTTGTGTGGCTTACTTCAAAGCAGGTTGCAATTTCTAATTCCAGTGCTCTTCCATGGACTCCAGGTGCCAGTTATGGTCTGAAAGAATAAATCATGTAAGCAGACACAGTTATCTCTGGATTACTTTTGAGGAAAGAGAGGTGCAAAGACATTTCCCCAAGATACGCACTAGGGTGAGCAGAAAAGACAGGATCTAGACTCTGTCTTCCAGGGTTCAGAGCTGTAAACTAACTTATTAGCCTACTAACAGATTAAATGTTCATTAAAAAAAAAACAACAGAAACAAATAAAAACTCAAACAAACAAAACCCAGCAAACAAACCCAAACAAACAAACCAAAAATCCCCAAACCCAAACCATAGATCTTATTACTCCAATGAATCTCAGCACTGATATCTCAGCATCCCAATACAAAATTTTCACTGCCTGTCCTTCAATTTTCAAATCATATTTCCTCCAATTTCATGGCAGAATTTTCCTGAATTCTGCCATGAAATTCTAGATAGCTGTGCCAAAGCCACTGCCATTGAGTGGAAGTTGCCAGTAGATAGATGTGAGCTGATTTGGTCTCTGAAGCACGTGATCTGCCCAGTGTAGAGAAGCTTATCCAATAGAGCACTGTGATGATTTCTATTTAACACTCTAGAATAGCCCGTCAGGCATCGTGTAGCAAAGAGAAAGGAGAATAAAAACTGACACGGCAGCAAAAGATAATTTTTCTCCTGAGGCAAGCATGAATCTAACATTGCACATCAGTCAGGGACTACTAACTGGCCAGATCTGCACTCAGAATATTTACACTGATATAACTGAAGGAATCTTTCAGCTCAGCTTACTCTTATAACAGACCTGGCATGTGTGGCTTTTGTTTACCTACAAACTTTCTGATGAGAAATATGTTGGGAAGAGGCTTTGTTTGTTGTGGTTTTCTTTTAGAGTGCTCTGCTGGTATCTGTTTGGCTAGTATACAGAGGAAAACTTCCTTGCAATCGGGCATGGCCCCATTTCTCAGTTTTCCTCTTCCAGCAGAAATTTTGAACTCAGACGGTTCATGGTTATTCCTGATTTTCCCAGCTTATCTTGTTATTGCTCAGGGCTGCAGCTTGGCCCTAGTCTCTGAGAGAAACTCATGCCTTGAAACAGGAGTGTGGACGAGGATTCATCTACCTCCAGCAAGGATGATCTCCAGAGGAAAAAAGCAGGGTTAAGCTATAAGACTTCATCAAGAACCACCTTCCTGAGACAGTTTCACTGCAGGTGAAACACCTCTGAAATGGGTGGAATTGCGCATGTTCAAAACTGGAATAATGCAGCTGTGTACCCATCTCCCAGTAACCCAGCTGAGGCCTGTCCATGCACACACCTTTGAATATCCACACGGGGAATGACAGATCACAGTACTGCAACTTGCAGTAACAGGAGAAAACAACAGATCAAAGGTGGCGTCTTAATCCGTTTTGATCTGTGCTCCCCTGTCTCAGTTCACGAGGCAGTACTTCATGTGCATGGCTGGAGGGGACCGTCCAGCGTTTGTGCTTTTATTGTCTAGGAGACTTAGTCTCCAGCCTGAGTCTAGTCCAACACACATTTTACCATCTGCTTTATTTCCTATGTGCCTATGAGATCATTTTTCTACACGTGAAATTATAACATGAAGATTCACATATGCTTACACAGCTTATTTCTGTTATTATTTGTTAAACACTGAGAATTTCCTTGGCACAATACAGGGCCCAGCATGAAGACACATCAAGCCCTGAAGCCATGCTTCATGTGAATTACACCCAAAATGGCTATTCTGGCTGAAAGAGCAGCGTTAGGAATTTCAAACCACTTCCCTTCCTTGGAGTTCTGAGCAGATTCATGACATTTCTGGCAATGCAGCTTAAAGAACCGTTCACAGAAATTTGTGCTGCAGTCATCACAAAAGCTTTTTTTTTTCCGCTCACGCGAAACCTGATTTTCAGTGCAAAATATACATTTCAGCAAGTTGAAGATAGTCCATAAAGATTTTGGAATGCAATTTTAGCTCAAAATTATAATAATAAAATGTCACTTTTCCTTTTTTAGTTGATAGTTATAATAATGTTGGTTGTTCATGAAGAAGCTCACATCTTAGCAAAACATGTAACACACATTTTCCCATTCCTAATTTATTGTGTTATTCTCCTCAGCCTACATCTCTCATATTCCTTGAAGGAGCATTTAATGAGAGCTGAAACAACATGGCTGAAATGGAGTTCCGCGTTCTCTTTCTTCTCTCTTCCTATTTTGGTTTCCATCCTCTCTCGTTCTGCTTCCTCATCTCTCCTGAAGACAAGGGCAGAGGGTGACTGGATGCTGTCCCAAATTCACAGGATGCCATGTGGCCATCCATGTCCTCTCTCACAGTCCCACTCCATGTGCAAAGGAGGATTTGTCTCACCTGCCCTGACATGTCTAAAATACAGATGTCTGTATCTAGGCTATGTGCCTGAACCTCTCTCAGTACCAAGAGGAAGAAACAGGCATGTATAAAGTGTAATTCACCTCATCCTAGGTAGAGTAGTGCCCAAAATAGTTCAGATGAATCATGGCTTCAAAGTGCCATGCTCTGCTGACCACAAAAAGAGCCTAGATGACTAAATGTTTAGTGTTAGCTGAGACAAATCCTATCCTCAAGCATCTATCCTTTATGTCATTATTCTGTCTATTTTCCTGTTCCCAGCACGTTATCCTCCTGAATGATCTTTCATCTGGTTTTCCTTCTTGTGAGTGGCAATGCCCAAAGAAATGGTAACTTTCCTCCAGCTGCCTCTCTGAAGCAATTTCCCAGCCTGGGCTTTCTTCTCAGATATCTCACTGATGTGGCATTTCATGAAGTGCCTTGCAAAAATCATTTGCAAAAGCTCCTAGCTTGTATTTCACATCTCTTCTCAGAACTCACCTCTACCAGGATGTACACACTAGAGACTGCCTATTGCTAGCAGCTAAGTAGGTGGTCTGTCGGGAATCAACATTCTTCCTCTTGTGCATTAACCCCTCCAAAAAAACTTTTGAGAGTGAAACCTGCTATTATCCTATCACCAATATGCTAGGGCTGGCAGAGCCATGGACTCATGTCTACAGGGTGGGTTTATACAAGGGTTTACAATAGCTTTCTGACACCGTGTGAATGGCAGCATAAATTACAATGCAGAAATAGATTAACAAGATAAAGTGGTTTTACTTCTTCTTTAAATAGCTCTTACAGGCACCAGAGTTCCTCTACAGATTTAAAAGAGTCTTTTCTTCTTACTCCTCCACCTTCCTCATTTTAAGCAGGTAGCTATGAATGGAGTACACATTGTGAAATGCCATTGCCTCTTCATCAGGTTACAGCAGTAGAGAAAAGAAAAGACAAAAATCCAAGTGGAAATCACTCCTCTTTCCAGTCTCACTCTACCTCGGAGCTCCCCCTAATAGCTGAAAGGGATTAAGATCTTAAATAACTTGCCGACAAAACCATTGTACAATAGGACCAGTTGGTAACATTGGGAGGAGATCTTCAGTTTTGTTTTTCTTCATGCTCATAGAGGGTCTGACTAAAATCAACTATTCTTCTAGCCCATAAATAAAAGCAAAGCCTGATCCAGTTGCAGGAACTCCCAGCACAGGGTTGAGGCTTCTAAGAGCGTGATTTCTGGAAGCAGCTCTTCCCATGCAGGCACAGCGGGTGCTGGCAAATATCTGCTTTGGCAGGAAGAGAGCTTGTTAATCTGAAGTGTCGAGTGCCCACACATCTCATGGAAAACCATGAGACCCCAAAATCCAAGGAAATGGGAGATGGGAAAGATCTTTGCCTTTGGGAGTAAGCCCTTTAACAGCACGCTCCTGAAGAGGCTGAGAGCTCACAGAGAAGTTGCTTAGAAGTTGCTTTCATCTTCTGCAAAATGTCAAAAATAAATGTCCAGTACTATAAGCGTCATCCTTTCACTGCAGCACCTACACATCCCAGCTGGCATTAGGACATGGCTGTAGCAGCTGGCAGGAGCCCCAGATCAGAATGAGCATGCAGGGGCAAGCATGGAGCTGAAATAGTGCTGAAACTAATAGGAAAAGAGGCAGGACAGAAAAAGCACGGAGATTTGTACTGCTGCCCTTGTATCCTAACACTGTGCAGACTCAAAGAGAAGCAAGTCAACTCAATTTTGTATACAACAGAGGAAGCAAGTAATTATAGGAGAGGGATTAAACTTCTGCCTACCAGTCTTCAAGAGTAAAAAAATATCTGTACGAGGCATCCAGAATTTCCTTTAACATCAGCAGTTTTTGCTTAGCACAACCTGGTGTAAAGTAATAAGGAAAAATCATTGAGTTGTTGCCAGTTGCACTTCTGCAATTTGGAAAGCCAAGACGAGCTCCATGGCAGGATTAATGGAACAAGCCAAGGAGCAGCATCCATTCCTCCTACTTGTAGCTCAAAATGGAGGTCTCCTTTCTACATGGGTGGTAGGAATCATCTGGTCCCACTTAGCCATTTATAGGAAGCATGTCCAGGTTGGAGCATGTCATTTCCAGGATATTTTTCTAACTGAGAAGGAGAAAGAGGTACTTCCAGAGAGAAAGTCATCACATCCTAAGGTAAACTCAGCTAAATGAGCCTTGCTTTCCATGGCTGGTAAGGAGAACCTCAGACTCATTGGATTGCCAGTAAGTGGCATGACGAAGCCTACACATATTACCCAATCTTTCCACACCTTTGCAACATCGCTGCTGAACTTTTTAACTGCAATTATGTTTCGGAAACTACAACCCAAATAGATGAGATTCCCAACATCAGCATCTTCCACATATCACCAGCCACACATGACTTTGCTTAGGTCTATTTCACAACAAAATCCTTATTTCTGCCTCAGCTTTGGAGGTCTGACTCCTCTGTACGGCTATCCTGGCACTTGTGCTGTCCTAGATAAAGAGGCCCAACCCTGGCATTGAAGAGGAATGGTGTCCATATAAGCGTTGCCCTCAGCCTGTACCTTCCTGTCCTTTTCTCTTCAGTCTGACAGTCTGGTGGTTCCTACAGGGACAGCAATCGTAAGGATCACTTCAGGTTCCACCCGGCAGGGTTGGTGTGTGCCTTCAACCCTCACCCAGAGCTCGAGATGTGGCCTTCAAAATGCATTGCAAACATACACATCACCTGAGACTTCAAGCTGCTCTGTCTTGTACCTCATTAAGCTGCAAGGTGATAACTGCCAGTGATAGCAACTGTGAAATCCACATCTGGAGCCCATGGGTACTTGTGAGATGCTTTTGCCACTGGCCTTATGCTACCTGCAAAGAAACACTAGGTTAGAACAAACAGAAGAGCAAGAAAGCATCATTACAAGGCAGGCAAGCAGCAGAGAGTGCCTTTTCCCTGTGGTAATTTACTCCACAGTTTTCAGATTTGCTAGTCTGTTTCAGGTCATGTTGTTTCAATGTCTTTTCCCCAAGAATAAATACAGCATGAAAAGTCTCCTAATGGACCCCTGTAGATAGAGTCTAACTCCAGGTCATAGAAACAGCTGGCAAACATACTCACAAGCTATAATATCCACATGACCAACCTCAATACTCACTCACACCCCATTAGCTCCACCATCAGCATCAGCCCTGTGCTTCCAACAGCAGGAATGAGGGACCCTGGGGAGCCAGGTGGAGATACCCCAGCCATGTACCTCGGTACACCCAGCAGTGGGGACCAGGGCTGGGCAGCAACATACAAATGATGGTGCTTCCCAACTCTGTGCAGAGGCTAAACCCAGCACTGGATATTTAGAATCATTGAATCATTTAGGTTGGAAAGCACCTTTAAGATTATCGAGTCCAGCCATTAACCCAGCACTGCCAAGGCCACCACTAAACTGCATCCCTAATTGCCACATCTACACCTCCTTTAAATACCTCTAGGGATGGTGAGTCCACCACTTCCCGTCACAGCTTGTTCCAATGCTTCATAACATTTCAGTGAATAATTTTTTCTTAATATCCAATCTAAACCTACACTGGCACAATATGAGGCTGCTTCCTCTTCTATTGCCTGGAGAAAAGAGACCAAACCTCCCTTAACTACAACCTCAGGTAGTCATAGAGAGTGATAAGGTCTCCCCTGAGCCTCCTTTTCTCCAGGCTAAACAACCCCAGCTCCCTCATAGGATTTGTGCTCCAGACGCTTCCCCAGCTCNTCCCTTGAGCCTCCTTTTCTCCAGGCTAAACAACCCCAGCTCCCTCATAGGATTTGTGCTCCAGACCCTTCCCCAGCTCCGTTGCCCTTCTCTGGACTCGCTCCAGCACCTCAACGTCCTTCTTGTAGTGAGGGGCCCAGAACTGGACACAGGATTTGAGGTGTGGCCTCACCAGTGCCAAGTACGGGGGACAATCAGTGCCCTGGTCCTGCTGGCCACACTATTGCTGATACAGGCCAGGTGCCACTGGCCTTCTTGGCCACCTGGGCACACGCTGCTGGCTCATGTTCAGCCGCTGTCAACCAGCAACCCCAGGTCCTTTTCTGCCAGGCATCTTTCCAGCCACTCCTCCCTGAGTTTGTAGTGATACAGGGGGTTGTTGTGACCCAAGTGCAGGACTGAGTGCTTGGCCTCGTTGAACCTCATACAGTTGGCCTCAGCACACTGACCCAGCCTGTCCAGATCCCTCTGCAGAGCCTTCCTGCCTTCCAGCAGATCAACACTCCCACCCAACTTGGTGTTGTCCTCAAACCAACAGAGGGTGCACTCAATTCCCTCTTCTAAATTGTTGATAAAGGTATTAAACAGTATTGGCCCCCAAAGCTGAGCCCTGGGGACACCACTTGTGACTGGCCACCAGCGGGATTTATCTCCATCCACTACTGTCTGGGTCCAGTCATCCAACTAGCTTTTACCCAGCAAACAGTGCACCTGTCCAAGACATGAGCCATCCTCCACAAGGATGGAGATCCTCCTTAGTCCTCCTTGTATTGCTGGTGCATTGATAGAAACATTTTTTATTGCTTTTATGTCAGAAGCCAAATTAAGTTCTAGTTTGGCTTTAGCCCTTCTAATTTTCTCCCTGCATAACCTCATGACAACCTTGTACNCCAGATCCCTCTGCAGAGCCTTCCTGCCTTCCAGCAGATCAACACTCCCACCCAACTTGGTGTTGTCCTCAAACCAACAGAGGGTGCACTCAATTCCCTCTTCTAAATTGTTGATAAAGGTATTAAACAGTATTGGCCCCCAAAGCTGAGCCCTGGGGACACCACTTGTGACTGGCCACCAGCGGGATTTATCTCCATCCACTACTGTCTGGGTCCAGTCATCCAACTAGCTTTTACCCAGCAAACAGTGCACCTGTCCAAGACATGAGCCATCCTCCACAAGGATGGAGATCCTCCTTAGTCCTCCTTGTGTTGCTGGTGCATTGATAGAAACATTTTTTATTACTTTTATGTCAGAAGCCAAATTAAGTTCTAGTTTGGCTTTAGCCCTTCTAATTTTCTCCCTGCATAACCTCATGACAACCTTGTACTCCTCCTGAATTGCCTGCCCCTTCTTCCAAAGGTCATAAACTCCTCGTTTTCTCCTGAGTTTCAGCCAAAGCTCTCTGTTCATCCAGGCTTCTTCTTCCCCACTGACTCATCTTTCAGCATATGGGGACAACCTGCTCCTGCACTTTTAAGATTTCCTTCTTGTAGAATGTCCAGCCTTCCTGGACCTCTTTGCCCTTCAGGACTTCCTCCCAAGGGACTCTCTCAACCAGTGTCCTAAAAAGGCCAAAGTCAGCCCTCCAGAAGTCCAGGGCTGCGGTTCTGCTGACACCCCTCCTTACTTCCCCAAGAACCAAAACCTGTGTCATTTCATGGTGACTGTTTCCAAGGCTGCCTCTGACCATCACATCCCCCACCAGCCCTTCTCTGTTCACAAGGAGCAGGG
Organism: Gymnorhina tibicen; assembly: GCA_013399875.1. Taxonomy (NCBI): domain Eukaryota; kingdom Metazoa; phylum Chordata; class Aves; order Passeriformes; family Artamidae; genus Gymnorhina; species Gymnorhina tibicen. The sequence continues at coordinate 665,911 of VXAZ01006690.1, read as the reverse complement.
AAGTGGGGCACCTCTCCTTGTTGGCTCCCTCACCAGCTGTGTCACCAAGTTATCTTCCACATACTCCAGGAACCTCCTGGACTGTTTCTGTCTGCTGTGTTGTATTTCCAGCAGATGTCTGATAAGTTGAAGTCCTCCACAAGAACAAGGGCCAGAGACTGTGAGACTTCTGCCCCCTGCTTACAGAATATTTCACCTGCCTCTTCACCCTGGTCAGGTGGGCTATAACAGATTCCCACCAGGACACCTGCCTTGCTGGCATTGTCCCCTGATTCTTACCCACGGGCACTCAACTCTCTCATCACCATCTTTAGACAGAGAGAGGAGGCAAGCAGAGCCTGGGACTGATGCTGGTACAGTAAACCACAGGAATAGGTCAAGCTGTCAGCTGTTATTAACCTTAGCAAAACCCGTATCTTCCAGTTCAGCCTCAATTAATTCATATGGTGTTTGAGAGCCTTCCTGTTACACTGTGGAATTACTGGCCCTATCTCCAGCCTGGCTAACCTGCCTGTCTCTCCTCCTGCACCTTTTAAATGTCAGTTATATTTTTGTGGTTGAGCGGTTAGTGAAAGGATGAATGAATAAGTATTAGTGCTAGCTGATCTATATGAAGATGCCTCATTAAGCAGAAAAGGACATGGTATGATATGATTTTGATGTGGTCTCGGCTTACTTTTGGAAATTTATTTTCTGCTAGAGAAGTAGTGAGAAACACGGGATGTTAAATTTGATCCTGTTTTCCTCATTTTGAGCACCTTGCTTAAAATGTATCAAAAAAAGAAGCACTTCTAGGAATCAGAGTTATGGTACATTCAAAACAAAAACAGTGGTCTGAATTCCTTTATTTATGGTGATCAGCATGGTGCAAGCAAGTTGTTCCATCTCATTACTAAATGGCATCATATTTCTGATATAAAATCTATTCTCTTACTTCTTCAAGGGAAAGAGGACCCCAGAACGCAGATGTGTTTTGAGTCTAGTATTAACTAACATGGTACCAAGGCCAGACACCAAGAAACAAGCCCTCATGTCTATGCTAGCATGCAATCCCCTGCTCTTCCTCATCCCAGTGCTGCCTACAGAACTCTCAGTCCTCAGCCCAGAAACCAGGCTAACCCCTTCCAAGGCCTGAGGGGAGCTGAGCATGCTAGGTACACTCCTTGCCCTTCCAAGGGCTAGGAAAGAGCAGACGTCCGGGAACCCAGCAATACTTCTCAGTTCCCAGCTCTGCTTCAGTCATTTCAACCAGCTCTCTCCAAGCCAAATCCACTATCCTGGGGAACAGCTCTGAGCCCAGGGCTCCAAACTAGCCTGTCACCTGTGAGGCCAGGTTTAAGTCCTGACTGAGAAACACAGACACAGTCATCAAAATGCAGCTGGTTGGACTGAAACCACAAGGCTAGACCAAGAAAAGATCTCCCTTTGCTTGGGACCCTTCCACAAGTGTGGGAGAAGTCCAGGCTCAAACTTTTGAGCTGAGTCAGAGCAGAGGCTTGACATGGCTCTGAAGTCTCCATCGGTCATTACAGAGCTGTGGCTGTGGAGAATGGCTCCAAATCTCTCATTTTGAAATTATTTGATTTTATATACATGATTAAATATTGTTTGAACCAAAGAGGAAGATTGATCAACTGATCAAATACTAAGGAGACAGTAATGAGAGACGGGGCTGGTTTACACTGGTGAAATATGAATCAAGATGTGCGTTTAGACCATATCCCAGTCCTAGATAGGAAAAATTTCTAGCAATAACCTGCCCGTTTTCCTGCCAACCTTAAAAGGAAAACCTGGATCTTTAGGCCAGACAACTGTCACTGCAGACTTTGGCCACAGTCCTGCTGATGACAAATGGATTATCTGAATTTGGATGGATAATCATTTAGGTCCACAGGTCAGCACAGGAATTTCAGAAGCAACTGTCTCAGTAGCAGTCCAGTGCCAACAGGCACTGAGAGGACTCCTTTCTCTTCTCTCATTGTTGTGGGGTGTCTGTCTCAAACATCCTCTGAAAACAGATCCAAATGGATGACTTTTGCAGCCCACACAAGTGACCACATTTCAGTTCTTTCAGGCCACGAAACTGAGAAAGTTTGCAGGGTCTGGAACCTTCCCACAAAAGGAAAATAAGATATCTCCAGTACTTCTGAAAAAAAAAGAAATACCCACTTTGATCCAGGCAAAGCACACGTTAACTTGCATGAGAAGGAATGAGAAAAGCCTTCAGGAAATAGCTAACAGTTTCCAAGTCTTTCCCTTGTTCATTTTCACAGACTCTGGCTTTCTTCAGGGGAAAAAGTGTCCTTTTTAAATGTGCCTGACCTTGGGATCTGTGCCTACAAACATTGATTCAGGGAGGTACTTTGTTGTTATTTATTCTCAACTAATGACTGAACTGGCACAGCTCTGAAGAAAGGGTATATCAAAAGCCCAGTGTCCGCAGGCTTGTTCTTGTTCCGTGCCCAAATTCTTCCTGCCCTTGGCTAATGCTGAATTGCTACAAAACCTCCATTTTGGCTTAGCTGGGGTAAAAGCAGCCCCAGCATCTCTTCTTTCCATGCACCCCGAGGTAGCATGTACAAGTTTGCTCCCTTCACACACCTACCGAAATCCACACAGATTTGTAAGGCGTTACCTCGCTGTGTATTTCTGGAAAGCATGGCTGCCCATGTTTATATATACACACATACATTTGAGTGTACCTACCACTTCCTAGAACACTGGACATGCCTATGCACGTTGTCTGACACCAAAGCCATCCTGCACAGAAGGGCCTTCTGTAGCACCTTCTTAAAGGCTTGCACTCCCATGTTTCAGCACTGCTGGGGAGGGCAGTAATTCATGCAGACTCCACCACTCCCCAGACCAGTCCAAGAGTTTTGCAGAATAGACAGTCACGCTCCAATGTTCAAAACAGTCCAAGGCTTTGTTTCATCTGCCAGTTGAGGGACAGCCTGCAAGATCCAAGTCACAACCGACTCCTAATTGAATTGAATCCAAAGCTCAATATAGCTGAAGGAGCCAAGAAAACTTTTCTCAAGAGACTGGTGCCATTTGCTAGAGTGGGAAATGTGGGTCCTCAGCTTTTTGGATGCTTGGGCTCAGTGTAGCCCACAGCAGAGCCTTACAGTTTTCATACTTGCAGCTCAACATGTGGCTGCACATGTTTGTGGCTAAAAATGTGCTTTCTCCATAATGAAACTGGAATCAATAACCAATCAAGGCAGTATGTGCTTCTGTGGAACAGCTTAAAATAGGCTTGCTTGCTTTCTTTCTTAGCAACTGCTCGCAGTGAGCCCAGCCTTTCATTTCTTCCACTGAGCTGAAAAGAGCTCTGCAATCACATCATCTCAGCACAAGGCAGTCACAAATATTCCACATCTTTTAAAGCCAGAGAAGAGCAGGGAGCTGAAAGGCAGCAAAACGCTCTAGACAACAGAAAAACCCCCAACTCTTGTGCCCATAGAGAAGCAGCAGAATTACCAAGTTGAGCACTCCAGAAGTAAGGCATGTGTAAATTAAGGTTGCTTGTGTAATATCGCTTCACTCCCCCATCTCCCTCTCTACATTTGCATCCTGAAACAGCCTTTAATTGTAAGAATTGCCCGCTACTTCTTACCGCTGTACCCCTCTCACTCTGTTCCCAGCACTTGATTAATGAGCAGCTATTCAATATCTTGTTTTCTTCTCCAGCACATGGTCTCGTGCTTCATCTTTACTGCTCAAACCCTGCTCTGGAGTCAGAAGTCTCCATGAATCATGAAGCAGTGGATTTTTTTTTTTTAATAGACATTAATTGCTTGGCCAAATTTGGGTAGCTTTTCCAAAGAAGGGGAAGAGGTCAGGCATACAACACAAGCTCACTGAGTCCAGTTCCCTGTTCCAGATTGCAATCGCAGGAGCAGTCCTCAGGAAAAGACAGCAGTGGTTTTCCCTCAGGACAACACAACTTATTTTTCTTCTAAGATGTGTGTGAGATCATCCCATGGGAGTCTCCTGGGAGAGTCTGACCCTGGTGGGTCAGGTAGAAATGCTGGATCTGAAATGGTACCCTGGGGTTTGCTCCCTGCTCTGGCTGAATGCCATCAGCTGGTAAGACCACATCTAACTCCCACTGGGAAATGTGGTACAGGTATGCTCATGACTGTTCTTCTTGGAAAACTGCCACACAGTCCTGCCTGCAGATGCAGGTTGTAACACTCTCAGTAGAGGAGGCAGTGACATTTAAAAGAGCAGGAAAAATATGTATTGAAATACAAATATGTTTAATAGCACTGGCTATTTTTAAAACTACCAAAAAAGAAATTGCTTTCATTCTACTCAGGATCAAGGGCCTGTTTATAACTAGTTCCCTTCATTAAACCTTTGCTTTATAATATATGACTGTGTCAAATACCAACATTCAGTAACATTTTTTGTGAAAAGGGAGAAAAAAAAAACCAGTCATACTAATCGGATGGACCATCAAATAACCACTTGATGGATGAAAAGGACAAATGGAAATGCCATCTGCATTTCCACTGCTCCCCAGTTGATCAACCCACTGGGAAATAACACGGGAAGAGGATTCAATATTCTCTCTGTGTCTGCAAATCACTATTACATACCAAATTTTGCAGGAGATCAATACCCCTTTAACAATTCTGCCACAGATGCCAGAGCTCATTAGTAGGATGTGAATAACTATGGAGGTTGGAAATCCTATTTTAATTGTCTGTCTGAAGGATTTTGGTTTCTTACCAGCTTAGCTGGGGATTTCATGACCAGATTTTACAGTCTATGTTGAGCTCTTACTCAGGTAAAATTTCCTTATCTAAAAGTGGAGTTTTGCCTCAGCTGACTCAGTAAGAGCCTCAGAGTCCTTTCTTCATTAGTTATTACCATTCCACTTGAATGAAATGCATAGGAGAGCACACCAACCTGACCAGAGCTACTAGTGGTACCATTCTGATCTGAGACCTGCTTCTTTTGATCATCCAGAATTTATTCTTATCCTTAAAAGACCTATCCTACTGAAAAAACAAACGAAACAAAGAAACGAAACCCAACAGATAGTCACTTCAAAAAATAAAAATTAAGGAGTGAAACCAAATCCTACTTCTGCATTCTTGCCTTGGTATTTGAACAAATTTTTTTCTTTTTTTGATTATACACATTTCTCCCCTCTGCCTCTTGCAAATGCAGATTCCACAGAAGTCGTGTCATTCTGACTTGCATCCCTGGTTCAGCTTTCAAGACAAAATATGTTTCAGAAGCCATTATGGTCCCAGAAGAGCTATGAATAGGATTTTTCTCAAATCTGGTAGCAAAACATGATACTTCCCCTTTCATTACAGGGCTCATCCGTCCTTTAACTTTGGGTTTTGAAGGAGCTTTGAGAGGAATGCATAGGACACTCAAGTTGATTAGACTAATGAGTCGGTGCTGGTCAGCTCACTTGCTGCAGCCAGGCTGCTCGGACAGGATCCTGCAAGACGCTGAGCTTCCTGCCACGCATCCCAAGCCAGACAGGAACACGGGACTTCGACAAAACCACCCAGGTCCACAAATCTTCACTGGTGCCAAAATGCTGTGCCCAGGGAGCAAAGCCAGGCTGGCAAGAGCTGCTGTAGAGCCGTGGTGCACAAAGGGCAGGAACACCAACCCAGCCAAGGGACCTGCAAAGGGCTGCAGCCATGCCTTGGTTAATCTGTTCCAGAGTGTTGTTTAATCCCACTGCAGTGTTCCCAATGCAACAGCTTGCAACAGGGGTGACTGGAGGATATTACTGACATGTACCCTCATTTTGCAATGGCTGGGAGCATCCCCTCTTGCAGCCTGTGTTGCTCCTGGAGGAAGGGCCTTTCCCCATCGCTGATTTTCAGCACCTTTATGCATTTACAGGAGTTCTGCACAATGTAGTGGGACTTCCTTTTCCATGTCTGCAATGTTTTTCTGTCTCTGTAAATAACTGGCCTTTCCAGGCTCATCCCCAAAAACCAGAGCACTCCGGCTTTTGAAATGGTGGTAAAATCACCCACCACTACTTTCTCCAGAAATTCACACTGTGCATGAATTTCTGGTCTGCAAACAGAGGAAAAGGGAAAAGGGAAAAGGGAAAAGGGAAAAGGGAAAAGGAAAAGGAAAAGGAAAAGGAAAAGGAAAAGGAAAAGGAAAAGGAAAAGGAAAAGGAAAAGGAAAAGGGGAAAAGGACTTCTGATAAATCCATCCATACACATAACCAGAATGATCTAAAACATACATTTTAGACAGTAATATAGGCAAAAACCTTCACTCAAATATAAATATTTGCTTTATGCAAATGGGATGTTTTAATCACGGAGGTCAGCAGACAATCTGAAATTACTTGGGTTTTTGCTGCTTTGTATTAAAGGGAATGAGAAAGAGCAGATATTGGGGGGTAGATTTTCAAAGACATTGGCATTATTTGTGTAATTATTTGCAAATTTTAATATAAATGCATTTTAAAATACTTCTGAATCCTGGCATAGATTCTGCAAGTCCTGTGACTTAAACTTTCTTCAGAATCCAAATTTCACTTTCCCGGTTTCATAAATTTAATCTTTTTAATTTGGCCAGGGAGTTTTCAAATGCTTCTGGAGGATTTAAGAGCATAAGTTCTAGGGAAAATCAAGAGGCTGCGTTAAACTAAAAATCTTACATTTTTAAAATCTCTTTCCCAGCTAATCTATTTCACATGCCTAGAGGGTTTTGCCCACACCAGTATGAATTTGCTCTTCTTGGACTTCAAAACCCTCAAGACAATTTTATTTGATAATAGACTTTTGAAATTTTCTATAAACTTGTCTAAAGTCCTGAAGAAGCATGCTTTTACAAGTCCTGCATGTGAAGGAGTGTTTTGGCACAAGTACTCCTGTCTCTGAGGCTGGGATTAATTTAATTTAATGAAGTTAGTTAGGTTGGCAGTCTCAGCTAATCACCAGGGCTCCCTTGTCTGGCTTCACTGGTTAGGAATAGGCACCTACTGCAGACATGGGATCCATTCCTTTCAGATATTCCTACTGCCTCTTTTTTTCTCACTTTATTAATAGGAAGAGTCCAACTGACTGCTTTTTCCATTGTACTTTCCTTAACTGGATGCTCAGCTTTCAAGTGGCCAATGTTAAGGCAGATGAAGTTCATCCCAACATATGCTGTTATTTGTAAGGCATTAAGCACCGTGCTGTGAGTGGGCATCACTGAGATTTTCAAACAGGTCAGAAGGTCCCAGAAGTGCCCCCCATGAACAAAACTTTAGGTCAATGCCCACCATCTGAATTTGTTGTCCACTCTGCAAAAAAGGGTATCAACATCATCTTTGCAAGAGCACTGTGTCTATAACTCTCAACTCATAAGGATTATTTTGTTCTTCATATGGGCTCGTTCAGGAAGAAACGTCTCTGAACCAAAATCTGAGGCTCCACACAACATCCGCAGAGAGGTAAAGCTTAGTCTGGAACAAATTCTCACTCCATCAGCAAGTGTGCTCATCTGAACACCAAATGTGTATTTGAAAATCTGAGAAATAGGCAGGTTCTGCATTGACAAGTATGTATCTGAGGGTTTAATACATCGAGTCAGATTCATCCAGGAGTAAATTTTTCATTGTTGGGGCAGGACCAAATTGACTAGGAGTTTTATCATATGTTCACCACATCTTTTATTTTCATCAGCTGCAGTTTGACTTGCCACAAGTTAATGTGCTTATGCATTAGGTCAGGTTTCTTCTATTCAGCCCATTTTAGCACCATCTAAAAAACAAGCGTAAGAATAATTTTGGGAAAGAGAAGATCAGTGTAAAACCTGTATGTTTGCACTGGTGCGGCACATTCAAATCTCTCAGACAAATCTTCAGCTGCCAAAACCGCGAAGAAAGATGCGTGACCTTCTGCTGCATTTCCCATGTTTTTTGTCTTAATTAAACTTGTCATGAGTCATGTTTACAACACCCAACTTACCGCAGTCCTAAACAAACAAAGGCATTCAGCCCGTGATGTGCGTGTCCAAACTCACCAGGGATTACTGCTGCCTTTTTCATGACTTCCTGTACGTGGAAAATGCAAAGGCCAAATTTAGAAACGGATCACAAGTCTCTGGACAGGTTGTTTCCAAGAAGGCAAATGAAATCTGCTTTCTTATTTAGCTTAAACCTGTCTTCCCAAGTATTATCTTCCTGGAGACTTTCAGACATGTTTCCATCCCCTAAGCTGTTAACTCCTGCAGTAATGGGACAAAAAGAAAAAGCTAACCTTTCCCAAGGGCCAAAAGACAGATGTGGGATCAGAGCTGACATTTTTTAGCTCAGAACCTATGTGTATGAAATGCAACAGGGCTTCCTTTCTGTACTTAAATCTAGGAAAATTACATAAAGCAAGATATGCTTATTATCATAATAATATTAAGCTTGAAAGAGTCACTACCCCTCACATCATGCTTTAATTTGTCCATCTTCCCTACTTAGTAGCTTCAAACTTAAAATCATTAACATGATTATACTGGGTCAAAGAGTAATCATTTTTTTACTATTTGGTCAAAAGACCATGCAGCTGCATTTGAGTTACCCAGCAGTCAATCCACACACACGTTAGATTACAAGGGCAACTACTTTTTAAAGACAGGCTTAACACCACTCTATGTGAAGCAAATAAATGGGATGAAGTGCAAAAGGAACAGTCAAAAAATGTCAGCTATTATAGAGGAGCACAAACTGTCATCAGCTTGGGTATTGCTGTGATTAACAAAGCCTGGAGATGCTCTCTCACTGCACAAGACAGAAGGTAAAACCAGCCACTGTCATGAAGAAAATCATTCTCTGCATGAAGAAAAGAAGGAATAAAAAGCTTGGGGAGGCACAAGGAGGGAACGCTAATTCTTATTACTTTTATTGCATTTTTAAATCCTACTTTTAACTCTTCCTTATTGTAATGGTTATTCTACTAACTTTTTTTTTTTTTTTTTAATTAACGTGTGTCCATCTTATTTTTAACTCCAGGTGTTGTTATCCATCTGGAAAAGGGTTTGGTGTCAGGCATTGCCATGCCCAACCAAGTCCAGATACCTGGGGGGCTCAAACCACGACAGGGAGAGGGGGAGAGAGCACCCGACCCTGGCAGCCACCCCTGGAGGACATTGTCTCGGTCTTCTTCACCAGCTGCATCTTGCAGGGATGCGTGTAAGCTGGAGGGCATGGAGCCAGGCAGAGCCATACCCCGAGAATCCCCCGGGCATCTCCAGACCGCGTCCACAGCCAACAGAGGAAATTCCGGCGAGACCGAACCCTCCCTCACTTCCTCTGGGGGCCCGGAGCTGCTCGCCAGCAAATCCTCTCACTTCTCGAGATCTTTATGTCAGGCTGCGGCTCCTGTTTTTGAACTGACGTTCCCCGGGTTTAATCCACTTAGCCTGTGACCACCTTCATCAGCCTCCCGCAAGCACAGCACACGGCGAGGACAGCGAGATGCTGCCTGCCGCACTCGCTGTCCTCCCCCGCTGCCCCACCGCCCCCCTCGGGAACGTGTATTTATAAAGAGGTGGATTAGGAACATTACCAGGCAGGTCACAGGGTGTCAAGCTGCTCTTTCAGGGCTTAAAATCGGAGGCTCACTCAAAAGGGAGTGCTCAGTTCCTGTGAAAGCGGCAGGGATGATTGCTGCGACGTACTTGCAATTTACTCTATTAGCAGCACCGGTGCTTCAGCCTGGAGCATTTAGAGACACAGTTCCTGTAAACAAAGCAATCAGGAGGTGTAGAAATGCTTTGCTTTAATTTTCCTTTTCTCTTTTCACGTGGGGAAAATAAAAAGGAGTCTTTTTAAGTGCAGTGAATGAAATTCATAAATGGTGCAAATCCACCTTGCTGTCAGTGAGCACTGGGTGATTTATACCTGCCAAGGAGCCCAGACCGTCATCCCCTCGGAGCTGGGCAGCCGCAAGAGCAATTCTGTCAGTTCTCATCTGACTGGGGGAGAGAAGAGAGGTGCCCACAGAGCTGCCACCTGCCAGGTCACCTCGTGGGAAGCAGAGCCCAACACCCGCCAGCTCCACAGTGATGTCCCAATGCCTGAGAGCACGCACAATGTATTAGACACCATCAAAAACACGTCAGGCCAAGCTGTGGCTATGGACTGTGGAGAAAACACTCCACCTCAGCGCAACGTTCTTGCGGCTTGTAAATCAGGAGCAGCCATTTCCCTTTGGTGTGCTGCAGGGATCTGCATGAAGGCAAATCCCAAGTGCTTCGTCATTCTGCTGAGCTCTAATCCCATCAGCATCTCTGGCCACTCCATCAATCGGATTAAAATAAGGCTGAAAGTCATAATACGGCCGGTTCACCCACGGGGAGCAGGCCCTGCGTGGGCAGATGCAGCCATCCCCACTCAGCCAAGCCCCACTCTGCCTGCGGGCGCCCAAGGCTTTCACCACCGCAGCGATTTGGGGTGGCCAGAGCTGCAGACAGGCAGCCCGTGCTCAGCATCACCACAGAGAGGTAGGGACTGTGCCTTCAGCCCCCTCCTGCTCCTCCAGAGCCTCTGTGCTGTTAATGGATGAAGTAACTGTAGCATGGCTGTCAGAGCCTTTCACGTTCATGCCGAAAGTTAGCCAAAAATGTTCCAGCAGAAAATATTTTCCATGAGAAAATGCTGCCTTAACAGAATCTAACCCTCCTGGTGGAAACCTGTCAACTGCTGTATCCCGTGGTAGAAACCAGATGGGGATAGATAAGGATCCTGCCTTCATCCTGGGACCACTGGCAGCAAAAATAAAGATCCATTCTAGGTCTCTCTCTTACTTTCTCTGCCTTTTCCCAACTACAAAAATAATTTCTTTTTTTTATCTTTCTGTCCCATTTTTGAAAGTTTTAATTCCTTCTGCCACCCTAAGAAAAGCACAGCATATGTGGGAACTGGATTCTGCCTCCAGCAGCTCATTTCATGGTCCGGATGGGCGCATCCTTTCCATCTCAGAGAGGCACCAGGTCTATGACCTCACACCAGCTTCACCAGCATGGCTCAAATGAGGACCGATGGGTTGGATTTGGCCCTAAAGCCAGTTCCAAGTGGCTAACTGCTTTTGCCTGGCTGGTCCGTGGGAACACATACCTCATTGTACCCAAACACATAAAACAGCAGGTCCCCAGGGCTGCCACATTGTGTGACGCACAAAGGAGGGCTTAACACCAGACTCAAGCCCCATCATCCCAAAAGAACAGCATGAGCACCTCTACTTTAACCTTTCCTGAGGGTTTGGAACATCATCAGGGGTCAAAACTGATCTCCCATCCATGAATACAAAAACTGAGACCACCCCTATTTTATCTGCTCCCCAGGGGACACCGTATGGAAACCTGTCAGCCCTCAGAAGCTCCAAGGATCTCCACAGTAAGATCCTGTCTGTCTTAAAAAGACTTGAGACTTCATCTTTTGAGGGCACTTAGTGACAAGCAGAGTTGACCTTCGTGCTGTTCACAGGGGACAGTCCTTGCTTTTGCACAAAAGCACATAAAGACAGAACTAGGTGAGCCAAACTGCCACCTCTTAATGACTTACAGAGACCCTCACTCTTTCTATTTATAAAATCATACTGTCTTGGCAATAGGAATGAAAGAGTTGGCATCATTTTTATATTTTCTAGGTCTGTCTAAATTCAGCCTTACTGTTTTTTCCACTGTACTTTTCTCCAGAAATCAGCCCACACTTCCCACTCACCTATAGATTTTTCTTGCATTAATTTTCCCAGTAGGCAATTGCTCACAGAAACCATAGGAAATACAAAGCTGGGAGACTTCTCAAGATGCCACCTGAACCGTAGCTTTCTTCAAAAATGCCCAGACTCTATCAACCTACATGCACTCGTCACCTCCAAACAAAGATAAAAGGACTCTAGTGCCTTGAGGACTGGGCTGTCTGCATAGTATGTAGGTGGCATCCTGGACAGTTTGGGAAAATCAGATACATCCCTCTTTTCCTACTTTTTAAAATGGCAGTATAGAAAATTAAAGGCTGTAACTGAAAGGAGAATTTTCCATAGACCTGTGAACAAGCCTGGATAATTCACTTACAGAGAGATAAATTCTATATGTATTTATTCCATTAGGTTGATTCAAAAGTTATATTAAAGAGATGACCAAAGTGTGATACAGATTATGAATAGTTCTATCCAGATTCCAGATGTCATATTCTCCATTATCTCTGATTTGTCTGAAGTTTCCCCACCTCTTCCCCCGTCATTTAAGGGACCTTTTGCTATGTAAAACACTCCTTCCCATCTCTGCCCTGTAGGTAGAGGCGGTGATCCCGAATACAGACAGGCCTTGCAGCTGATCTGGTAAGCTCCCTGGCTGAGGTCTGACACTTACCCCCGATGCAGCCACCCCTGTGTCTTGCATATCGGGGAGAACCAGCACAAATGTGTTTGATTTGTAACTTTACAAGGACTTTCACATTGGGGTTTAAGTTTCTTTTACTAGTAGACCTAAAAGAAGGGCACCATTAACACATAACAAAGGAGGCAGAACTAAACTATTACCATAACAGCACTGTTTTAAAAAACCCCACTACTTAGAGGTTTATAAGGTTCCTTGGAAAGATTATGTGCAGAAGCCACAAAATGGAAACAGAGGAGAGAGTTTCTCAGCTGCACTGTGCCTTCCCAGGTGCTTTTGAGACCTGCCTGGTTAAAACACAACTGAAGCCTCTCTTAAGCAACCTGCTCATCTTGGTTTCTTTCCCTGCACCAGGAGGATCCCCTGTCAAGATTTAAGAGCTCACTGTTCCATTGCTCAGGAGAGCCCTAGCAGAAAAACTGAAGGAATAACTTAGCACCTGAGACAGCCAGTTTTCCTCTCCCAACAACCTTGTATCAAACAAGACCCTCTGTTCAACCCTTTTTTTCTATTATAATTTTCATGTTTTACTTTCTAAGTATTTGGAATGAAGGGTACCCTGGCCCTGAAAATTCACCAAACAAAACATCACAGTGTTTCAACATGTCTAAATGAAATGCTGTATCTTTTCTAGCACTTTCATGTTTGTTTAATACCCTCCATCAGAAAAAGTGTTCCCAACTCTGTTTATCTGGTTGAAGGTCCACAGACTCTTAGGCTGTCATAAAATAAGGACATCAACAAAAGCTGTATTATTTCAAGACATTTCCTTATAAAGCAATGATACTGTGTGTTAGCAGCCTTTATTCTCTACAAATCCCTGCCTCAGCTGCAGAGGAAGGAAAGGGCTGGCTGGTTCGGGAGAAGGGACCTGGCTGAGCCTCTGCTCACTCGTGCCAAAGCACATCGCCATGCCTGCACAGCCAGCACAGTGCCATCCTCGCTGGAGCTTTCCTCCCTCTCCTCCACTAGCCAGACAAATCTGGCACTCCCCTTGGGGCACTGAGCCAGAGTCCCCTCCCAGGCTGGCCCAGCTGTGCTGGAGATCAGGGGGAACTGGAGATTGGAGAGGATGAGTAACCATCGAGCAGGGAGCAGCTGCCTTTCTTCTTCCCAAGGAGAGTCATTGCTCTGAGGTGGCATCCCTGCAGGCAAGCCAGATTTTCCAAAAAATCTAAAAAATAGATTTTTTTAATCTATTAAACCAACTACTTCCTTCATCACCTGTATTTTCCTTAAGTTTTTTTAGGAGTTGCCTTAGCCTTAATGCAGCATGACTTAATCCACCACTTCTGATGATCTAATAGATTCCAATCCTCAGACCTCTCTCCATGACTTCACTGCTCTGCTGTCTCCTCTTTGCCTGATCTCCATCTGATATGGAAAACATCCCTTTCTCAGCCCTTCCTCACCCTTGCCTTGTCTCCTGACCACCCCATGTCCCCAGACCCGTTCGACAGAAATCCCACCAGGCGCTCCTTGCGTGTGTGGGGCCTTACCCCTCCTGGCCCCCCAGAACAGGAAAGGACCACAGCCCACATCTTCTGGCTGGAGAGAAGGCTCTCTGGAACGTGAGCTCATGTTTTCCTAAAATAAGCAGGAGCCGTGCAGTTAAACTCAACACCTGCGGCAAGGCGGGAGCGGCTGTTAGCGCTGTGCAGCATCCAAAGCACTCCTCGCACGTGGCGCGGCGCGGCGCGAGCCAGAGGCACGCAGCAGCCAGCAGCCTTCCAAGGGTGACTAATGCCTTGCTGCTAAAAACAGCTTCCAGGGGTTTTCCATGAGCAAATCTCACTACAGGTTGAGTATTGGCTTTTCACCTGCTAAAAACAAGAACTTCACTGTAATGTCCACACACCGATGGAATTTTTTTTTTTTTTCTTTTTTACCAGTGCATAGTACAACTGGCAAAGGAAACCTAGCTCTTTCCTAAGTGATGGCAGCATCTGATCCTTGTTAACACCGCTCTTAAAAGCCAAAAATATCACCCTTATAATAGATTATGTGAGAGTGTGGAAACAAGGATGTGTGGTAGACATGCAAGAGAAGACTGGAACATAAAGTGTATTGCACGCATGGACGCGAATGTACAAGGGCCAGAGAAGGTACAGAAAACAACATGCTGATACGGCTTCTCAGAGAAGCACAGTGTTACATCAAATAGGTCATCCTGTCAAAAACACCTAACACTCAGCTACTTCACAAAAAGACCAAGCAAAATTCTTCAGAGCCTTGTTTCAGAAAGAAACTGGTAAGAACTGCCATCAGTGCTTTGGACTTAGCAGGGTCTGTGTGCCTTCTGACCTGCATGGTTTTGCTGTTTCACTCGCAGGCCACTGGGTTATTTCAGCGCTTCTGTGTGAGTCAAAGCCACATCTCCAAGAAAACTGAATGAACACATGGCTCTGCTCATTGTGGGGACAAATGTATATACAGTGTGAATTTCTGAACTTATTCAATTAACATCTCTGCAGGCTCCAGAGCTATGTTTTCCTGCATATTTGAGGGTTTCAGTCAAGCAGCTGAATCGTGTAATCCACCATCTCAGACATGACATATTTCTTGCCAGTTCTGACTGTCCCTGACAAGTTGGTTCATCTTATAAATCATTTGGGCTTCCATATGAAATATAGATTGATTTTATTTTGCTTACTTCATTTTAGGAGCAAGCAGCCCAGAGGTGGGTGTGCCAAAGTTCCTTCGCAATACTGCTCCTAGGAACAATACGGTCCTTGCACAAACATTGGTGGAAAGTAAAAGGCGAGTTGTGCAACTGCAATTGAAATCAGACTGCCTTGAGAAGTTGTCAAAATATCTATAAATGTATTACCCCCATTAGAAATGCTATACCAGCTGCTGAATTTTGTGGGAAACACAAATACATATCTCCTTCTAGTTTAGAGGACCCACTTTCCCACCCTAGAACTTCCTATTATAACTTTTGTTCAATATTAAACACCACCAGGGCCAATGTGAGCAGGATGGCAAGGACCACGGATCTTCTCCTAGGAGGCTTCATTTAGTTCATGCTGCTGTAAAAGTGATGAAGAAGAGGTACAAGATGTGGCATTTGTCACTGCAAGGGGCAGTGCAAGATTGGCATGGGGCAGCTCACTGTGGCCCAGGTCCTTGAGAAGATGGCCAAGCTCTGAATACACTGTATTTTCTTCATCCTGAGGCCTCCACAGAAGCCCAGTGTGAAAAAGATGGATGCCATGGAGTGGCCCTGTCCTGGTCTGAGAAGAGAGATAACATAAATTTTCTAACATGTTTCGGACTCCAGAGAAGGGTCAACCAACCCACTGTGGCAGAGACAAGGTTTCAACACCTTGAAGCAATTAATTGTAGCATTCCCGAGGGGCAAGAGACTGCCTTCAACTTACTTCTAATTAATTTACAAATTAGCCTGCTGGCCCATGAAGAGCATCATGCACTAATTAAGCCCAGCTGCTTTATGGGAAGAGCTACAAGGAAATCTGTAGATATCAGGCACCTAAAGGGAATGTCCTATCTGCAATTTATTCAACTAGCACTCATTGCTCCTGGAGGTTGTTAAAGCTAAGAACACGTTCAGTCACAAAGGGTTAAGCATTTATATTAGATCCTGAGGATATCCAAAGTTATAATCAATAGGAGAAAGAGATAGCACCATTAATGTCAGTGGTTACCTAGGATTTGCCTCTCATGTGGATGGAGAACCATGGTTGAAGCTTTTCCTACAGCTGGAGCACTTATAAGATGCTCTCCTGTGTGGTTTCTCTGGTTTCTAATGAGGTGTAAGCTCACCTTGAGCTAGCATGATTACCTGTCTCTCCTCACTAGGGAGCAGCTTATATTCATGAAACCTGTAGGAAATTAACTGTTTGTGAGACCTGCTCCTCTCTGCTCCATGTGGCAGAGATTGGATGTGTCCAGAGGTTGCTGGAGACAGAGAGTAGACAGAGAGGGAGGGAGTCTGAGATTTGCACAGCCAGGCAAATCTCTGGTTTGCACTGGTTGCATAAGCCCTGTGTCTGTGGGAAATCAGATTAAAACCTTTTCAGAAGCAATACAAACATGTAGCCTTTTAGGACTAAAGTCATTTATGCAGAAATTTCCCCTATGGTCAGACTATTTCATAATTATCCACACTGGGATGTCTTGCATTTTGCTTTGAAGCATCTGGTTCTCAGCATGTCACCATTAGTTTGATCTAGCAGTTCCTACCCTTATATAATAGCAAACCACTTCATGGATATTTCACACAAAATGTCTCTCTTTTTGCCCACTAAATGACCTGAAACTAGAACACAAACATTCTGTTTGCACAGTTTTACATAACATTCCCCATAGTTTTCACACAACACTATTAAAGACTAATTTGTTTCTGTTCCCAGGCCGATGGAAAGCAGTTCTCTTGGTAGCTTGATTGCGTCAGTGTTCTTTGAAAATGTAAATAAAGATACTGAGATAAGACCTGTCCAACTGCACAGCTCTTTTTCTCTTCATGTTTACCAGATACTTCAAGCTAAATAAAATTACTCTTTGCACTTGTTCTGCCTAAGAACATGCTCAACAAATAGGTAATCAAATTTTCTTGGCTATCACAAGCCCTCCCCAGCATAGTGTGGTCACAAGCAGCATCCAAGAGGATCTACAATGACACATTTCAAAAAGGCATTCTGAAAAACGACTTAGGGTCCCAAATACACCGTTTTGAAAAGCAACTTTAATCCCAAGGAATGAGATTTTCGGGGAGATTTGGGTTCCTGAGCATTTAATGGCCAGCTTAAAAAAAGGAGCGTCTACTTCACAGAACATGAAAAGTGTTGCCTTGCCAACTCCTATTGATCTTGACGGAAATGCATTACTGGTTGGCATCTGACACTGTCACTGAGCACCCACCCTCATCTTCATTGGTACAAAATACTTCTGCAAAGTGACTGAAAGATGCTTTTCTAACTGTCTTCAAATATTATTTGCTGGGCA
The DNA here is from genome assembly GCA_013399875.1 of Gymnorhina tibicen. NCBI lineage: Eukaryota > Metazoa > Chordata > Aves > Passeriformes > Artamidae > Gymnorhina > Gymnorhina tibicen. The sequence goes on along the minus strand of VXAZ01006690.1, from coordinate 648,562 downwards.
AAGGGCAGAAGTGTTTTCTCTGCCTGGTTTCTTTTGGGGTAGTGACTTGGAGGTCCATTTCCTTGGCAAGACTTCCTGAATTGCCCTAATTGTCAATATAGACAGATTATTTTGGAACAATATTGTGCAAAACTGGCCTTAGTCTGTTTAAAAACAGATGTGATATGTCCCACCCAGCATGCGAACCGCTCTCTAGAGATGCCCAGTTTTGAAAGACATGGGAAATCGGTCAGCTGTATGTTTACTTCTGATGCTCCAGGTACAGGATGAATGCAGCCCTAGACCTCAGACATGTAACCTCAAAATATGAAAACAAGCCTAACAGTACAGATTCATCAAATCAGCTCATCAAAGGTTGGGGCCATGGAGCAGGTGTGCTGGTAGAAGGTGCCAACAGTTAAAAGGAAAAAGACACCGGCTTTTTCTGTCTTCATCTGTGTCCCTGCCTTTTTTGCCAGCTTCTTCCCTTCTGGACTTTAATCCACCAGATGCTATGCATAGATACTCTGGTCTCTGAAGCAGGGAAATCACCTCCTGTTAGAATAATATGATGATATTACATTCATTGTGCCAGAGTTAATTTTAAACAACTGCTACAGGTTAAAGTATTTTATGTAACATCCCCAAGAAAAAGCAATGCCAAGAATATCTTAGGGCAAAAATAAGTGAGAAGAAAAGTAAGAAATTCTGGAGGCAAAAAATTATTCAGATCACTTTTTTTTTTTTTTTTTTTTTAATAATAGCCAAACAGAAGGCAGTTACAGGGGTGAATTAGAAGGGCTCCTGTGCCCTTCAGAAGGGCACATGAGCTACCTGTTCTTTATGTTACGATATGAAACTGCAAACCCATATTGCAAAGGGAACATTATATAGACCAGTAGAACTTTAGTCACCCAGTCAATCCTTCTTCTGGCATTTCTTGGGATTGTTTTTGTCTGTGTATTTTGAAAAGTCTAAAGAAATGTTGTCTATTTGCAATTGCCACCTTACAGCAAACCCCAAGAGTTATTATTTTTAAAAAGATCAGTCAGAAAAGAAAGATTATTAGTCACTGATGTAAGTCATTGATAGAGGAACAAGATCACTTTAAAGGTCAGAATATTTCAGTAGCTACAGGAATTCCACCTTAACTACTCAGCATCCCATCCAATAGTGCATGACAAGAGGTTCTGGAGGCAGAATGGCCCAGAGAAGCATTTTGCTCCCACCAGGTTTATGATGCTGCTTGAAGCAACACACAGCCTGATGCTATTCCTTGGCATCAGCTGTTGATGGAAATGTGTTTAGAGGAGCTGAGAGCCCACCAAAACTTTCCCAGAGTACTGGCACTTCAGTATGCAAAAACCCCCCAAGCTCTTAAAAACATTTTGATGCAAAACTGCCTCTGAAATCAGTGGCCTTTATGAGGAGCTCAACACTGCCAAGAGCTGCTCTGCCCTCCTCCTGCATAGGAGAGGGAAAACCCACATGTCCCATAGAGGCATGGATAGCTCAAGGAGGCAACAAAGGCTGTTTCCTTTCCACCTGTTTCCCTCCTGGGACAGCCTGGAAACTCCACCAAAGATCCAGCAGCAGAAGTTATGCCTTGCCTTAGAAATCCCCACACTTTTCCTCTTCTTTTCCTGCGAGGCAGCAGGAGGGAGCTGAGTCAGGATGTCCCCACCACCCTCTGGGTCTCAGGCACCTCTTCCTGAGCACCTCTGCAGGCATCGTTCCTCTTGCTGGGAAGGAAAGCACAGCACCAGCGTCTGAAGCATCTCCTGCTGGCACAGTGCCCCAGGCAGGCTGCGTCGGCAAGCGACAGTCCCCACCACGCCAGCTCAGCTTTATCTCCACACTGAATAAACAACCAAACATCTGCTTTAGGATATCAGCTGGAACAAAAGCACTGGACATTTTGAGTGCAGTTTAACAATGTCTATGACCTCAGACAATTTGTTGTTTCTTTAGCGCGTGTGGAGCCTGACCCCACTCACATCCTCTAAATCCTTTTGCTGTCTTCTTCTTTTCCTGCCCTCAAAAAGGCCACAGGATGAAAACAAAGGAAAAAAACCCCAAGGGGAACTAGTATTAAATTTTAAGTAGCAACAACCAAGCATTTCATCAGCATGAGCACGGTATTCATAAATCTTTATCACCAACAATTTTTTTTTATATCTGGAATCCACTATCCTGCAAATTAGTCCCATTTGTCCACTCAGTGCTAATGCCATTAAAATCGACCTCATTTGTCAAAGCATATGAACCCAGAAATACATGGACTTGTAAATTTCTCAGTTTGAAAATGTAATCTTGATTCATAAACTAAATTTTATGGAAAGAAATCTCATTTTATTTGGAAACTGCACCCTTGTCACTCCAAGGAAAATTAAGTACAGACCACCCTTTGTTTGGGTTGGCACTGGAGGACACTTTAACACCTGTGTTATTTTCTTATAGCCCAAGAGCAGCCACTCATTCCTTTCCATTCCAACCCAGTATTTTTCACCTCTGTCTCTGGATGTGGTTGCCACAGAAATTTCAGAATGGTTGAGGTGAGGTGACAACAATATACTTGATTTCTCACAGCTTCCCAGAGACTGTTCTGGAAAAATTGGATCCTTTTCTTTTTCACAGAAGGGTAACTTTGGGTATGGGCAAAGTCTTCTGAAAACTTACCAATGCTTGGGGGGAAAAAAAACCCCAAAACAGTTTTGCTGAAGCTCCATTTAGTCCATATTTCTTTACTAATCCCACCACCTCTTAACGATGTGCAATCAGTTCTTTCACAATTAAATCTAACTTCTAATTTCACTTCCCATTTCTGAAGTAACTTCATCAAAATTGGTCTTAGCTGATTATGACTGCTAATATGTTCAGCCCTTCACCAACGGGCTGCTACAGGAAGCGATGAATACAAATCTTACTTTGGCATGAAGAGATGATGTCAGCAGGTATCAGCGGTAAAGGATGTCTACTGCCTAAGTGCAGGTGTGTATTTGTGAAACAGGGAAAGCAAAAATAGAGACTCATAGACTCATTCACCTTGGAAAAGACCTCCAAGATCATCAAGTCCAACCATTAACCCAGCACTGCCAGGTCCACCACTAAACCACATCCCTAACCACATCTTTCGGATATACACACTGGAACTAAATGAAAGACAAGACGAGGATAAAAAAACCCCAAAACAATGCACTGATTTCCCTTTTACTCTGAATCCTGTTTGGTGAAGAAAACTCTGCAGTGTCATGCAAGAAGCCTTAAAATGGGTACTGATTACAGGTGCAGTACAGCCAAAAGACAGAGCTTTGATAACAAAGTATTTCGCAGCCTGCTGTTGCATTTAAAGAGGGTGTGCAGCCATCACAGATTGCTGAAGATGCAGCCAGGTGGGTGAGATGCATACAGTGCGTGAGAACAGGCACAGATAGTGCAGGCAAGAAAACAGCTCTTGAAAAATTAGCTCTTTTTCCTAGGGGCTTTGGCAAGAACTAGCAGAAAGGGTTTAAGACCCCACTGACCTCAGTAAGCCCCTATCTTCTTCCCTCTTTTGGGCATCTCTGAAAGAGTGACTTAGGTTTATGCAGTCACCAGCACTGTCTTGATGCAGGTTCATACTGTAAACAGCACTGTCCTCCTGCAGCTTCAACCCACATACCTGCAAAAGTATTTGGCATCCCACAGAAGCGCTATTTGTCTTGATCAGAAATAGATTTTTGACTTGCTGCTCAGAGACTACCAGGTGCTGTGGAAGAGGGGATGAAGACCCTAAGGAGCATAGCTCACAGCCACAGCTCCAAAAATCTGCCCAGCAATGCTGCATGGGTGGCACATCGCCCATCCCCGCTGCTGGCAGTTCACCATCCCACCCAACCTGAGCCTCAGCATCGCTCCCGTTCCGCCTCCTGCCCACGGTGCCTTTGTGGGCAGCTGCAGCATGGAGAGCAGCTGGCAGGCAGACAGGGCAGGAGGCTTTAAAGGAGCTGCCAGCCACTTCCCGGGTACAGCAGCACAGCCACAGGCATCAAAAACCGATGGGCTTTCCTGGCCTCACTGGCATGTCCTCCTCCAGGTCTTGGCTGTCACTTCCCTCCCTGTCCCCCACCACGGCCAATGGGAAGATGAGTCCCGGTCAGGGCTCACTCCTCTGGGCGGGCAGTGTCATGCAAAATAGAGGACAGCAGAAGAACCAGCTGGCCCCGGGGTGGGACATGGTGGTGGGATGCAGAAGGCATGTGCAATTGCCCTTTGCTGCACAGAGACTGGGGAGCATGGAAATGAGGCCAGGTCTGTGGGGATGTGAAGAGGAGAGGGCCAGGTCCCAGGTGAAAGCAGCCTGTTGGAGCTGCAGAGATGTCCCCACTAATGTTCAGGCGAGATTGAGGAGAGCTGCCCATCTGGGGAGCAAAACATGATGAATGGATGAAGGCTCAGCATGGTCCCATCCCCTGAGTTGTGATCCAGGGCAGCCTGAACCGTGCATCATCGCTGCTTTTCCCCATAAGAACCCCAGCCCACGTGCTGCTCAGCCCACCTACAAGCAGCTCCCATGCTGCTGATCCCCTGGCAGCCAGGTCAGCAGGGCTGGAAGTCTCTGGGACAGCCTTGACCTGGCTGCTGCACTCAGCCCCTGTGCCTACTACTCTGAAGCCGCCTGCTTCACGTCACATTTCCCTGCTGTGCTCCAAGGGCCATGTCTTTGGGAAGTATTTTTGCAGCAGTGAAGCAGCATTTTCACTGGGCAAAGCTGCATTTTAATAGTAAGAGGAGAGGACTGTTAAAAGCTGCAGCAGGCCCCATTTGGCGCCAGTCACTGCTTTTTTTTCTGTCCTCCATATGTACCCCATATGCAAATACAGCTGAGAAGCTGACATGGAAATTTTTTAAAAAGGAGAGAAATAGCTGAAATTGCCCTGAGAAGGAGGTTCTAGGCTTCTTAACTCTGCTTTTCTAAGAGCTGTGAAGACCCCAGAGATCTCTTACCTCTGCACTTTCAAATTTCCTCCTCGTAGGTAATTAATAACACGGGTGACTGTGATGTGGGTGTAGGGTTGAGAACTTTCCACTCCTTATGCCCTTTCCACAGAGCAGCAGCTATTCAGTGTTTTGGTTCTGTGCCATGAGAACACATCTAGGGCTGACACAGCACAGGCAGGGGCTGTCTTAATAATAGCAGCCCACTACTTTGCCCTCGTTTGGATGGCTGTGATGGGTCTCCTGTCCCAGCCTCTCCTATGGCCCTCTACTGTCACGAGTCTGGGGTATCCAACACTGCCTAGTGCATCAAGTTACCTCAAGAGTTCCTCCTAGAGCAGACCACCAGGTCAACCAGAAACAAAACCCTCTTCAGACTGTGTTTTTAGCCACAGAAGAGTCATGGCAGTGCCCTGCTCTGTCAACAAGGAAGTCATGCTCAAAAGCTCCTTCTTAGCTTCAGCTGAGGAATTCACTGCCCTTAGATCCATGGGGATGGGTTTGTCCGTGTCCCTTGCTCCCTGTGTGAGAGACAGAACTATTAAGGGATAATGACTAAAAAAGTTCCCCCTTTTGTGGAGATGAGGGGGTGCTTTGTTGAACTGGAGGAGGTGAGTTTTGGGTGTGTAACAGCCAGCCTCTGATCTGGTATTTCAGAGGGTGAATGATGGGTTATGAGTGAGACAGGAGGCACATCCTGAGGAGACGTGGTAATGCCTCTCCTCATGCTGAGTTGCCCTACCTTGCACAAACCACTGGGTTGTGAGGCTCCCCCTCCTCCCACCTGGAACATACACGGACACTGGCACATGGCCTGAGGGTTTTCATGTCTGCTGATGGGCCGTAATGGGCCATAATTGACTCACCTGCGCTGGTGTGATGGGCAGCTGTGTTGACTTAGAAGATGTCAAGAACTCACAAAGCGTCCATGATCCACAACATAATATCATCCAGTGTGAAGCTCCCGCCTCAGGGGAGATATGTGGGTGTTCCCACCTGAACTTGAGTGAAAATAAACCCAACAGATGGTGTGTTCTGTGGGTTTTCCCAAGGCTTTTCCCCCTGCTACTTTTTTAGATATCTCCCAGCACGTGATGGATCAGGTCAGTCAAGACTGCGCAGCAACCCAGTCTCATCGCAGGGCCTACAGGTGGTGAGATCTTCACACTCTCCTCCTTTCTCTTTCTTTCTTTTCCCTCCTCCATGTCCATGGGTGACGTTGTCATGCATTTATATTGCAATGATTTCATGTTTTTGTATTGCTATAGACAATAATAACCAAAGTGGCTACATACCTGTTTTCTTGTACAACCAAATTGTTCTGCAATAAACCCTACATGTGTATATTTACAAACACCAATCATCCAGTGTTGTTTCACTCTAATCTACTCCAAGGAATCTATTATCAAGAACCTGGTTATCCTCGCCTTCTGCAGTGTGACCCTGCTGCTCGCTGCAACATTAAATAGCTGCCCTTCTTCATACACACATGAGAAATATATCTTGAATTTTTTTTTTTAAATGATATAATCTCTCCACTAGAACAAACATTCCTCGGACCCCTTTCTTTCAGACCTTGAAGCGCTCCCAGGATTCACCTTGGTTTCTAAACAAAAATATGATATTTAATCAGGTAGCATGAGAAATAAACAGATCTGGGAAAAAACCCACATCATTACATTTCTTTGTTTTACTTTTCTCATCTCTTTGGCATTAGGTGAGAGTCCCTGCAAGTATCCAGAATTCTCCTGTTGAAACATCTGGCTTGTTCACTGAGTGTCCAAATCTGACTCAGCTTAAGACATCCTCATACTTGCTGTATAAAGGGTTCCTCCCTTCATGCCTCCTCTCCCATCATTTCCTAAATGGCATGGTGCATCCTCCAACGAGCAGACATCATTGTCATGTGGTGGCTTGCCGTGGACTCAAGGACCTTTTGCTCCCCAAAGTCTGCCCTGTGTTGAGGCTTCTGACCGGATGTCCTTCCATGAGAACAGCTGGAGAGGAGACTGGTTCTTGCATGCATTTGAAGAAATGGAGGTTACATTCCCAAAACTAAATATATCAAGCTTGCCAGGAGCATTTTATATGTGGACAGATTCTGTGATGGCATCAAAAATTTTTTACAACATTTTTCAAATGTATGTTAGCATAGAAGTCTGCAACTGAGGCAGTCACAGTCTTTTGCTGCCCCATGTCCTAGACACAGATACCCACTCTTGTTTGCTGTGCCCATGAGCTTCTACAACTCCTCTTGGAAAGTTATTTGGTATTGCTTGTATTTCAGTTGTGTGCAGCACTATCTTTGTACCAGACGCTGTCAAACTAGACAAATCAGATAAAGCAAGGGCAGACATGCTATTTCCGCCTCCCATTTTATACCCAGGTCAAGAGAAATTATGGGGGGATCTTAGCATGCCACTTAAAAGGGCCCAAACTGCAGCATGAAAAGTTCTTTGTAAGCTGCTCAGGCCCCTGGGTGGCCGCAGTGCCTGTGTTTCCCCCAGCAAACATCTGCTTTTTTTGAAGTTCTGGTCCTTGTTCCCACATGGACCGCAGGGTTTGTGGCCCTTTCAACACCATGCACATGAAGAAGCAGGCATCTCCAGACTCCCTGCCACCCCTCTCAGCTGGTGCCTAACCACAAGGATGCGTGCTTCCCCCATGTCCCATTTCTCAGTGCTCTGTGTCAGCAGCACCCAGCTGCCAGCAATGTCCTTGATGGGGCCACCTGAGAAACAATTGCTGCCCTTTTCCTCCTCACGAAAACCTGTTTCATGCATAACAACAACCACCTGCTGCTGCTCTCTTCTGCAGTGCCTTTTGAAACATTTAAAACATCCCTTTTCATGGCCCATCAGGTCCCCTAAATCCCTTCCTGCTTGTTAAAATGTACCAGGAGGATGGGGATGAAGATGTGAGTCCTCTTGGCTTGCTTCCCAGCTAAGAGAAACTGGAGGCTGCTGCTCCCCATGTTCCTCTGCCCGTGGGAAGAGGAGAAGGGCTACCAGGGACGGACACGGCCTCCTCTAGGACCAGCTCACTGGGGAGCATCACCCTCTCCCTGCAGTAAGATGGCAAAGAGAAGCAGACAAGAAAGAAATATGCATGGCAGGGAGTCAAGCTGATGAGTGATGGGCTTGGGAAGTGGACTGTGGCAGGAAAAGGTACTTTTTACAGGTTTCTGTATTATCTCCTGCAATATTACCTACCGAAAAAGATCATTTTGATCCTTCTTTAACTGGTTTTTACACTTCGGTAGAGCAGACAATAATGCAGTATATGATTCTCTTGCAAAGAGCAAATTTTCTGCACTGTAATAAACACTACATTGATGGTATTTGGGTCACTTTTCTATGGGGAAAATCAGGTAAAATATCCAAAAACCTATGGCAATATGGTTTCTGTAGCTTTGGGGAATCAGCCTTGAACAGAGACACAATTGACTAGAATATCCTATAAGGTAGAAAATGTAAGAATTGTTATTTTCCATTAAAATCTTTAGGGCATTTTCTGTAAAAACTCTATAAAACTATTAGTCTTTGGGAGATCTGAATGACTCTGAGTTTTGTTCTACCACTTGAAGTGTTGTTTTAGAACCACTTCAGCTCTTCAAATGTGTGTCTGCCAGACAATACAGCTGATAAGAATTTGCCATTAATTGGAGAGCGGAGCATGTACCAGACTAAGTGATTTACTTTCAAAGTGCTGTTATTACGGTTGTAGACTGCATTTGGTTGCTTAGAGACCATCCTTATCGATGATTCAAGTTTTCTCCTGATAGCGTGGTGAACAGATAGCACCTTTCTTTTTTGCTCGGCAGTTGTCAGGAAGAACTATTTTGTAAAAACCTCTGCAAAAGGCAGTATCCCTCCATGGACAGGCAATAGCATAGCTGGCATGTTGATTTTGGCCGATCTGGTCCTTATTCCAAAGAGTCAAATCAGATTTTTAGAAAACAGCCTTTGGCAACACAATGCTTAGAGACCTATTGTTCAGCTGGGGGAAGAGGAAGAAAAAACTTGCTCATCAAGTGGGAAGACTTATCTGACAAACAGCATATCTAACAAGCAAAAAATACTGAGAAAAAGGTCTCTGTAATGCTTCATTAAAACCACAGACACATTACCAATCTGGACTTTTAGGCTGGAATTCATTAGTAAATGAATTCTATCTGTGACAGCCTTGTCAAACCCAAGCTTTACTGATTACATTTGGCTTTCAGGCAGTAATCCCCAGGGAAAGTGATTTATTTCAGCACTTGATGAGTTACTTCATCGATGGCAGTGATAATGACATTATCTTGACTTAGGTTAGCGTTTATAGGCCTCTTGGAAGGACTGAGTGTTCAAGGGGGATTTGAATGAAGACAGGTGGGAAGTCAAGCATGATGGTGCACGAGTAGTTGGAAATGTTTGGAAAGCGCAGCCCACCCGTAATAGTGAAGGGCTTCACCAAACTGGGCTGAAGCAGGGGATGCTAAGAGGAAATGACCCCCAGGTTAGGCAGCAAGGCCACAGAGGAGAGGGATTTCAGGCTGCCTGAAGCTCCAGGAGAAATCAGAGCTACCTTTGAGATATGTCTCAGGTGAGATTGTGTCACAAGATCCCAAGCTTTGTCAGTTTGAGCTCTGAAGATGTTTTCTGAAACGCAGGGACAAAACCTGAGCCCGGGAACAGAGGCTATCATAGCAACAGCTGTTTGGAAACCTCTTTTAGTTTGGGAAATCTTTTCCAGTTTAGAGGACATCAAACAGGGATCTGCAGATGCTTGACAACCCTTTAGCATATCCGAAGGGTGCCTGTTAAGGTTTCTGTTGTCATCCAGCTGGCCTAGTAAGGCTCCTTCTCTATGAGGAAATGTACAGCAAACCACCCTGGGTGTGCCAGGGATATGAAATCGAAGCAGTAACACATTTGAGGACTGATGAATTCATAGCCTCTAAGAGAACATCACATCACCATTCTCCCGATCTGTCTGTACAGAAGCTTACTCTGTGGCAGGAGCATCTGCAGCCCTTGTGCAAATTCACGTGGTTTAATGTCTGCTGAAATTGTTCTGTCAATTTTCACTGGAGAATATGTCTCTCAAAGTGCAATGAACATGTACCAAGTCATACTGATCCAGTATCACCCCGGCTGTAACAATGAAAGAAAGAGCATCTTATCTTTCCCAGTAATTAACTCTAATCTGAGAAGACATAGGTGAGTAATTGCAAGAATAAAGGCTATTACACCTCCAAGAAATGAAATTTGATCTGCTTTTTTTTCAGCTCCAGTCTTCAGCTGGACCACAAAGTTGTTTCTGTTGCATATCAGAAGTGTGATATGATTAAACAGCAAATCTACTATTACTGCTTTTAAGGCAATAATAACTTTTAATATCCTAAGCAAGTAAGCTTGAGATAGAACCTGCAAAATTCAATTACAACTTCTGGAACAGAGTCTAAGCCATAAGGAGCAAATGGCTTGACTTAAGAAAAACTTAACTTTCTTATTTAGGGAAGAAGGGGCTGGGTGTTAGGCTAGTACATAGTCCTGAGATGCTGCTTCAGAACAAAAAATCTGCATATTAAGTCTTTCACTCAGTATCATACCTATTGTAAAAGGAAAGAAATGGACTTCAATTTGCCAAATGACCGTGGTTATTGTAAATTGCAATGAACCCTTCTCTCAGAGAGTTTGTCAGTAAAGAGGAATTCTGCAGAAACTGCAGGAGGAGAAGAAAAAGTGAAGAGATGTTTTCTCCAGCACACCTGGTTCTAACTGGTATTGAGCAAATACACTCTACGAGCAAACCCCCGAGGGGCACCACCTCCTAAGTTCCCAAGAATACAGTCTAGAAAACAGCTGAGCTTATAAAGTCCTTGGAATTGCCATGTGCAATTTAAAATAAAAACTATAAGGCTAAATGAAGTTAATTGTTTAGCCATAAGGTTAAATTAACAAATAATGCAGAGGATAATACTTTTCACCATGTAGCCATATTAATTTCTATACACAACAGAATGTTTTGAAAGCAACATGGTTCAGAGCCACCAACAATACGTGGCTGCTGTGCTATTTCAAATGGCCTGTCTGTGCTGAGGACAATGCAAAATATGATTTTATTAATCTTTCATTCTAATTTCATGGCACTCAGCAGTGTTTGTGAGTGTGCACAATGGCAGGCACCAATCCAGAGCCTGTACTGGCACAAGCTTGGTTTGTTCCATTGACCCCAGCAGAGACATGCTGATTTACACCAGCTGAAATCTGGCCCATGGTTTCTGCCTCGGAAGGATTAAACTTAATTAGTCCTTTATGTTTGACCCACAGTGTGGGGATATCCCAGCATCACAGACCCGAGGGTGTCCATCTCTGCCCTCGGCTGTAGTAAACATCCCCGTTCAAGCCAACCTCACGACAGCTGCCTGATGAGAAGCAGAAACTCTTCTGGGGCACCAGGCCTACTGACTGGTTGGGATGGCCAAGAGGGGTCACACAACAGGTTTTTCAGAGGTGGGAGGGCTCCATGGGCATCCCAATGCCTGCCCTTCCAGGGGCAGCTTTCAAGACCAGCCCTACAGGACAGCAGCCCCTGAAAACCAGCTCCTGAGACTTTCTCCACTGGGAAGAGGGGTTTTCCCTTCCAAGGGATCCTCCTCATGCTTGGTCTGGACATGTTCTTGGTCTGGCAGTGCTGGAGAAAGGTGAGTGTGGGGTCCTTCTCTGCCTCATACCATGGCACATGTGTTTTGTCGCTCTATCACCTCACCCTCCTGCTGGCTGACTCTGCCTCCTTGTTTTTCTACTGCTAAATTACCCTTCTTGAAAGCTAATATGGAGTGGGCAGACTCACAGAACTGCAAGCTTTGCAGTATGCTCTGAGAGTTTCCAAATCTCTGACCAACATGGAAGCAGAGAGCACTTTCCAGGGGACGATTTAACACCCAGGTCCAGCCAGCCAGCCAGCCAATGCTCATGCTGCTTTGACCAAGACACTCAATGCAGACTCTCTGAGGATATCAGAAGCCAAATAATTTGGAATTTTAGAGGTTAAAACACAAGCACCTTAGCTTGGCTCCCTGTGCCAGAACACAGGAGCGGTCTGCCCAGTTCCCAGCATGATCCATTGCCCATGGGAACCACGGCTGAATGAGGACACATTGCCACACTGTCCTGTGCTCGCTGCAGTTTGACAAATGCTTATAAGGAGCGACTTACATAGAACCCATTGTAATGATCGTGCCTTGGGGCTGTGTCCTTTCTTTCCAAGCAGAAGGAGCTGAAAGCATGTACGGAAACTATTTCTCACTGGGCACACTGGTGCAGAGAAATCCAAAGGCCTTTTTTCCCTATGCTTCTCAGCCTGCAACACCCTCCCTCACACTCCTCTCAGCCTTCTGGTTTATGAATCACAGAATCATTAAGGTTGGAGGTGTCTGAGATCATCAACTCCAACCATTAACCAGCACCACCGTGCTCAATATGCAGCTATTATGCATAGGACAGCTTAGGGCACCTGCTGCTGAGCAGTTTGCGATAGAGGAGTTATTTTCTGGTCCTCAGTTGAACAGGTTCCCTGGTGATGGGCCGACAGAGTGGACAGGAAGAAAAAGAAATGCAAAACTCATGGCATTTGCCCTGCGCAACCCAAGACGAGGCAGCACACAAGGAAAATCCTAATTCTGACAAAGTCAGTGGTCACCTGCTCCAACTGCATTAGGATTTTGCCTCTTTTATTTTTTTCCTGTATGGAACTGAGCAATCTGTTATGTCAGGAATGGTGGCTGGGTTTGTTTTGTAAAACGTAGCTAGGAATGTCACAATGCCTGCGTTCCATGTAGGCACAAACGGCTTCGGTATAATTGTGTAAAAATCTTCTGCCACCAAGCTGTGCCTATGTGGAGTTGATTTCACTGTGTCCCTTCACTTGAAGACTTGCTGAAATGCAGCTGTTAACCCTAAGGTATATCTCCTTACAGATCTGAGGAGTATACACTGGTTCAGTAATTTTGTCATTTCATCTGGGAAAGATCAAGTCTGGAAACTTTTTTTTTTCTGTGTTCTCTTTAACTTGGTAATTGCACTGTCTGTGAGAAAACAGAGCAGAAAGGAAATTGCTTCTAAAGGACATGGTAATAAACGTGTCACGTATATCACTTAGCTGGGTTGTGTTTATTATTAACTCAGAATGGAAGAAGACTCGAGCTGCGGTGCGGGAGCATGATGGACTGGTTCTCCTGGGAGTGCAATTCCAGACCACACTGATTATCCCGTATTTGCACCGAGGGGACCCAGCCCAGGCCATGCACCTCATTAGCTGAGCAAGGGACCTGGGAATCCTTTTTCTGCATACATTTCTCCACAGTTCAGCAGCAGAGAATTCCCTAACATTTCCCTCTTTGATAATTTCCACTGACTGAGGATATGACTAATTTTAATTAAACCAATATGCACTGAGAATAACTCCTCTGGCTTCACACTAATGCCAGCCAACAGAGATGAAAATCTGCCTTGTGGGGACTCTCCTTGGGAGTCGTCAACTCGACGAACTTCAGCTGTGAGGTTCATCCGTAGAGATGAACCTAAAGAGGTTGGCTTGATGGTGAATCTGAGACGGGACTCACAGGGTAGTGAATGCAAACCTGGGAAAACGCTCATAAATTTCACAACAACCAAGACTCCCCCTTTATGTCTTAAAAATGTATGTATTCAGGATAAATATGCTATCCTACTCTGTCTTGGGGTGACTGTGCTGTTGTATCCCCTACCACCGCTCTATGCCCAGACATGATTCCTGAGCCTTTCTATGCCTTTAAAACTGGATGCAAGAGACAGAGGAAAAAAAACTGAGCGAACTTTTCAAAACAGTTTGTGCTTCAAGGACACAGAGATTAGCTACTTCTGCGGCGGGCAGAGGAAGCACTTCTTCTGGCTTTTCGGTCAGTTTTCTTCAGCTCTGTTTCTTCGGAGAGGGACGGAGAGTTGAGGTTTCTTTTTTTTCCTCTTGGGACTTCGTTTTTTTTTCCTTTTTCTCTTCTGGACTTGTTCAGAACACCAGAACATCAGAACCCCACCGGGGGACCTTCCACCGGCCTGGAGGGGGGCCCCTCACGCCAACCCAGCTCCGAGGAGGAGGAGAGAGACTACACCCACAGAAGGACTCTAAAATCTTTCAGGTTTTCTCTCCAGAGCGAGACATTTTATTATTTAGTATTATTAGTATTGTTTTCCTGTGTGTTTGTTAAATAAATAGTTTTATTTTCTCCTTCACTTTCCTCTGAGGAAAATTTGTTTTTTCCCGAACCCAAGTGGGGGAAGGGGTGGTTTGTAACCTGCCTTCCTTCGAGGAGACGTCCCTTTTGGACGTTTCCCTGAATTTGGCCTGAACCATCACATACTCCTTTAGATCAATCCCAGGTTGTAAAATAGAGATAAATGTGTGTCTTGGGGTGACACACCCATAGAGATTAGCTGCTGCTGCTGTTGAGGAGCAGAGGAAGCACCTCTTCTTGCTTTTCAGCCACCTTTTCGGCTCTGTTTCTTCGGAGAGAGATGGACAGTTGAGGTTTTTTTTCCTCTGGCATTTTGGCTTTTCCCTTCTTCTCTTCTGGACTTGTTCAGAACATCAGAACACCAGAACACACTGGGAAAATTTCCACCTTAGGCCCGGAGAGGGGGGGGCCATGCCGACCCAGCTCCGAGGAGGAGGAGAGAGACCACACCCACAGGACTCTAAAATCTTTCAGGTTTTCTCTCATAACGAGAGGTTTTGTTATTTAGCATTACTATTATTCTTTTCCTGTGTGTTTGTTAAATAAATAGTTTTTATTTTCTCCTTCACTTTCCTCCGAGGAAAATCTTTTTTCCTGAACCTGGTGGGGGAGGGGTGGCTTTAACCTGCCTTCCTTTGAGGAGACGTTCCTTTTGGACATTTCCCTGAATTTGGCCTAAACCACCACAATGTGTTAAACAAATAACTACTTTACCTGTGTTTCCCGCTACTTTGCATAAATGAAATGGCAAAAAGCAGCTTGGATATGTAGTTGAATCTGGCCAAAGGTTGCCCAGAGCTTTCTGTTGGAATAATTTCCTATACAGACAGACCATGGATGGGCAACCAAATAGCTGGGCTTTTGGCTAACAAAGGAGCTAGAGAACTGTACTGTACTGTGGACATCCCTCGTTTTTCGTAAAACCTGAAGTAGTCCTGCTCAGAGGTGTGGAAGTCGGGCAGCTGCACTAGGGTGTGCAGAGCAGATGCTCCTGGGCTTTGAAAATGGGAGAAGCCATCCCAAGACACTGAAATGTCACTCAGATTTAGGGAGGACTTTTAGGTCAGCTGGGTTTGGGTCACTTCAGGAGGGTGAGTGCAGGACCAATGCCAGGTGAGGAAGCAGATGCTCTCATGGGGACTGGGTCATGGTGATGACCAGATCAAACGGGGTCAGTTTAGTTCTCTGTGGCCAGTCCTGGGGTAAATACTAGACACCACCAAAAAGCAAAAATGCACACACATACCTAGAGCTCCGCCCTGGTCACATGAAGCACATCTCTAGGGGCACGTATTTTGAAAGCTGTATATTGGCCTTTTTGGTTTTTCCCCAGGAAATTACAAAGGTGGCATCCATTCACAAAAACTCTTTCTGCCTGATTTAAGTTAATAAGCTCCACCAAGACAGTAATTATTGTCCTGTTTGGCTGCTGCCTGTATCCATTATGTGTGTGTATATTATTGTTATTTATCAGCAATCTCCTTGGAGCTGTACAGTGACACAGGATTATGACACTGGCTGCTCCCAGAGCTTGCTATACCAATAACAAACGAATGATCAGCAGCAACCAGAACTACGGAGCCTCTGATACAAGACAGTCAACTTTTGAGCTGTGATTGGGGATTCAAGGAACCAAACTGTGGCTTGTCAGATTATCAGGACCTTGTGTTTTTATATGATCCATCAGAAAAAGCGACTACTTTGGCTAAAGCACATTTGATGCACATTCCTCTGAGGATGGTAGGACTTTTTGTTTGTTTGGGGTTTTTTTCCCCCCACACATGGCATCGGTTTTAAAGCATTTAAGTGGTGATTATCCCTTATTTTCCTGCTTTATTGGCAACAGTGAATTGTGGGGATAAACAGAATATATGCAATGGTTAAAAAAAAAAATAAAAGCACATTTCTGAGCTAAGAAGATGAACTGTGGAGCAAAGACCACAGCGCAATTACACAAGATTATTCACTGATAGAAGTAAGTGCTGTGGCAGGCAATTATTTCCAGATTCTACCATGCAAGAAATGCAAACTGTTTGCTGGAGAGCATTCATAAGGGTCAGATGATGGAGGGAAAGGCCAGGAAGACAAGAAGGAAAGCTTTCACATCCCTTTTTCAAGCTGTCACATGAAAGAAATGCCTGTAGTAACATTCAGTGAATGTGAACAGGGGGATGTTTGCAAACTGCAAAAACGTCCCTCGGTGGGGCAGAGAAAGGAGGGAGAAGAAAATTATCATGAAATAAAACAATAGGAGAATTGTGGCCATTTTGTGTTATTTTTGTCATCTGGCGCAGTGGGAAGAGAAACAAGCCGTGCCTATCCAGCGTGTGCTACCATGGTGCTGCTACAGCAACTGCACAGACTCCTCAGTGCTGATGGTGAGGGGCAACCCAGTGTGACTGCTGGTGATAAACCTTGGGTGCTTGATGGCAACAAGGAGAAATGGAGAGAGCAGAGTTAACAAAGCTCTTAGACCTGACTCACCACCACGTGAGATAAACAGGAGTGTTAAAAACATGTGCCCTTCCCAGCTGCAAAATCACCTGGGCTTGTTCAGAAACCACACTGGTCCCGGCAGCACGTGTGCATACACCGAATTAGCCACATGTTCTTACAGACTTCTTCTGAGCTGAGACTGTTGCTATTTGCTGTTCAACCCTGAGTCGGTGGCTGCAGGACCCCCAGATGATGGGCATCTGCCCTGGATGATAGGCAGAGAGCAGCCCCTTGGAGGGTCCAGAGTTGACTGCATTGACTGCAGGGAGGACGCAAAACACGTGTGTTTCTACCAAAGACACCAGAGTGGTGGAGTGGCTCTGGACCTGCAGGCACATATACCACCATCCCAAGGCTCGGGCAAGCTGGGACCAGGACAACATTCCTCTGGGCACAACAGCTCCATTAGCCCAGGAAGCTGCTTGGGATTGAATGAGGCTGCTGAGAAAGCTCCTCAGGAAATGCAGCCACTCAGGCATAAGAAAGCAGGTCCTGCTATCTACAAATAATGGGCTGAAAAACAGGAAATGGAGGTCAGGAGAAGACAGCCAGTTCTCATATGGCAGCGTGATAGCAGTGACCTTCCATTGGGGTCTGGGTCTGTGCGGTGACCTCGGCTGCTCAGCCCTTCGTAAATGGCCTGGAAAAGGGGTGAGGAGGGAGGTGAGAGAGTTGGCCTCTGATAAGGAGCTGTCTGAGGACAAGGACAGGCTGTGAGAACTGCAGATGGTGAGGAATCAAAGGGCAGATGAAATTCAACACATACAACTGCAAAACTAGATATTTTGAGGGGGAAGAAAGAGTCCTGGACTCACACGGGCTCTGCACAGACCACTGCTGGTCGAGAGCTGGGTCCTGTGTTTAGTGTCCGCCGAAGCACGAGCTCAGCCCTCGGCAGCAGCAGTCAAGAAAGCAAGTCAAGCACTAGGAACCTGCAGGAAGTGAACAAAGATCTCAGAGTCTGGCAGGGGAAGCATCACAAGCCCTGTCCTCCCTCCTCCCAAAACGTCTGGCCACATCTGGAGATGGATGCTGGGCCGGATGTGAAACCAGTCTAACCCACACGACCTAGCCTTCTCCATCAGCCATGCTGTCACCTCCAGGTGGGAGGTCTCTGCACAGGTGACACAGTGTCACGGACACAGCCTGTCTCTCTCCACGCCCAGTAAAATGAGAAGATGTGCAAATAATGTGAAAACAAGGCCCCTACGCCTTTCTACAAAGATAGCTCTGTCCCAATCAATAACTGATTTTTTCCCAGCCCTTTAACAATGGTATATGAAATGTCAATACCCAAAGCAAACACCAGAAATACCAGCCTTGGGAAGGTCCATCACATTCCTTGTTTGCCAGCCAAAAGTTGGCCTAAAAAGCATGTAGCAATAGGTTTATTGCTTTCTGGTTGTCAATAACAACCTACGTTGGTTACCTGGCCATGCAGCTATGCCATGGGGCACTCTCTCTCTCCTGCCACCTTTAGTCATACTTTCACAATACAGATCTTGTTGCAGGGCTACTGCAGGCAGCTGGACAGTTTGCCATGTGTTTTCTTGCTGCAGCTTGAAATAATTCCTGGGGACGTGTTATATCCTGAAAGCTGAGACAGCCCCAGACCAAAGCAGCCAGTGAGCCGCCTGCACTCTCAGTTCAGGAACCAGTTTGTCTGTCACAAGCAGGCAATTTGCACCAAAACACTCAAGACTGTGCTCACATGGGCTTGAAATAAGTAGTGCTTGTCACATGAGGAAAGGGGTTTTTGCTTTCATCTTAGATGGTAACTTTGCTGCTCTCCCAGAAGCAGAAAGTGACACCTCAGGGTTTGGCAGCACATTGTACCAGGATGTCAGCAGCCTCTACTGCCCAGGGACAGTAAGGAATGGGGCAGCTGGGAGAGCTGGTGGGGCACACACAAGGAGGGTGCAAGGGACAGGCATGGAGCCACAGTGGGACAAGTGTTGGGGACATGCAGGGGTTTGGTGGGATGTGTGGAGGGTGTGGGGAGTATGCAGGGCACACAGAGACACTTAAGAAGGTGCAAAGGGACAGGTGGGACACAGGGGAGGTGCATGTGGGGGTATGGGAGACCATGGGGGTGTGGTGGGAAGGACACATGGAAGCGTGGCAGGATGTGTAGGAAAACATGGAAGGACAGGTGTGGGAGGACAGCAGGAGCGGAGACAGTGGGGAGGTAGTGAGACATGGGGGCACCTGGGAGAGCAAGTGGAGGCGTGGGGGAGACACAAGGGCTTGAGGGCCAGGCATGGTGTGACACAGGTAGCAGGAGGCGTGGGGGTCACACAGTGGGGACACACTGGGGATTGAGAGGGGACCCACAAGGCTTCTCTAGGCAAGTGGGTCCTCACCTCCCATGGGGCACTACATGTGTCCCAGTGCCACAGCCTGTGGTGGGCAGGGGGACTCAGGGGGATGTGCACACTTCGAGGGCCAGAGGAACGAGCACCAGCAGCCCCTTCTGCACCACCCCTCCGTAGAAAAGGTGTGTGTGATAGAATTATACCCAAAAAACATAGATAACACGTAATTATTTGTGTATATGTACTTACAACTAATTAATATATATATATGAAATAAAAAAGCAGTGATTGCCAAACAGTGGATCTGAAAGGCAAGTGTGAAGCACAGTGAAACCCCCAGCCACCAGTGAGGAAAGATAGCCCAGCCCTGGTAAGGCAATGCCGAGGTGGTGTGAGGGTGGTGGGGCATTAGGGGGGCTCTCTGAGGGTCACTCAGGTATGCTCCCCTGGGGCCTGGAGAAGGCAGGGCTTCTTTTTCCCAGACTTCCTCTTCAAAAGGGAGGACAACCTCCTGTCTGTTCATTGCAAAGTGTATCTCTGACCCAGTGAAACCAGTAGAGGAAGTGTCAAACCACACCCTGCAAGAAAACCCTGTGTGAGTGCGTACATCTGTAGCTACACACAGATGGCTCAGGGAACGGAGGCTTTGTGGCTGAAGGGATCCAAATTCTCCCCCCGTGGCCGTGGCGGCTGTGCCCAGGCTCAGGCTCTGGCCCTGCTCCATGGGCTGAGGGCCCACTCAGCCACAAAGGCCCACCAGCTCACCAGCACTTGGGATGCCAAAGATGACAATAGCCAAAAGCTGGCTTATGAAGGAGGGCTTTTAATTCAAGCCTAGTGTGCCTTGACTCAAAACTCGTTTACAGTTCTTCCTTGGTCTAAATCCACCAAAAAAAGGAGACAGGTGGAAAGTGCACCGATGTACTCCTTTCCCATCCCTCCATCCCAGCAGTGAGGTTTTCCCCAGAAGGGAGGAAAGGGGATTTTCTGGTGTCCCAAGAGGGAGGAGGGAGACCCATAGCCAGAATTTTTGTGTGCCCAGGCAGAATGACCCACTACACCATGGAAGTGGGACTCTTCCTCAGATATGTTTGGCCACAATCCAGCTTTACTGTTGAATCATCTTCACATCTCTGAAGACGAACTTTAAAAGAAGTATATTACAGCTCTTGGCATTTTCCAGTCCCTAGGAAAAACTGGTTTATTTGCTTTTCTTACAAAAAAATGCAACTCAAAATCAACTATTACGAGCTAATTTAACCCACAGCATTCCTACAGCCTGGTGCCTTTCTGATAACATGGTGCGAGGGTTTGGGTGGATTTGTTTTTCTCATGTTTACTTTAAATCAAGTCAGTCTGTTTTTCTCTTTCACTTCTGCTGTTTGTTGATGTGTGAGGCAGCATTTTTGGTCAAAGTGCCCGTGACTAACAGCAGGAGCTACCACTCACAGCATAAACAGCCTGGCATTCTCAGCTGCTGCCCCCGTGTCTCCTCTGCCCACAGCCCCACGCAGCTCCAGGTCTCACCCCTCGGGGTCAAGGTGATGTTCCTGCTGAGTTGCCTTGTGCTGGTTAGTGGGACTTTGCACTCTCTGCACCAAAATTGTGTTTGAAGCTCAGTTTTCATGCTTGGCATCAAGCAGGCACATTGCCCTCGGTGGGAGGGGGACCAGTGTGGGTGACACCCCTCAGGTTGATTGCTCTGAACCTCCTTCCCTGCTCAACAGCTGCCTTGGGGAGGGGCTGGCTTCGGCAGCTGCCAGCAGGGACCTGCCCCAGGACCTGCCTCTATGGGTGGGTACCCAGGGTGGCAGGAGAGGCAACAGAGGCTGTTGGAAGGCACCAGTGAGGCTGAAATTAAAAATGGCAAGGAAGAGGAAGAAGAAAGGGAAGCCAAAGTAGACATTCAGATGCTCTCTGGAGTTGGGAGAAGGAGTCAGTCTGTTACTCAGCCTTTACTCCGCTGCTGTTAAGCTCTACCCACTGAACGAGTCCAATTAGTAATTATCAGTATATGCCAGCTGTTATTTCAGTCCTGGCAACATCTGCATTTAGAGAACATCTGTTTTTTCTGTGAAGCTGTAAGTGCTATAGTTAACATATTGGTATTTCATAGTTTTGGTTTGTTTTTTTTTTTAATCCTCAACCTGTTCTGTAGCACCATGCTAGCAGTACACATGAAACCAAAACTTAGCAGTTCAAAATTACTATAAATTAATGAACTTCTCCTTTCTGTGTTTATCCCCAGCCTCAGAGCCCTGCCTCATGCTGCTTCATTGTACTCACTCAAAATAAACTGAATAGAAGCTGCAACATCTTAGCACATTTCACATAAGGATATTCCTGGCACATGCTGAAAAGCATCTATTTTAATGGGACTTGGGGGGGGTGGGAAAACCATTTAGCTGGTTGTTGGGAGGAGGTGCCTGTATCAATGGCAACTGAAGCATCTCTACGAGAGAAAAAGAAGAAGAAACCTCCTGAGAGAGAGATGCTATTGAGTTGTTGAGGCTTTCAGATCTCAGGGCGTCTTCTATTTTATTTATAGCTCCTCTGTGACTGAATATTATTTTTCAATTACAATATTGTGTTTTTTTCAGTTGGGCTTCTTATCCTTTCTTCGAAGCAACATGACCACATAGTAAACTGTTTTTGAGGAGTGTTTGCTGTTTGAGGTTGCAAGATGAAACCACAAAGTTCCTTATCTTGTCTTTCTGCATCTGTTTTTACATGCGCTAGCAGAGCAAAAGAGCAAAGCAGTAACAACCGAAAACTCCTTTTTCCCCTCTCCCCACCCATATTTTTGAAGCCATGGGAGAAGTCCCCTGTAGGATCCAGCTGCTGGCTGTCTTTGGTTTTTTTGTCTGCAGACCAGGTAGGAACATGCTTCCGAAGGGTGGGCAGTGAGGGAAAGCAGGAGGCTCAGCTGGAATGTGGAAAGCAGTCACCAGCCTGGCAAGGTTCTCCCTGAAACTAGTGTTTGTGCCTCACAAACACAGAGGAATCAGCTCTGGAAATAGCAATAAAGTTTGTTCTGCTACCTTTCCTCCCCAAACTTTCAGCGTTCAATATTTAATGGCTGCTAAGTCTTGATAGAAAACATGTCTGGACATGAAAGGTGGTGGGAGCTTTGCTCGGTACCTGGGATACTGGGCAGTGGTGGGAGGGGTTTGGTGGGCTGGTCTCATGCAGGTTGTTATCTGGTGTTGGGAGGGCAGTGACTGTCCCTGCTGCCATCTGGAATAGCTTTAATCACTCAAGGGAAGATTTCTGGGTGAGCCCAGGTGACAGGATCTGCTCCTGTGTTTCTAGTTTTAGGTTACAAGCTTGTTGGAGATTTCTACTGGGATGAACTGGGCTACCTTTTCAGGCAGGGATGTGGGGCTGGGGAGCTGGAGCAGCTGGTGCCCGAGCTGTGCTTTGCTCTGCTTGTACCTAGAGGCCTTTCCAACCCTCTCAAGCTTCCACAAAGCTTGAATTGCTTTCGAAGGCATTGGTTTCACATGTTCCAGTGATCACACTGGATGCATCCCAACATAATGTTTCTATACAAGTGTGCTGGTACAAATCACCGTGTAAGGCTATCTCCTTGCAAGGGTTCAGCAAAGTCTGGGATAGGTGCTCAGTCCTGAGCTTTAAGAACAGCCATACTTGGACTGCTGTGGCTTTTTGATGCTGTGACCTTTAACGAAGAGGGAAATGATTAAAAAAAAATTATAAACAGCTTCTTAGACATATGTCTTAAGTTATCATTATCTCCAAACTATTGCTCCATGTCACAGTGAGGTGCCCAGCCATTTCAAGGATCCTTGGGCACACAGCACAAAGCTGTCTCCTGTGCTCCCTCCCCCCATGTTTATCACACTGAACCAGCCATGTAGGGAAACGGTCTGCCCCAGGGCACCTGGAGCACTGGGATGCCAAGGAAGATGAGAAGGGAGTGGAGGAAGCAGTGAGCACGGGAGTTCAAGCTTGTTCTGACCGAGACCAAGTCGACAGCGCACATCTGGCTAGGTAGCCTCCTCTCCTTAAGCTCATGGCTGGATTTGGGAGACAACACAATTTTTCTAGTAGTAAATTACCTCCTCAATCAACAGATTGATTTCTGAGCAAAACCATTTGTAGTATCGAACTCTGAGGGACGTTCATTATTTGCACACAGCCTCCAGCAAATCACACGGAAACTTTGCCTGAGGAACAGAATTAGTGTCATTATCTTCATTATCTAGACACCCGTCTTGAAAACACTGCGCTGATAATGACATAGGTTTAGTGCTGTCTCTCAGAAACTCCAACTTTCTTCTTGAATAAGAGGGCTGGGGAGACAAACATTTCCTGTTGGCAGAAGCCATTTCTGAATCACTTGTCAAGCTCCATGTAAGTGCAGGAAGCTTCACCCCAGTGGGTGACCTCTCACTGCTCAGGCCTTGTCTCAAAGTCTAACCTGAACCCTGCTCCTCCTTCAGCTTCAAGGCATTGCTCCTAACCTGCCACCTTCAAGAGTAGAGCAAGAGCTTGCGTTTGTTTCTGTTGATATGTGTCACTGAAAGCTCATTCCCATCCTCTTCCTGCTCGCTTCTTCCCAGGGAGGACCCTAAGTGACCCCAGAAGTTACATGCACAGGCCTGTATCTTTTATTTATTAGAGCTAGTTCTTGTATGCCTTTTCTAAATACCAAAGGTGAAAACTACAAACTGCATCTCAGGCTGGCTGCTACAGGTTCATTAACCTCATGGTTTTTACCCGTAAATAAACCCTTTCTCATAGAATGATAGAATGGTTTGGATTGGAAGGGACATTTAAAGATCATCTCGTTCCAACCTCCCTGCCATGGGCAGGAACACTTTTCGCTAGATCAGGTTCCTCTGAGCACCATGCAAGCCTTGAACAGTTCCAGGGATGGAGCGTCCACAGCTTCTCTGGGCAACCTGTGCCAGTGCCTCACCACCCTCACAGCAAAGAATTTCTTCCTAATACCTAAAATAAACCCATCCTCTTTCAGTTTAAAGCCTTTGCCCCTAGTCCTATCACTACATAGCCTTGTAAAAAATTCCTCTCCAACTTTCTTGTAGCTTTCTTTTCCTACAGGACCAGCCATCAGTTCTCTTCCCAATGCTTTTTTCCACAACACCACGGCATTTAACCTAACATCCTCTTTGCTGGTAACTGCTCCCCATCCCATCCCCTGGAGTTGGGTTCACAGCCCCAGCGTCCCATCCAGCAAGGGTTTGTTAAGACCAGCCCCAAAAGCAAGGGTAACCCAGGTCTGTGTTAATAGATCCCTTGGGGTGGATTAAAATGAAAGGACACAGGATGATCGGTATTTGTAAAGATATATCTATACATAGGGTTTATTTTAGAACAATTTGGTTGCAATGGAAAGCTGGTATGTAGCAGCTTTGGTTATTATTATCTATAGTAATATGGCACCATGAAAGCATAAAAATATCACTCACTTAAGAAAATGTATAAGGGAAAAGAAAGAAAGAGTAAGAGTAGAAACATCACCACGCATAGATCTCACGGCAATACTTGATTGCTGCAATTTAGTGTCCCTGGGTCAAAGTGATTATCACGGTCTTGATCTGTTGGGGGTGGGGAAAAAAGCCCGTAAAACACAAAGTCCGATGGGTTCAAATACACTCGGGCTCGGTGGGAACGCCCAGGAACCTCCCCTGGAGGGGAACTTTCAGTCCTCTGGTGGAAAGCCTCAGAAATGAGTCTGGGGACACTTTGAGGGTCTTTGATGGTTTATAACACCTTCTAAGACATGACAGCTGCCTCTCACATCAGCGCAGTTGAGCCAGGAATGCTCCATCAGGAGGGATGAAAGCCCTCAAGACCTTTCCCAGGGGGAGGGGTGGGGGGAGTTTTACAACTGAGTAACTTATGTAAGGGAGGACAATTGGATCTGCCTCTTATCGGCCTCAAAGCCCGTTTGTAGCCTCCAGCGGTGATTGTTCAGCCCCTCTGTCTTATGCAGACCAGAGGTTTGCCATTACACACCCAAGACCTCACCTCCTCCCCCTCGGGGAGAAGGGGTGCAAAGCACCCTGCCGCCTCCGTAAATGGGCCATTGTTTTGAGTCATTAACCATTAACATTTCAGTCTCTCACAGGGTTGGTTGACTGCAGGACGTGATGGTATTGCCTTCCCACCAGACGTGACTGGTAACCTTCCCCTGAGAACACTCTTGACACACCATGTCACACCTGAAAGGCATCTTCTTCATAACCATCTCATCTTCATCTCTTAGACCGAGAAAGGCATGGTATCTCTTGGACATGAGGATGCAATGTCAGTCTTTCCCTCTTTCTTCATTAATTTGCTTCTACTGCCAGTAGAAGCCGCCAGCACCCAGGGCAGGTGCTGCTTGGCTGGGGCTGCAGAGGGGGTGGGAAACCAAAGGCAACACTGGTGATGGTGTGAGTGGCCTGCAGGTGTCCCTCCTCTGAAGCACCCTGGCGTGCAGTCAGCCCAGGCTCTGCTGCGGGCCAGTGTGAGGGCAACATAACTCACCCAGAGGCCACATAATCGGGGTTGGAGGGAGGTATCTCCGTCTTCCCACTGACTATTGAGGAGGGGGGCTGACCTGTTCAGCTCTAGATAATTGTTAAATATCCACAGCTAGAACCTGTATGTCCCTCTCAGGGTTAAATTAGGGTTTGCAAAGTGCCCAGGAGTGAAAGGGATCCTGAGGGATGTGCAATGTCTGCACTGCTGGAGGTGTTCTCCTCTGCCTGCACACACAGCAGTGGGAGGCTGAGGCACTGTGATGTCCATATAACTCAAGTCTCAACAACGAAGTGCTTATGTAACTTGAGTTATAGGATATCTATGTAACCCTAATATCAATATAACCCAAATCATGACTTTTTATCAATGTAGCTTGAAAAATATCAATATAACCTTCTATACTTACATAGCCTGAATCATAACTTTTACTTATGTAGCTTAAATCATGACTTCTATACCTATAACCTGATGCTTATAACCTGAATCATAACTTTTGATACCCATATAATCTAATGTGAATAACTTTATATGCA
>VXAZ01006690.1:605842-622061 GCA_013399875.1 Gymnorhina tibicen | reverse complement strand
TTTTTTTTTACTTTTTTTTTTTTGTTTGTTCCCCCTGATTCACGTGTTGCATGAAGGGAGGGATTGACAGGTCTTGCAGAAGGCAGAGCAAGCAGCCAGCAGCCAGTGCCCACTCTTCTCCCTGCTTCACCCGGAGTGGCCGGGGGCAGAGCTGACACAATTGCTTTTGCCAGATCCAGGGGACATTTCCCCATCTAGCCCCATCCACATCCCTGCTGTGCCTCTCCGAGAGCACCCGAAATCCAGTGCTGGTCACAGGCCCACGTGCAGAGGTGAGCTCAGCACTCTGGCCTTGCCGGAGGTAGAAAGCCTCCCTCCACGTGCCCTGTTTGCCTTGTCCCATCTGACTCCCCTTCTCTGCTTTACTCCCTGTGAGAAATTTGCTGGGCCGGGTCTGTGGAAAGCAGCTGGAAGAGTTTCATGCCGGCACTGTTTTTGTCTTTTATACCGCTCAGCAGGCTTGGGTCCATTCAAATGTCCCTTTCTTTTCTTTATTTTTTCATCTTTTCAGTGCAGCTTCCTACAATTTCAGCTTTTTGGCTGACTTGAGGCTTGAAATCTGTCTTTCCTCTTCCCTGTGCTTCCTCCTGCAGTAACCCTTCATGTGCCATGGCCTTGCTTTCCACAGGCACATGGACATCACTGGCTATGAACAGCACAGTGGAAAGCTGCTGACACCCAACAGAGCCACATATAAAGAATCTCACGGTGGAAAGTTTCCTGGACAAACTGCAACCTGTGCTGGCTCTGTTCTGCAGACAGGTAAGGCAGGTAGATGCCCAGCATCTTGGCACACAGGAGGACTGCAGGCTCAGGCAGGCCCTCAGGGACAGTCAGGAAGCACAGCCATTCCATGTCACATCTGCCTCTCCTGATAGCACAGCTGTGCCTCAGGCTTGGACACCCCCAGTTCTGGTGGCACAAATGTGAACAGGTTTCTGGCCATCTCATGTCTTCTGAGGACTTGCCATAGACTGATGCAGGAAGGCCAGCAGTCAGCTGCTCTTCCATGTGGCAGATGCCTGTGCAGCTGGAAGCCTGTGCTAAGACACCAGTGTGAGGTCCCACCACCAGCCAGCCATGCTGCTGGCAGCTGCAAGCTCAGCTGTTACTCTGTGGTTGGACTAGATGGCCTTTTCCAACCTAAATGATCCTACGATCAGCAGTGACGTTCACATTATTGGATAACAGTTAAAGCAGGGCAGGATGAGTTATCAGAGGGGAATGGGAACCCTCACTAGGCTTCTACCAACCTACCTAACTGCAAGGACCTGCAACACAAAAGGACTTTTTGCTTTATACTGATTTAAACCATATTGGTAAGCCAGCCTGGAGCTGGTCTGATTTCCCCCAGCTCTCGCTGGGGGGCATTTTGTGTGTGTGTTTATTTCTGGATGCTGTTCACTGCGTGCACACTATCATATGATTCTGTTTGATGCTGGAATTAAATAATAATAGTAATAATAGTAGTAATAGTAATAATAATAATAATTATTGTTCTATCCTTACACATATGGTGTGATGCTGGCACCCAGTTCCCAAATAGCTGGAGTCAGACGTGGAGCTCAGCACAGTTTCCTGGAACAGATCCCCAAGTACTACAGATAACTGTCTCAAGTTTATGCTCCAGACTGGGCAGCTCTTTTGGGTTTTATTTTTGTTTAAGAAACGTATTTGCCAAAAATAGGCTCTTGCTGATCTGGAATTTTTTTTGGATATTAAACAAGCCAATGGCAACAACACAGGAGTCATCCTTGTCACAAGGGTCAACCTCATCCATCTTTTTAAACAAGTCAGGCATTTCCAGCCTCACAGCCCTGCCAGCTCCATGCCCCCATCCCAGCAGCAGAGTGCAGGGCAGACTCAGTGCCTGGCAAACCCAGCCTGGTCAAAAGCAAAAGGCAGGTCACTTTCTCTTAAGAAATGCTCTTTCCTGCTTTTTATCTGTGGTTTAGGGTTTTTTTCATATCATTTCATGGCATTTCATTTGTCCTGCATATTATATAGGGAAACCTTATTATTTTTTTTTATTCTGTTTCATTTTAAAACTATTAAAACCATCTGCCACTTAGTAAACACTAACATATTTTCTTTTCTAGATCAAAGTGTCTCCTGTCTGTGTTGTAATGGAAGTTTGACATTACTTTTTTACAAGACAGGCAGGAGACACTTTGATCAGGTGCCAAACTGTTTCACTACAACAAACAGGCAACACTGAGCTAGAAATGATAAGATGTTATTATGCGCCGTGATGATTTCATGACATGTCAGCCATGATGTTAAAAAAACCCTACAGAACATATAACTTTTAAAATATCACTGTGAAATTCCAGATTTTTTAAAATAAACAATTTATGAATTGAAAACATTCCTCTCATATTTTTCTTCTACAGATTTATGACCACTTTGTAGCATTTTTGGCTATTTTTTTGTAATCCTTTTAATTTTGGTCAGTATATTCTGTCAAAAACATTTCATTGAAAAAACTCTGATGGATTCAACTTAAAAAAATTTTTTAAAAAGCCTTTCTATAGACAAAATATTTTTGTCCCTGTCAGAGAACAAAGGAATCACCTGCTAGCTCTTTTGTCATTCCTAAATAAATTAATTACTTGAGGATTATTTCATCCATGTTTCTCAAATGCACTGCTCCGACCAGCCCCCCATACATGTTTGCCTTTTATCCTGGGATGCAGGATGACTCCACAGAGAGCCCGTGGCTTTTCAATAACATAAATACTGCAGCTACACACTGAACAAACAAACAAACAAACACATGCACATTGTAATTTCTGTCTNAAACAAACAAACAAACAAACACATGCACATTGTAATTTCTGTCTTAATTTGCATTCTGCAGAGAAGATGAGCTCTTCCATAGTCACCTATGCCAAGCACATGGACACCACAGACAGGCTGGGTGTGAGTGTGCAGGCCCTGAACACAGGAGTTGCAGGTGGAGCAGGTAAAGACAACCAGCCTCTCTTCCTCTCCCTAAAAGCAGGTTTTCTCCTGCTTTGTCAGCAGAAACTATTCCAGCTTTCCATGTGGACAGTCACAGCTGAGGAAGCGTTGGTTATCTCTGATGGACACGGCAGCTGGTGGAGGTGTCTGCAACCCAGGATAACTGGTAGTAGAAGGGAAGCAGCATGCACAAGGTCTCACGACTGGGAAAAGATGGGCACTCCTCCTCATCTGCAACTTGCAAATTATTTCACCCCAAATGAGGTGACAAAACTTCATGGGCCAATACAAAACTCCATCAAAAAAAAGTCTGATTAGGTATTAAGAAAAAAAACCCAAACAACACTGCAAAAACTGGAAGAGGTTTGTCCTTGCAGGATTCCAACACTCAGGTGAACACAGTCCTGAGTGATCTGCCCTCATGCCAAAATTAGCCCTGCTTTGAGTGAGAAGTTAGAGCACATGACCTCCACAGGTCCCTTAAAGGTTCAGTCATTCTACATCTATGCCACTGTGTCCCTGCAATTACGTGATGAATCCCAGGTCAGGAGATAACAAGTCTCAGGTTTGCCCAAGCATGATCTCGTATCCTTACCCACAGCAGCAATGGATTTGCTGTGGTGGTGGTGCAGGTGTCATCTCCCATTCCAGGCATGTGCCATCAGAGGCACAGCACCCAACCCTTCTAGGAGAAAATCCTTGCCTTCCCAAATAACTGCATTTCAAGCATGCATTTGAACTGGTCTGGGGTTGAAGGACTCATATCACACCACCCAAGGTCAGGAGGAGACCCAAGGCGCACCAGTCCAGGGACATTTTGGCACAGCGAGTTTTTTGTCCAACACAACCACACACTGGTGTGGCATCAACACACAGAGCGTGGGTGAGCACTGCCCAGGCCACTGCACAGCGGGGTTCTGTGTCAGTACGTGCAGCACAAACAGGCACCAAGCACAGGTCACTTCATGTTTGGGTCTGCTTTCACCCCCTGATGCTTCGGGTCAGCAGGTGTCACTGCCTGGAAAACGACTTTCCAGCATCAATGGAACAAAAGTTGCTCAAGAAACAATTAAGCCTTAAATCATCCTCTCCTCTTTTGAAAGTGGGTTGTTTAGAAACAAAAGCCATAGGATTGTGTACATTTGTTATTTCAACCCAGTGGTAAGTATTTTAATGTGCAATAAATCATTATTCACAGGATCACAGAATATGCTGAGTTAGAAGGGGCCCCCAAGGATCATTGAGTCCAACTTCTGGCCCTGCACAGCACCATCCCCAAGAGTCACACCATGTGCCTGAGAGCATTGTCCAAATGCTTCTTGGTCTCTGTCAGGCTGGTGCTGTGACCACTGCCCTGGAGAGCCTGTTCCAGTGCCCAACCACCCTCTGGGTGA
Source organism: Gymnorhina tibicen (assembly GCA_013399875.1). NCBI lineage: Eukaryota > Metazoa > Chordata > Aves > Passeriformes > Artamidae > Gymnorhina > Gymnorhina tibicen. The sequence continues at coordinate 617,703 of VXAZ01006690.1, read as the reverse complement.
AGAACCTTTTCCTGATACCCAACCTAAACCTCCCCTGACACAACTTCAGGCCATTCCCTCAGGTCCTGTCACGGGTTACCAGAGAGAAGAGATCAGTGCCTGCCCCTCGTCTTCCCCTCACGAGGAAGTTGTAACTGCAATGAGGTCTGTCCTCAGTCTCCTCCAGGCTGAACAGACCAGTGATCTCAGCCATTCCTCATATGGCTTCCCCTCCAGGCCCTTAAATCCAGAGGCTAGAGGGTTGGGTTGGGCATTGCAAACCAACCAGCAACAATGCTATTATTCTATGATTCCAGTTTTTCAAACAACTCTCCTGTCCTTTGCTACGCTCCTGATGAAGTTCTGAAAGGATGACATGTAGGGGACTAGAGACGGGGCCATTACTGCCACTGGTTATTTTTGCTGGAAATGGCTGTTGCTATTTTTCAGTCTCGTTGACTGAGCCAGCAGTTTCTGGAAAACAGAAAAGTCTGTGCTTCTCTTGACCCTTCAAAACAACCTAAGATTTAGGAAACCTGTTGTCGGAGAGTTCTGGATCCACAGACCTGCCCTCACCGTTGGGGCTACTGCGAGAAAACACCGCTGGCTGTAGGGTGGCCATGCCCCGGGGCACTGAAGGGCATTAGCCCTGGTGCCTGGGCACAGTCTGCAAGAGCTCCAGGGAAGCAATCTTCTACAAAGCAGTTGGTGCCAAACACTGCCCAGGTTGTACAGCTATAATAATTCTTTTGGGGTGAGTGAATGAACACCACTGCCTCTGAACTGAAAGCTACTTTTAAGAGGCTCAGTAGAGCTGTAGCACTCTGTAACCCCAATCTGAACACTGTTTCCCCTCACCCATCTGCACAGCTGAAAGAGAGTGGCCCTTTGCCTTCCTCACTTTTGTAAACAAGGCTGCAACCTTTATTCTTGCCTTGAGGAACAGATTGAATTGCTTTTGATGATCCAGAACAATGTCATCCTTTATTCCCTCTTCAAAAGCAATTAGTATTTCAGCTTGATTATTTGCAGATAATATGAGTCACCAGATAAAACACATTGAATACAAAATGCTCCTTGGGAGGGAAATAGATAAATGGTATTTAAGGTTAAAAATCCAGCATATGCTTAAATATCACAAAACTGTCACACATCAAGGAAAAAAATTCAGTCCCACTTTGTGAAACAGAAGGGTTGATCCTGTGTTTGTTTAACCCCAAACCCTTAATTAATTTGTTGCAGGATCAGGGCACCATGACACCAAAGGCAGATTGTGTCACTGTCACAGCACAAGAACAAGTTTGCTGCAACATGATTTCAGAGTTGTCAAACTATCCAGAATTTCAGGCCAAATATGTCATTTCATCTTAAAAAACAATTTTGGATTTTTTTTTCCTCTTATTTCTTTTCTGATTTCTAGCTTGGTGTATTGCAGCTCGTTGATATTTTCAGCTCTTTTACCCAGAAACCCAAGGCTAGAAGCTGACTCATTCTTAATAGATGGTACAAGTCTCACAGGAGCAGCATTATTTCAGGAGCTCACATTTTAATGGGAACATCAAATCTATCTGGCATTATGATAAGGTCATCAGAAATTAGCAATACTGAAGGTTTATCCTGGGTTTGCTTCTAACATAGATGATAGCTGATATGTCCTTTCTCTACTGATGTTGCTAAGTAGCCTCATTGGCAAACTTTGAAGTTAAGTATATATAGAAATGGAGTTCTGTGAAAATTTAGACCAAAAATAAAGGTTGCTTTTCTTTTCTCTCTTTCTAAAAGGAAAATTAATGTCTGAGAGTTTTCATATGCAACATCTCAAAAGGGTACACGTGTTTTCATTTCAACCTTTCCCTAGGCTTGGCTGGTCTTCCAGGAGCTGGATCAGCAATGAACTGCCAGGCTTTGCTGGAAGGACTCTTCCTTCCCCCTGGGATGTACATCACTGTGTGCAGAACTGCTGTTGCCTTCTACGGAGTGTTTTATATTTACGTTAGTTTTTTTAGCATTGATACAAGAATTCTTTCCTCTCTAAATTACTAACAACTGATACCTGCACTTTCACATCCCCAAAAGGAAACTTTTTTAAATAAAGGGGTGCTTGCCACTGAAGCAGTGTGGTGAACGTTAATTTTACCTCCAGATTGCCTATGAGCAGCCATGCTGAGATGAAATTAGAAAATCCATGGAAAGTGGAAGTGTTTTCCCCTGGGCTACAGGGTGCAGAGGTGCAGCCCTCTCCTCACCCCATGTGCCTCACCACTGGCCGGGGGCATAACCCTCACGAGGAGCTCCTCGAGAGAAGGGTGGGTGGGCAGTGGCCAGCTGGAAGCTCCCGTGTCACCTGTCTTACAGGCCTTCCACCTCCTGCTCCAACGGGCTCAGCATGGATGGCCGGGGGGGTCTGGGCACATACATGTGTTCTCCCAAAACCCAGATTGTCCAGGAGCAAGTTAAAACACTGCAGGCCTTGAGGATGCCCCAGTAGAAGAGCAGCCCCAGTCCTCCTCACTGTCAAATCTTTAAAACAGATAGGGACCCCTGCTAGATTTGCCTTCTCCTGTAATGTTTCACTTCATTTATTAAAAATACATTAAGAACAACAATATTGTGAAAGGCAGATGGAGAAAGCCCATGGCTGCAGGCTTCTCACCAAGGCTTTGCTAAACCCTGTACTCAGGGACACAGACAGATACAGCACTCCAACCCATCTGCTACACTCAGCTGCATTGTTCTGATCCCCATTCGATTTTCTCCCATCCCAGGTAAGTATTCAGTTTTCCCCTCTATCAGCTGGGGGCCACTTCTCCCTGAAGGCAGGGGAGCTTGCAGTGTGCTGCAAACCAAATCCACTCTCCATACTCACCTTCACTTTTCATTTCTCCTCAGATCCAGGGTTTTCATCAACTGCAAGCATCTTTTCTACAAAGAAACCCACACAAATCTCCCTTCTGGCTTCTTTCACTTGGGATTTTGCAAGCCTTTATAATCAGTTCTTACAAATGCTTTAAGCAAGACCACTGAAGCACTTTGTAACATCCTTCTGGAGCATTTATAAACAAGGTTGTGGTTCGTGTCAGCGACCAGCCTGACATCACTTAGAGACCACATTTACCTCTACCGTCATGGAAATATTTCCAAAGAGCTGTTCCTTTCAGGGGTTCAGTGGTCTGGCCTGCCCAGATGTTTGGTCCTCATCTCAGTCACCTCATAGGGTCACTGCAAGCAGGAATGGTGGCCCTGCAGCAGCTGGCACCAGGAAATGTGCCACTTACAGCACCAGAGACTGAATTAAGTCAGTGAAAAAGTCCGATTTCTTTGGTATGGACATTCCTATAAATTCATCATGCTTTCATGTCTATGCAAAAGATGCAATAAATTACCCCGGAGCACCTTTGAAACTCCTTAACATCCTACCTCCCATGGCAGAAAGATTCTATTCTGCAGCAGCCACTTTCAGTTCATTATAAAGCAGGTTTCATGGCCTCTCAGTGGTGCCAAGTTTCCAGCTTCTCTCTGGCTTTGCAAGGAACAGGAAGTGAGCTCCTGCAAGCCTCCTGTGAGGAATGGGCCCTCATTTCAAGCACTTGTAAGCGGGGCCAGCAGGGCAGGAGGGAGGACGAAGAGCAAAGCACTGAAGGCTGCAGGCCCAGTGAGCCCATGGAGGGCACTCTGTTCTGGCATCGCCCGGTTTCACAGAGATCATGAGTTTAAACACAGATCTAATTGAATTGCAGATGTCTTTTCTGATGGCTATCTGCTAGCAGAGCTTCAATTAAAGCAGGAGCAAAGAGGCAGAACAGGGAGGTTCTCAGTAATAAAACTAATGGAAGGAAGAGTGGCCATTTACTGCAGCCTCCACAGAGAGCAAAATGCAGGTAGATTCCTTTAACAAGATTTTTTTTTTGGGGGGGTGGGGGCAGAGATCTGAAACCTCAGCACAGATGCCCAGCTTCCAAATCCTAGAGATCCTGAGGGTATGTTGGACTGGAAAGCAGCTAACAGTAATTTAAATAATCCACGAATAAGCTCATCTCCATTGCTTCCAGTACTCCCTGATGAACAACTTCATCTGCTTTCCATTCGGAAGGCCACAGAGGTTTGTTCTTCTTGATTTTGGTTTTAAAGGCTGAAAAGTTTTATTTGCTGCCCTTTTGTTCCTTCCAAGATTAAGGTGGATTTGCCGTGAGCTTGCACTTGCCAGATCAAAACCTCTTGTCATTTTACAGTGCCTTTAGAGCTCCAAAGAGGGAGAACTTTACCAGAGCTCTCAGTCCATCCAGAGTACAAGACTATAAATTGGAGCATTATGACCTTTTTTTTTTCGCCTGTAGCTACTTTCTCATGATGACTTGAACCAGATCCAATGTGTATTACCACATACACATCACTGAAAAACCACCCCTACCCATTCTTCTTCGCAGCTGAAGAATCAAAATTAAGCTTCAAGATGGCCTGAGAATCTGGCTTAGCTCAGGAATAAGGTTTTTGAGAACTGTTTTCCCTTTCCTCAGCCGATTGTTACGCTGTACCCAAATTCCTGTTGTGCAATACTTTGGAGGCCTCTTGGCCATGTCCTACCGAAACTCTCTTGCTTCTTGGCGCAGCACAACTCTCCTGGGGGCATCTCAGTGGACAATCACCCCCTGGGATTCAGTTTCAAGGAAAATAATCAGAGTTTTGCTCATTTTCCCTTTTGAACTGCTGCCCTTTTCCGATGTATTTACAATGTAAGGAAGTCAGTTTATTCATGGTTTGACTTTTAACTTCGTTGTTGAGCTTGGCTTTGCTCCTGTTGGAAATTGGACCCCAGTTGAGGAGGGCAGTTGCCAGTGTCTGCTGGAAACTCCTTGCCTGGGATTTTCAAGCAGGCCATTTGTTGACCTAGCTCAGCACATACTAAATAAATGCAGTCAGAAGAGTCTGCTTACTCATCACAGGAAAAGGACTGGCCCAGTGGCAGGAGTTTTTCAGAATATCCCCAAACATTTCAAATGCCTGAGTTCATTCCAGGCTTCTCAGGAGCTCCCTCCAGCAACCATCCTCCATTTAATTTCATACATCTGAAGTAACACTGAACAGCAAAGGTTGGAATTGGGCTGACTTTCTTGAATTTATAACCTCTTTCAGGTTTACTCCAACAGAAAATTCGCCAGGAAGTTAAAAAGCATAATCTTAAAGAGAGAGGAGAAAAGTGAGACATAATGCATCATCTGTAAGATGTGGTCTGTTACTAACGTGCTCAGGATGCTTAACAAGAGGTTTTGCAAATGGCACATATTAAGTAAACAAGTATGCCTTCAGCCAGCAAGCTGCTATTTCTCCCTGCAAGGAATAAATAATAATTAAAATTCTTTGTATTGAGATTTGTAGCTACACAAAATCAAGGGTGGTAATTCCCAAATAGCCTTTTGGAGTTCTTTCTGCAGCTGAAACACAGGAAGCTGCCTCCCAGGCATTGATTTATTCCATAAGAATTAGGGAGAGGCATCTCTAAGGCACTGCATTTACTCCCCTGCTGCTGGGAGGTTTTGTCTGGGTGCTCTCTGGACAGTTTCCAGGCATGTTATTGAAGAGTATTTCTCTTTCCTTTCATAACAGTCACTCGCTCACTCCCCCCACTGGGATGGGGGAGAGATTTGGAGAAGTGAGAAGACTCATGGGTTGGTATCAAGACAGTTTAACAGGTAAAGCAAAAGCTGTGCACACGAGCAAAGCACAACAGAGAATCCATTCACCACTTCCCATGGGCAGGCAGGTGTTCAGCCATCCCCAAGAAAGCAGGGCTCCATCACACATAATGGTGACTTGGGAAGACAAACTCCCTAATTCCAAACATCTTTCCCTTCCTTCTTCTTCCCCCAGCTTTATAGGCTGAGTATGATGCCATATGGTCTGGTATATCCCTTTGGGGTCAGCTGTCCCAGCTGTGTCCCCTCCCAGCTCCTTGTGCACTCCCAGCCCTCTCACTGCTGGGGTGGGGCGAGAGGCAGAAAGGGCCCTGACTGAGTCAGCGCTGCTCAGCTGTAACAAACACATCCCTGTGTTATCAACGCTGTTCTCTGCACAAAACCAAACCATAGCCCCACACTAGCTACTATGATGAATACTAGCTCTATCCCAGCCCAAACCAGCATATTCTCCATTCCTGATTCCATACCGTTTACATCACGCTCAGGTCCCACACTATCCAATACATCCTCATTACCCAGCACCACTGTCACCATCTTTGATACAATACACAGACATAATTTCCTCAATGTATGGATCACTCCTGTGAAACATCTGTCAAGCATCCACAAACATCCACAAAATGTCCTTTGAGTTCATTTAGTCCATGACTGTGGTCTCACTCAGGACAGGAGAGGTGGTGTGCTGTGTGGAGTTACTGGGCACCAAAGCCAGCTCAGGTCACTGCTGCACTTGCACTGCTTTCTGTAAGGCTTGTCCTCCACTGGTTTGGGTGATTCCTGCTGTAGTAATTCCTATAACCTGCAAATCAAACTCCATATTACAATAATTTCAAGCTGTTTCCATTACAATCTCCACCCCTGGTTTATTTGGACCACACAATGGGGTTTAAAATTGCAGTTAACTCTTCTGCTTGCCCTGCTCTGGCTTGGACTTTTCAACAGACTGCAGCCCCTTAGGAGTGTACCTGCTCCAAGTGAAGCCTTATCTACGAGCCACAGGCCTTCAGGTCTTCAGTCCATGCTGTGGCATGGACTTACCCACAGCCACAGTCGCTTTGAGGCAGACCAGCTTCAGCACGGTCTTTTCCATGGGCCACAATGCCTTCAGAGATGTACCTGCTACAGCATGGCCTCACCCACAGCCAGTCCTTTCAAAAGTAAACCTGCTCCAGCACAGCCTGATCCATGACTGCAGTCCCTCCAGGGGTGTACTTGCTCTCTCCTGGGCTTATCCACAGCCACACACTTTGGGGTACTCTAGCATGACCTCAAGCACAGCCACTGATGTTTCGAGGTGTGCCTTCAGAGGTCCAGCTGCTGTGGCACAGACGTAACCATGGCCACAGACACTGTGAGATGTACCTGCTCTGGCATGGGCTTATCCAGGGCCACAGATGGCTCAGGGTGTCCAGCTCCCAAGTGGACTCACCCACAGATCACAGGCCCTTCCACTCGAGTTCATGCTGGAGTTCCAGTCTGTCCAGTACAGCGGCACAGCAGCAGCAGCTCTGGCCATCTGCCAGCCTGACACATCGCCATGGCTGTTATCAAAACGTTCCCAGGCACCGCAGAGTAAGGTGATAAGTAGCACAGTAGTGCAGTGAGCAGCCACTAATGAGCACTAGACTCAGGCAAGCAAGCCCCATGGCAAACAGGAGCCTGTCGATTGATAGCAAAACAGCAATAATAGCTATAAAATTGATCTGGCACATTCCAATCACATCTGGCAGTACTTCGAGCCCCACAGCAGGCGACAAAAAAGGACTGTTGTGGTTTAACCCCAGGCAGCTGCTAAGTGCCACAACAGCCACTTGCTCTTATTTCTCTTTCCTTCCACAACAGTCACTTCCTCACTCCCCCACAGTGGGATAGGGGAGAGAATCAGAAAAGTGAGAAAACTCGTGCATTGAGATAAAGACAGTTTAACAGAGAAGCAAAACAAGGAATCCATTCACCACTCCCCATGGGCAGGCAGGTGTTCAGCCATCTCCAGGAAAGCAGGGCTCCATCACATGTAACAGTCATCTGGGAAGACAAACACCATCATTCTAAACGTCCTCCCCTTCTTCCCCCAGCTCTATATGCTGAGCACAACACTGTATATTATGGGATACCCCTCTGGTCCACTGGGGTCAGCTGTCCAGGCTGTGTCCCCTCCCAGCTCCTTGTGCACCCCCAGCCCTCTCACTGGTTGGGTGGGGTGAGAGGCAGGAAAGGCCCTGACTCAGTGTCAGCCCTGCTCAGCTGTTAACACTGTGTTATCAACACTGTTTTGGTCACAAATCCAACCCATAAACCCATACTAGCTACTCTAAGGAAAATTAGCTCTACCCCAGCTACAGTCAGCACTGTCAAGTATTTACAGAGGCCCCAGAATCTGAACCACCTTGCCTCAGAATTATTTGCCAAAAAAGTATTGGTTTAAAAAAAAAAAAAAACGGAGAAGCTGTAAGAGGAAAAAAACCCAGCAAACGGGTCTCAGTGATAGTCTCCTTTGATCAGTTTATCATATTGCTGTTAAAAATAAATCCAGTGTGCAGCTAATTGACAAGAAGAAATTACATGACAAACAGCTTGAATATAGCCTGAAGGGTTACTGAATTGGAGATACGCAGAGAATAAAAAGCTTGACATATAAAAGATAGGTTACATTTAATATGACTCTCAATGTGAATAAAACATGAGCATCACAGAGTTTGTAAAAAGAAAAATTTTGGTGGAAAAAGACAACATTCTTGACCACTGATAACATTTGATTTAAAGTTCTCTAAAAAGCTATTTGTTCTAGAACAAAAGCAAAAATCAAAACAATTCATTCCAGAAGTATTACAACATAACTGACAAAGAGCTACTCTTTGTCTGGATTTCAAGCGCAATTTTAGTCAATTTCAATCCATTTCATGAAGAAGCTGCAGCTTTGACAGAGCTATTGCTAAAATCATCTCGGCAACAAAATATTGCTTGGCCTCACTTTAGCAATTAATAAACAGCTCCAAGAACCAGTTCCACAGTTTAGAACTACGCAGTACGCAGATGACCAGATTTGCCAATGTTGATTTGCCACTGTTTAGTACAGTGTACTAATATTATGAATGTATTACCTAACCAAAATCCTGAAGCCTTCCAAATCCTTTATTAAAGAACAGTTTAAAAAAAGAATCTTGAATTTAGAATATGCTGAGGCTGTTCTTCAAAGAAATAAACCCAGAGGTCAATTTCATTTTTAAACAAACAATCAAAAAACCCAAAACTTTTGCAAATTTTGGTAACTGAAGCAGGTGAAAAAGTCGATCTGTGTAAGTATATAAAAAAGTCAGTCTTTGCAATGTTACGGCCTGGAAGCACTAAAGAGACAGTCAAAAATATAAAGGCAACTGGAGACAATTAAGCCCTTTAAAAAGCACCAAAATTAGCATTCCTTTTGTCTGATCCAAATAATTCAAGTGTTGTTTTGCCACAAAGGCCATCATCAATTTCTAATTTTAGCTTAATCCATGAAAAAGAAAAATCCTGCATTTCTCTTTGGTGTTTCCTCATTAAGAACACTCTTTAAATTGTACACTGGAATCTCGAGAACACAAACTATGGATTCAAGTTCATACTCATGCAAGCACTTTGATATGGCAGTCCAAATAAAGGCATTTCAGCTACTTGTGATTCAGCTAAGCAGTGCCTGAACTGCTACATGGTAAGTATCCACCAAAAGCAAGAATTTAGCTATAAATTACACATTTAGATATAAATTAAACAATTTAGATATAAATTACACAAGAGTGACCTGTCCTACCTTTGAACCCTCAGCCTTCTAGTTCCCTCTGCTACACTTGATTACTCTCAGTAACAAGAAGCCTCACAAAAATAGTATCTCCTGATTTTCATTACATGAAGCAGTCATACGACCCTATAAAAAAACCCTTGTAATTAACCCTTATATTTTAAATCAAAGTAATTTCTTGTATTCACACTTTAGGTCACTGCTGTAAAACTGCAAATTCCTTTGCTGCCCTGGCTGCAGTGTATCGATCACACCTTTGCCACTCATTCACCTAGAAACTCATAAGCTTAAATTCAGTTTGTTGTAATCAGTATTACTAAAGCAGCATTTCTTCCAAAATGACACACATGAAAGTGCAAATTCTTCTCCACATTTTTCAGAAGGCAGAATTAATACTGTAATACAAGCTGACCTGGTGGGATAGCTGCAGTGCTTACTGCCTCTGTCACCGAGTTAAGGGTGGAGCTGTGCCAGCATGGGATGACCAGTGCACAGGCAAGGGCAGTTTGCCGCTAGGGAACAACGTACATATTCATATACAACAGATATCCGTGGCCCTACAGTCCTGACCATACAGGACTGGACCAAACCCATCAGTTTTGCCTAGTCAGGCGCCTTACTCCCTCCTCCTTCATTCAACTTCAGTATAAGTGCCTGTTTTTAAGAGCTGTGGAAAGCAGGAGCTGCATTTTAGCTGAAACTAAAGATCTAAAGCCAACAGGCAGGATCTTGCACCAAGACTTAAGCTTCCTGACCTCACTACCGATGTAAAACTGCATTGCAACATCCTAAAAGTGGCTGTGGTTAACACCAATACAATATACAAACAGTGATTTATCAACATTGTATGCTTTATTGAAAGTTGACAAGTGCAACAGTTAAATACATTGACGTGTTACAACTGTAGAGAACATGCACAAAAACATATGCATACTACTATACAGATCATATGCAAAAAAACCCATACTGGGAAATCCGGTTCTTTTTTTCTTTAATTCTTTGCTAGCAGGGCTTGATAAATTTTTGGAGTGGTTTTCCCCATCTTGAACCAAACTACAATGAACAATGATTTACTTCAAGATAATCAGCAGCCAGGGAACTTCAGAAGTTACACAAACAGCATCAATCTGCCAAATTCTGAACAGTTGCGTAGGTGCATTCTTATTTATGTAGCATAAAAAAAAAATTCTCAAACTTCTTCAGATCAGCCAATGAAACAACTAAACTTCAATCTGTACATCCTAAATAGTTACAGTTTTCTATTTTACAAAGTAATTACACTAAATACACAAATATACAGTAGGCAAATAACCTTCATTGTAATTATCCTATGACCCAACAACTGTATTGTCACCTACCTGTTTTCTATATATAATACAGCTTTATGCACCTGTCCACTGCTTCAGAAAACGGTGCAAATATTTGCACTTAAGGTTTCAGGTGACAATTAAGTGTTAAACACTGAGATTACCTTTCTCCCTCTTCCTCTTAGATCCTATGCACCAGTCCACACTTTGGAACCCCAACGCACTACAGGGGACTGAGCCATCACTTTTTACTCCAGTCTATTTCTTCATGTTTGTTTCCAAGCTTGAAAAGCACTCGTATCAGTTGTATCACTGGATGATTGGAAGATTTAACAACAAACAAAAAAAGTTCAGGCATGCAGCTTCGTTTCTCAGCCATTTGCAGAAGCTGCTCAAGTCCCCAGTGTATTTGTGCTAATTCTCTGGAAGAAGTTTATTTTATTCAACCAACCTAAGAACATAGACTCCTTCAAGCCAAAGGGGTAAGGGAGGTAAGAGAGAGACAGATGAGTGTGTAATACAAGGGGAAGAAGCCTCTCCTGATGTGTGCAAGGCATGAAGTCCTCAGTCTGGGTAGCAATGTACATTGAAATGGATGAAGGGTGGCTGTGGCAGATTCCCGCTAGTCCTCCTCGCTCTGGGCAGTCCAGAGGCCAGCAATCATGATGGCAATGACATCTTGAGCTATGCTGAAGGCCCTGAGCCCTGTGATGCCGGCTGAGCAGGCTGCTGTGTCGTCCCTTGTGACTGGGAAGAGGAAGGTGGAGAACCAGTCTGCAGCTGTGCTTGGAACTGGGCAAGCTGCTCTGGGCTGGCAAGTGTTTTTAGCAGAGTATTTTCTTGCTCCAGCTGCGAGTTCTTCTCTATCAGCTCTTTGATTTGCTCTTTGAGGACCTCCACTTCCTCCCGCACTGCGTACATCAAGTGACTCTTTACCAGATCCTGAAATGCGTAAGAGAGTGTGAGTTAGGAAAGCAGCGCAGCGCCCGGCCCGGGCTCCCAGCCTGCCCCGCCGGAGACGCAGCAGACCCCCCCTATGCAGAGGGCCGGTGTGACCCCCGGCCCCAGGCAGCGTTGTCCCGACAGCGGCCGTACCGTGCCGGGGCC
>VXAZ01006690.1:512863-602740 GCA_013399875.1 Gymnorhina tibicen | reverse complement strand
AATAATAAATAATTAGCGGGCCCGGGGAGCGGCGGGGAAACCCCGCACGGCCCGGCGGGAGCGCGGGACGAGCCGAGGGGCCGCCCGTGGCCGCGCCGACACCGCCACCTATCGGCGCGCGGCAGTGGGAAAGTCCCGGTGCCGGCTCCCACGCTTATCCAGCGAGCCGTACCATCGCCCCGGCCCAAGATCCGCACATTTCAGCACCGCAAAGCGAAGCCCGTAACCGGCAGCTCTGCCCGCTTCGCCCATGCAAAGCAGTAAAAGCAGGATACCCACACACTGCAGATACAACTCTTCCAGACACCTACAATCCCCCTTTATCCCTTACACACACCTTATGAGCTCATAAAGCCATTTATGACAAAAATATTCAGCCACGAATCATCTACAAAAGCACATACGGCACAAACCTGTGGATTTCTAGCAAGCCGGCTGATACTATTCTACAGACCCAGGGAAAATACCTATTCACTTATTTTTAGATTGCACCATAAGGCACTTAGTCTTAAAAGTTACAGCACATGCATTACTAATTTAGGAAAAGATTATTCTCCCACCTAACTGTGGTGTTTTTCTCAACAAATGTTATGCTCTCATGTGTCATGGAACACAGTAACTACATTCAGTGCCTGTCCAAGTGATCTTCTCTACCAGTAACAGCTTAGAAAAGAGACCCAAGCCTGAACTAGACCACCATGAAATACTGTTACAAGAAACAGCTAACCTCTAAAAGCACTCTTTCTAGACCTGCACTTTCAGCAGGCATTATATTACTTAAAGGCGCAAAAAAAATAAAGTCAAAAACCTCTTCCAGTCTCTATAGCAGACTTCTCCAAGAGCTACAAGTCACATACATCACAGGTGCTGCTCCCAGAGAAGCAGGAAAGCCAGGAGGCACGGAATAATCATCTTAAAGCTAAATTAAGCATTTGCGTATCTGCATCATCCTTCTTAGTTTATTTATGTTGTCCTAGACTACTATTCTTTCATTCAGTAATGCCAGCAGAGTAGTACAAACTAATCCTGTTCACAGGGAGGTCACATTTAAGAATAATAGCTCCTCATAGCCACTTTCCCGCTACCACAGAGGGTTCACATCCCACAAGGGCACAGCTCTCATCTCACCCTTTGGATATCTGCGGAATTTGCACAGGATAGGACCTAACAGGCTGAAAATTAAAGGAAGTGTTTTAGAAAAACCCTTCCCTGTACTGACTTGCAAATGCGTGACAGCAAGTAAACTGAAGCAACACATTGGAACGTGCATCAGGCTCCAGCTTCCCCCCTCCTGAGAGACAAACACCAGAAACCACTTGCTATACATACACTTCCCCATGCCACTTTCTCTGCAGAGGTTACTCACTACACACCATGGTACTCAACATATTCAGTGATCAAGTGAGCCGTTTAATAGACAGTGCCAGAAGCACATCATCTGTACTGGAATCTGTATCCACTTCTGTCATTGACTTGATCTAAATAATGTCCTATGACAGGTTGGGCTTCAACATCAGTAATGTCTCAAATGACTACTCCCCATGGCAGTTACTCAGCACAATTACCAAAACTGCAGTTGGACAAAAGCTCTGCGACAAACTCTGTCCCTTGTAGTTCTTTATCAGAAAAAGAGCAGAGTAGGTGTAAAAACAGTCCTACCACTGCTAATCAGGCTCTTATAAAAGAATTTGAAGATAGCAAACTCACAGGCCTGGACAGACATATCCTCAAAACTCCTGTTTTGCTCTGTTGCAGGACAGGCAGCAGACAATTGTATATAGTTTCATTCGTACATGTGGAAATAAAGTCATGGATACATTCCAAGATGGTTGTTAGTTCTGCCATAATGACTGATAATTATCAAATGCCATTATTCCATTTACAACAGAAAAATGATACCATTCTCAAACTAAATTAACAAAAACACTGCCATCTTTAATCTATATTAATCTTCACAAAGAAGAGATAACACATACGATCCTAAATCAAATTCTCACTAAACTCATTAACCATCCTCCATTGACTTCAGTGGGCTCTTAACAAAATCTGTCATTTATTTTTAGATGCCTACAAGCAGAGTTGTGATTCAACAGAAAGCTGTCAGCTGCGTAAGTAGGACTGCATATTAATATGAATGTTCTGCTTTGCCCACTCTATAAAAAAGCAAACCATAAGTGTCCCTTTATGGCTGAGAAAGCAGATCATCTAGGAAATAAAAAACCCTATGATATAAATTACTTTAATCTCCAAAACTGGGGTGACATTTTTTGGGAGGAGGGGACAGCACCACTATCGCCGATGTTCTCATCTCAACACCCCATCATCTGCCTGACAAGGACAAAGACTGAACTCTATATTTAGGACTGGCTTTTTGCTGTTGCTTTTAAAAAATATATCATTTACGAATTTAAAAAAAGTATACAGAAGATTTAAGGAAAACAGTTCTCCAAACTCAGTTTTCCTTTATAAGGGCGTCAAGATTACTACTGTGTTACTCAAAACCTTCTAACCACCTCTTTTAACACCTCATTAACGAATACAGGATATTCGGCTCCTGAAAAAGCTTAAATTCCTGGGAGTAGAGGTGAGAAAGGCTACAGAATTCCTCATTTTGATTAAGGCACTCTGGGTCTGCACTGGGTTGGACAAATTCATACCCCCGTTAGCCCGGGATATGTGTCGAGTCCCGTCACACCGTATCACGCGGTTTGGAAGCCTGCGTATCTACAGAGCACCCCAGGTGTTCACAAACTGCCTGAAGTAACAGAAAAAGACTCGGGATGGGTTCCTGAGAAATCAGCAGGGTAGAGTACAATAGAGTACAGGGTAGTAGCAAACAAGTAGCTCACCAGCATCTTTGATCGTCAAATAAATTGACTGCTTAAATTAAACATATATACAGTAGTCAAAGATTTTTTAGCACGTGTCACCTTTTGTAATATTTCAGCTCTTAAACACTGTTCCTCCCACTAAAATCATTTCCTCTTGTCTCAATTTATTCATGTTAAGCACTTGGAAAAGAGTGCTTTTCATCTTAAGCACATAATGAGGTAAACTACAGCACAGAATCATTTTGTTTCTATGCAAGTCTGGTTTGTCATACTTATCCACGTGTGTTAAAAAGTTCTTTCACTTAAAACATTTATCTTTTAAGTACCTTGTCAGTGTATGCTCCCTTCAGATGACAACATTAAAAGCCCTCGACAAGCATCTTCTGAACGTAAAATAAATCTCGTCTTTTGATGATGTTACAAAGATACCACACCAGAAACCATATTAGAAAAACAGCAGTTGCTGTCACAGCACACTTTCATCTTACACTCAGACAGGCTCAGATCCTGTGAACTTCAACTATGGTTTTCAACTGCAGAATGCAAGTTCTGAAGAGGTTAAAAATAAAATCTGCTAGTTACTCAAGAAAAAGCTACAGTAATTAGATTCTACCTGACATCTGACTGTGCATTTCTCTTGGCATCTAAAAATTGTGAATAAATGGCAGAGTACTCTTCTGCCTTAAAAGTCATAGATTCCAAACTCTTTGTGTCCTGACAGCAACCCCCCCAGCATCCAATTTATGCAAAATTGCTCCAAGCTAATAACCGAGAGAGAAAGCTCTGGCTGCACTTGAAATCAAGGACTGAAGGTTTATTTATTTCAATAGGCCATGTTCTTTTTTCTTCATCTCAGGAAAGGTACATTACTGGAGAAGCTGTCCAACGAACTTTCTTTCCCACAGTAAATCATAAATATTTTTAACAGACTAAGGACCAAAAAAACCAACCAAACAAAATAACCCCACCCACACAAGCCCCATCTTCAAATAGCCTAAATAAAGATCACAACTTCCTTTTCCAGACCCAAACTTTGAGCTAAGATCTTGATTTAAAGGATCCAAGCCACTAAGAACTTCCTGCTCAGCTCCAAAAGACATGTATTTTATTTCTAGATTGAATTCTGCTATTTCAATTTATGTACATCTGCTAAATTGAAAAAGCTCTTTCTACAAGACAGTACTCTCAGTTTTCCTTAATGTGAGCTTCTCCTCCCCCATAGTAATGTTATTCGCATCTATAATTTAGTTTATTAGTTTGCTAGAAATTGGGGGTTAGTTCCATGAAAAACAGATAAAAGGGAAAGCTATGCAAGATGCTAGTGAAATGAAGTGCTGTATTTGTAAATACCTTTTTTTTTTCTTTTTTCCAGATGTGCAAGCATAACTAAATAAATATTTAGTGGAAAGAATACATACACCCTACTGGGGCTCTGGAAATAACCTGACAGTATCTCTGATCGCAGTGCATACACAGAAGTATCATGCTGTGAGCTCTGCACAAGAGACAGAAGGCTGCATTTAAAGCAAGAAGATAACCATGTAAGATCAAAAGACAAACAAGGAACGGTTCTCACTGGTTCCTCTGAGGATATCCTCTTTCTCTTTGACAGGCAACTAATTGCCAAGTCAACCCCAGTTATTTTTAATGAGAATTATAATGATTCTACCAATTTTAATGCTGACAGAACAAAACATACTGTCTATAATCAAGTACCTGGATATAGCCAAACACAGAGATGACCCACTTGTTACAGATCAGAGAGAACTCTGCAGGGAAATGTGAGCCATCTTAAAGCAATTTTGATGCTTGGAGAGGGATGTATGGCATCCCCTTTCCCAAGATCATCCATGGGTAACCATCTAGCAATGCAGTTGGGATGAAGGGCTGTGTTCTGTATGTATCCAATGAGTTTCCAAGTCCCTTCATAGAGTCAGCTGAGGTCTATCACAACTCAAAACTTGAAATTACATCCAGATGCTACTCCACTTTAAATTTAAAGAAGTTATACATTTGCAGTAACATGTAACTTGGGAATCACAGGCTTTCATCATTTTAGAAACCTTTAAATAAGTAGGTGTGAAATATTTAACTTTACTACAGGTGAAAGCATCCTCCTCAGCATCCCAAAAAGTGCCTTTGTCCAAGGACTGCAAAGGAAAGAATCCACCAACATGTTAGCATCCTGAAAATTTTAAGTGAGACATCTGAGCCAGGAATTGATTTTCTTTCCTCCAGAAAGCTGCACACAATGTCACTCTGCAGGCTGACACTGTCCCCAGGATGGATGAGAAGAAGAAGTTTAGTGTCATAAAGCAGCATATATAGAAGAGTGATAAAATGTTACAACCTGTAAATTTCACTACCCAAAGCATGGAGCTGAAATTTATTTTACCTTTACATGAAATTTGGCTTAAGTAATTTTAGATTTAATGCACAGAAAGAGTGTTTGATTCCCTGGCCTTCTGTGCAATTTTCATGTGTAAGTGCTTTTCTCAAAGGCAAGAACACCCTGAAGTAAAAAAACACTTACACAAATATTTAATCCCACTTATTCTAACTGTACAACAGATTTTCAACCACTTAATCCAAAATTAAATGAAGAGGGAAGGAAAGAGTCACTGGAGCATTTTAAGTTACAGTTAACATAACATAAACATGACAAGTATAGGGAGCGGTTTGGCACACTGACACGACAAGCATTTGGAAAGATGAAATTCTCTATATTAAAAGGCATTACTGAGCCAGGGGACAAACAGCCCACGAGGGACTACAGGACAATGGCTGACACCCACGCACCCCAGGTTACCTTCAATAGTACACAGTGGGTTTAGTAACCAAATTAAAAATCAGACAAATTAACCTGTAACTAAGAAGGGTAATCTTTTATTATTTTTGAACTTGTATTATTTTCCGTTTCCTTAAGGCTGCAGAGAAACCACACCAGGTCTCATGAAATGGGGAAACTGTCTTACTGAGTACTGCTAATTGTGGAAGGGGGAGATGGAGGATATTAGGGCCCTTCATTTCCCGTTCCCAGCCCCTTGTAAAGCTTACACCCATTGTGCCTTTTTTTTTTTTAACTCCTTAATACATTTCTCTTTTCCCACCTTCTCCCCTGTTTCTAATTGTTACCCTTGAAACTATATTGAAAATCTTGGATCAGCTAATAATTTAGTCATGCTTATTAAAAAATATTTATAAAGCATTAACAGCTGGTCTACACTTCTCACTGAATATCATTTGCCCTTTGATGGCCATTTTTTGGTGCAACACTTGAAATTAAGCCTGTACTTCTCACAGAAGCCTATCACACTAGAAAACAACTCAGGGTTGCTGGGAACAAAGCCAAAACCTCTCCAATTAACCACCGTTGTCCTATGGTCTTCAGGAAGCTGGGAATGAAGTTCCCCACCCCAGCTTTTACAGAAATTCTTAAGAACAGCTGATGAAAAGTACAGAAACAAAACGTAAGTCCTCAGTGTGGGAAAGGAGCACCCGGGAGGGAATCCGATCTGCCCGGAACGAGGATGAAAATCGGCCACTTCTCAGCTTTTGTGGTGGCACATCCCTCGTTACCACCCTGCAGTGCAGAGCCATTTTAAGGTCATTCTGTTAAATAATAATGAATTCCCAACACTGCAACTCGTTTACACGTACAGAAAAATAAAGACAATAAGCTCAGAGTTCAGTGCCACTCTTCTTCCTCAGCAAGTATTTTAAGACAACAGACCTCTATCCAGTTGCCCATTTACCCTCGCCCAGTTTCAGTCTCTCTGCAATCACTGGCAAATGGCTTCACATTTGGTATCACTGGCTTCACTGGTATCAGCAGTACCAATGAACAAGTAGGTAAATGATTTTAGATTAACTCCCCTGCCTCCAATGCATGCATATTACACAAATTTGAAATGCCATATTTCCTAATCTCTGAGTGGTCAAAACACTCTACTCTAGTAATGCCACAACCCACAGTTTATCATAATTTGGTGACTTCCTAAGAAAATATGGGGAAAATTAAATACCTTCTGTACCATCCAAGAAGAACTGTACTTTAACAGGCTGAATTTATTGTAGCGTATTTAAAGGTATTTTTATACCTGAATGAAGATTTTCATTTGCAGAAATCAAACCCCATGTACCTCCAAACATTCAGGGAGCATAGGGAGAATTTCCACAAACAAGTAAGAATGTGACCTGATTTACTGCACAGTGCAGTGTACCCCAAAATCTTACTTTATCAGCCACTCAGTTGAGCATTTGTGGGACAATTTCCTGCCTAACCTGTAGCTTCCCCCTGTGACCTTCCCCCCATCTGTGAAACCAAGCATATGAGAGGAATTTGATGAATGCACATGCTTCAACTCAGTACAGCACTGAGAAACAGGTACAGCTCAACTCTGGAGTGGGAAAGCACTCCCAGGGTTCTTAATCCAGGCACAGCTTCAGTGATTTAAGAGACACAAATCCTGCTGACTCACAATCGCAGAAATCCCAACAGAGTATCTCCATTTACACTCTCCTTGCTGATGGAATAAATTGTAAAGCAATACTGATTTGAAATAGAATACAAGATACCTGGGAAAGTATGTAAGACTATGAAATGAGGTGTGCTTCAAAACTTAAAAATTACCTAAAGAACAGATTGATTGAAATTTTAATTTGACGTGGCTGCGCCTTATGGCTTTAGGGATGTATTACCTACTTTAGCACAACACTTCATTCTTGAAACCCTGCCACACTGCAAACCAAAGAGAACAGAACACAGATGTGCTGGCTCAGCATATTTTGAACATGTCCCTAGAGCACCTTCTGGGCCAGAGACTGCAAACAGCTGGCATAGGCCCAGGTCATCTACAAAAGGCTGTATACCCTGAAGTCCTGGTTCTCCTTCAAATGGGATCAAGCCTTCCTCAGTACCCTATGGATCCTGTAAAGGAACCTCAGGCAGTAAGAAGCTCTAATTTTCCACAGGACAGCATCTTCTAGCTCAAAAGCAGGAAGTACCTCGAGACTGTTGGATCCGTGGTGGCCACACGGGGCACACACCACTGACATTTAGCCACCCTTGAGCCACATTCTGCAAACGGCAGAAGACATTCTCTATCTTTTAATACACAACTTGCGAAGGAAAGATTACAGCATATAATTTCAAACCTAATCAGTGTCTGGGTAATCGTCTTTATGCAGTGATGGCTAAATTTATGAGTGGCACCCTGTTTATGAAGCATTCCTGTCCTCTCCCTAAAACTGCTGATGCATGTTTTTTGGTGGATATCCACTTAAAACATTTAATTAGATGTCCAAGGGTCTTTTGTATATACAAGGTCCAAGGCTCATGTATATACTATGTCAGGCACCTAACACTTCTGAAAAACAATTACTTCATCCTCCAGAAGCCACTATCATTATAATGACACCCTGAACCTCTGTGGCTTAAAACAATTCAAAATAAAACCCAATCCCTACAAAACCAAAACCAAAGCAACTGCAGTATCAGAAGTCTGAGTAACCCAGTTAGTAATGCATGGGAGTCCAAAACAACTCCCAGGTACATTTCTTCATTCTTACACAGGGTGTTAGCCCAGTGGCTGTTCTACACCATCAGAACAATGAGCTGCCACTCTGCTCTC
Organism: Gymnorhina tibicen; assembly: GCA_013399875.1. NCBI lineage: Eukaryota > Metazoa > Chordata > Aves > Passeriformes > Artamidae > Gymnorhina > Gymnorhina tibicen. Next base: position 594,276 of record VXAZ01006690.1, on the reverse strand, counting down.
AATATACGGGAAGGAGAGAAATCCCTACTGCAACACAGAATTTAAAGCCCCTCTTCCAGCTCCACAGACAGAGCCAGGGAACCACTGCTGCAGTGTCCCACCAAGCACAGAGGACAGAAGGATCTCTTCTAAAACCCACACTAGCTAACCTCCCATCCAGGGAGGCATGCCTCCTCCCACGCAAGGTACAGAACAGGGGAATTCCTCTCTGACTCTTCCCAGCTACTACTAACTGATAGAGGCCCATACCAGGTGAACAGTAACATCAATCAGCAGCTCAGGTACAAGCAATCATGACAACTATAAACAAAAATATTTTTAAGTGAACGTTTGAGTCACAGGGTAGCACTGCTGCCACTCAGTAGGCTCCTGACTTGAATTAGTTTGCCCAAACCTGTTTTTCAGCCCCATTTCTGAAGAACTCAGCATTTTAAAACAAGCTGTCAATAAACTGAAGCAGGTAGAAAAGAAACATTAAACCAATTCTGAGGTTGGGGGAATTTACTTATACTGACAGACTGAAAGATGTCAAGGTACTTGAAAGGATCCTTTAAATCCTTGGAAGGACTGAGATGTGACTTGAGTGAAAAATTACCTTTAAATAGAGGAAATACTAGGTTTAAGGAGCTATCAGACTCTTATTTCTTCATATTAGAGTGCAACTACTTAATATTTGCCTAATAATGAATTAAAAACCTCTTTTTTAAAAAAAGAGCATTAGCTCATAAGTACAGTGGGATCTCTATCCCTTTATATCATAGAATCATTTAGGTTGGAAAAGACCTTTAAGATCATTGAGTCCAACTGTAAAACTTAACATTGCCAAATCCACCAGTCAGGTAGAGACTGGATGCCCATCACTCAGGTACACTTTAAACAAATTTAAATGACTGATGTTCTGATAGGGATGACCTAAATGTAACAATAGCAAGACAGATGTTTTCATGCCTGCCTTCAATATTCATGTGTTTTAACCAACTACAGCCCATTTTACCCATCCTAAGACTTAACAGGTGTACGCAGTGCTCCCTCCTTCCAGTTTATGCCATAACCAGAGGCTGAAGTATCTTCTGACCTGTGTTTATTTCCCCCCACCCTCCCCAGGCTTACATCTTCTGCACTTCCAACCAAGTTTCAAAAAGAAACATGGAGGATGCCACACCCCCATTCATTCAGTACGAATATGGAAAGATGCTGGTGTACGTCCGAAGTGGACACAGTCACCTGTCTGCAGTCTGCACTACACGAGAGGCTGGAACTCCTCCACACCCATATAATCACTATTTCCAGCTGTCTAGTGCTAGACAGCCCCCTGGTAGCACATAGACATTAGGGATTGCTTTTCCAAAATAACTCAGTGGAGCTCCGGAGCCTAAACTCTGAATCTTGGACTGCATTCTGGCAGCCAAACTTAAAATGAAAAATATGTACAAAGTATTTCATTTTATTAAGAGTACAAGTCCTTCTCAGTATGCTGTAAAGTGCCCTTGACCAAGGACTGCAAGTAGGAAAAGATTCACCAACTGTATCCATATCCTCTAAGTTTTAAATGAGATGCCTGACCCCAGAATCGCTTCTCTTTCCTCCAGAAAGCCACAGACAACTGCACTCACTCTCAAATTCTGCATCTACACCAGAAAAACCTAAATGCTTCTTTGTATTTGACCCATGCATTCAGCAGGGCCAGTTTCAGGAAAAAACATATAGTCACATGCAATATTAGCCAAGAAAGGCTGCCATTTGCAATTGCCATTTACCATTTTTGCAATTAATGGTGACATGACAACCAGCCAACCTGAATTCACAGAAAAACAACCGGGAGAAAACCAGCATCTCTGCCAGAGAAACTAGAGGAAACAAAGGCAAATGAAAACTAAATAGAAAGTAGCTTGCAGAGTAAGACTACAGGAGAAACTGTCCACATTTTCTGTATAATGTTAACAGATGCAGACTTTGGTTTATTACTAGAGGTGTTACATCATGCTCTTGTGTGTATCAGTAAAAGTCAGTCACAGCAAAACCTTTTAATAATGCAGAAAGGTTAAAGAAAATCACTTCTACTCCACCACACCTTTTTCATGACATATTTTGTGGAATAGCTTGGTTGATGGTACAAAACAATCTCCTCAATACTACCTCCCTTGTTCAGTCACTGCTGTATCCATGCGCTGCTCATGCAAACATACCTGTTGCCATTATATATCAACTGCTATTATAGAAGATTTCCATTATACTTATCCTTAAGCATTCAGATTAATTTAGTACAATTTTACTGTTCATTTGAAAGTTCAAGCATGTTTTCAGAAACTGTCAATTACTGACAAAAATTTAAATTGAGCTTTAAAAGAAAAGTTTTCCAGTGTGCAATTTTATATTCTTTAAAGAGGCACCGTTCACAGAGGAAAGCTGTTCTCCACAGGCAATACCATAAACATAACATGACAAAAATATGAAGTTAAATGTATTAGTTGATATATGTAAACATTTATATAAGATCAAGGGGTTTAGATTTTAAGGGTGTGGCGTAACAAAAGCACCAGTTCAGAGATCAGAAGTTAGGAACAAATTCCATGCTCCCTCCCACAGATGGGTATTTTCCTTCTGTACACAGAAAAACAACTCTGCAACATGAAGAGTCAGGGCATTTTTTCCCCCCACTGTCATGTATTTTTAACTCAGTAAAATAATTATTCCAATTCACCAAGTTACTTGGTATTTACTTAAAACACTAGAAAGAACCACATCAAAAACATGCAGTTCATATTTTACTGTTTATATGGAAAAGGAGGTTGCAGAAGACTAAGCTGTATTTCAACGCTCTCCAACCATTTAACAAGACTTAACTAAAGATTAACTAAACTTTTCTTTCATCATGTGACAGTACAGAAGATAGTGCATATTATATATGAAAAATATTTGTATGAATACAAACTTATTTGATAATGAGTTTCAAATCCTGCTTTTTCAAATTCTCTTTTTTGGTTTAGTATTACATTACTTAGATTTGTAATAACTAAAATAACATTTTTGAAAAGAAGAAATAAAAGTACTGTAAGAGCAAATGTTTTATAATAGGGATTATTTTAAATACTGCAGTAAAGATATTTCAAGGCATGTAGATTTTCACTGAATAAGTTATCAACTCTGCATGACAGTACTCTCAACCAGTATGATATTCCTAGCTTGAAATAGTTTTAACAAATGCCAAGCACCTTGCCTTAGAAGTATTAAATACTTGTACAAACAAAATAAAATAACCTCCCAAAAAGTAAAACAAATCAGGCATCTACATATTAAAAACTTTATAAAATACCTCTTTAGATGTTGTTCCAGTTCCAAAAATAACACTTTCATGATTATTTGGTCAGGACTTTGTTTCTGGAGAAGTGTCACTTTCATTGATGTATCTATTTAGTACCTGCTGATTAGTTTCCCCCAGGTGGAGGGTCAGAAGAAATACCTTTCGGTCCTTGGCGGCTGTAAGATTAGCATTAGCATTCCACTATTAACCACACGTCCTGAATTCTGCAGCACTTTAAAGAATCGCAAAGCCTTGCCCATTAAAGATTATCCACTTGCTTCAATTCAAAGTTTGCTGAGTTTAATACTGGTTGGTCACAATCAAGAAAAACAAGAAGGGCGAACAGTGACACCACAGATCCTGAGGTCACATGGTGTTCTGTTACATAAGGCATCAAAAGAGATTAAAATCTTCATGATTACATTTTCAAATCTCAAACAAATGCATCTTCTCTCAGCAGTGCCAAATTTGCCAATTCTGAAGCTGATTCAACCTGCTCCCACTTTTTGTGAAGCACATGTTAATCACTACAGGTAGCTAATTCTGTTTACAGAAAGGTAGCTCAAGTTGTACTGTTTCTTAAATCAAAGTTCTAAGGCTTAATGGCAATTCTAATTAGACACAAAAGTGACAGCAGCCTGTTTGCCAGAAAATATTTTACACAGAAAAATCCTGTCCCTCACTGCTACTTTAAAAAGAACCAGTGATGAGAGTTGGAGACATGTATCTAGTTAGTCAGATAAAGATAGCAACTCATCATATATCAAGCCAAAATTCAATCAAATATTGCATATTCTTCCTCACAGAAACACAGATTGCCATAAGAAGGTTCTGGTGCATTGTAGTAACTCTCTGCCATGTAACTATGAGCCTATATGCATAGGCTCATTATCCAGCTTGCTTCAATGTAAGCATTTTCCTTCCTTGACCCTGTTGAATGCTCTTCAGTGGGAAGAAAAGTTGACTGCCCACAGTACATTCTAGAGAAGCAAAAAAGATTCATTTCCTTACTCCAAAGGCAAGCAACAGAGTGAGAGATAACCCCTCACCATGGAAATAGCCAGCCACTTGCAGTACGCGTGCAGGAACTCCCACCAACCAGAGAGCACGGGCATTGATTACAATGGTTACACCCTTCCATCAGACCAAGACCACACAAATGCAGAGACAAAACCAGAAATCCAACCTAGCAAATGTTACTTGGGCTTACTGCTGACTGCTAAAGTGATGGCAGATGTGTCTCCTCAAGTATATTTGCCTTGTAAGAATATATGGGAAAGAAACGAAATGGAAGGTTTGAACAAGTTCTTATAATCATAGAATTATTTGGGTTGGAAGGAACCTTAAAGACCATCTAGGTCCAACCTCCCCGCCACGGACAGGGACTCCTTCCACTAGACTAGGCTGCTCAGGGCCCCATCCAACCTGACCTTGCACACTGCCAGGGATGTGGCATCCACAGCTTCTCTGGACCTCCTGTGCCAGTGTCTCACCATCCTCACAGTACAGAATTTCTTCCTGATACCTCATCTAAACCTGCCCTCTGTCAGCTGGCTCAGAGTATGGCCATATATTATCTACCTGCACTTCTGCTGTACCTTGCCAGTGTGGTGAAGAGGTGATTGATGGCAAGACAAGTAGGTATCACACAATAAAAAAGAAAGGAGTCTGGCTTGGGTGAGAAAGGGAGAGTTAAAACCAATTCTACTTAGAACCAAGAAGTCTACCATCACACAGAGGGAATATTTTATTTAGGAGGTAGTGAGGAAGCAAAGAAAACAAAAAATGCAAATTGTTTTACCTTGGAAATGAGGGATCCAGTGGGATTAGTTCCCCATTCCCAAAGCCTAGAGGGAACTCAGATAATTTAAACGGGGCTTCAGATGTACTAACCAGCAGTGTGCCCTGGTGGCCAAAAAGGCCAACGGCATCCTGGCCTGTATCAGGAATAGTGTGGCCAGCAGGACCAGGAAGTCATTCTTCCCCTGTACTTGGCTCTGGTGAGCCCAGAGTGCTGTGTCCAGTTCTGGGCCCCTCAGTTCAGGAAGGACGTTGAGACGCTTGAATGCACCCAAAGCAGGGCAGACAAGGATGGTGAGGGGCTTGGAACACAAGCCCTATGAGGAACAATTGAGGGAGCTGGGGTTGTTTAGCCTGGAGAAAAGAAGACTCAAAGATGACCTTATCACTCTCTACAACTGCCTGAAGGATGGTTGTAGTCAGGTGGGGGTTGGTCTCTTTTTCCAGGCAACAACTGACAGAACGATAGGACACAGTCTTAAGCTGCGCCAAAGGAAATTTAGGTTGGATGTTAGGAAAAAGTTTTTTACTGAAAAACGGATAAAAGATGTGAATCATCTGCCCGGGGAGGTGGTAGAGTCACCATCCCTGGATGTGTTTATAAAAAGACTGGATGTGGCACTCAGTGCCATGGTTTTAGTTGAGGTGGTGTTAGGGCATGGGTTGGACTTGGTGATCTTGAAGGTCTCTTCCAACCTGGTGATTCTGTGATTCTGTAACTGCGAAGGAGGGCAGAATATTTCTAAATGGTCTTCCCAGAGTCTTGTATGCCTGTCTTACAAGGACAGAGCATAGTGTTCCTTTTAAGGCACACCAAGGAGTTGAAGCTGACAAGTTACACTTTACAATAAATGTTTCTCTCATTACATCAAGTCCATCTCTCTCAGCACAGCACAGGAATGGGTAACAGTCAAGGCTGATTTTAGCGTTCTCCTCTCACTCCCACTGAGGTGGGACCACTTAGATGGTGGAGCAGTTGTATTCCTGGATCTTGGTCCTAGGAGAAGAGGCAGACTGATATAACAGCCCTAAAAGAAGGATGTTTACTCTGAAAGCAGAGCTACTCTTGAAAGCTTCAAGTGGATACTCACACAGTACAACCACATGTAAGAGGGAGGTGAATCAAACTCAATGGGTTTCAGTGAAAAATAAACAAGGAGCAAAGAAAACAGCAATCATACCAATAAACAACTACTGAGAAAGTTTGACCCAGTATTATTGAACAACTTCAGTATTCAAGATGAAATACTACTTACAGCATGGAATCTTGCTTATTTTAAAGAGCTGAAGCATCAAGCTGACTAGAAGAATGCTCAAAACCAATTCCAGAAAGCTGAACCAAGACAAATTTTACCTTGAGTGGCATCCTTGTATATCCTTCCAGAGTCAGAGACTCAGTACAATAATAACTCCTAATGAGTGTAACCAATAGGATTATCTCATATCAGATATTCTACAAGCTCCCTCAGACATTCTGCACAGCTGAGCCATGGCAGTCAGGCTCAGCTAAGTCTGTATCCCACAGAACTGCACCAACAGAGCCGATAGGTTTTAAGCTGCCATTCTCCTAACTCTTTATCATCCTTCTTACCATCTCCGTTGCCTGTAAAGCTGCACAGTTGACACCAGGTAGGAGGACAATCTTTCTCCATACCTACTGTGCATACAGTACACACGCTGGTCGCAGGTGTGTTCCAGGATGCCTGAAACAATGCATACACACTGATGTATGTTGGAGTGGGAAAGGGATGAAAGCAGTGACGTTAACCTTTCCTGCAGACACTCTTTACTTTCTCCTTTCCTATTCCAAGATGCCCTCTGAACAGGAGCTCCATCATGCTAGCAGCTGTGTCATGAGAGTTAAAAACAGGGTCCAGTAAATTATGCACATCTGACTAATACATCGCTCAACTCCAATGCTGTTCTGACTCAATCTGGGTTTCCCATACAGCCAGAAAGATCACTAAATGTTAGATTACATGGGGGGGAAAAGCAGTTTCTTAAGAGACACAAATCTAAGCACTGAATAAAATTTATGAAAGATTAATAACTGTACTATCAACTCACATCCACACACAAATAAAAAGACGCTGCAAATACTTATCTTTGCAGCATCCTTCTCATGAATTTCTGCTAAAATCCTTGTAACTTGCTCTGCTTATTAGAAGAAGCCACATCAGAGTCAGTTTGAAAGTGAAAAGCAAATATATACACACTCAAGCATGTATGATGTGGGACTACAACATATATTCAGCTGCTTCATTCTGCAAAGCAGCAAGTTCACCACTGGGCCCACAAAGAACAGTGGGAACTCCATCTCTGGTAACACCAATCACCTTTCCTCATGCTTCAGCCCCAATTCTGGTGACAACTTTACAGTAAGGCAACACTCACAGGCTTCATTTAATCCTACTTCTTTAGCTATGTCAAGGAAAATGGTTTCTATACCACTGATCTAAAAGCACCTGATTCAAATTAATCAACTTTTTATTTGGGGGACAGTTGTGCCCCAGAGCAATCTTACCAATTCCACTTCTCGCCTTCACGAAAGACAGCAAAGAATATGCTTTGTCAGTTACCAGACTGAAAACAAATTAAAGTGATAACACAACTGCTGCAGAGGCGGGTATTCTGACAACTACATCATTTTTCTCATAAGTATTTCCCATAAATTTGACAAAGTTGGTTCCCAGGCATTCAAGTAATTAAAAGCATTACTCAGTTATGTGTAAGTCAACAACTTACAGGTAATAAAAACCACAAAGAAATTGTAAGACAACTGGATTAACTAAGAGATTGAGTATTTTTACCACTTCGAAAAATAGCCTCTAGCTGCAACTGAAAAATGCCTGAAGTACAAGGATCTTCGTTCTTCTCCTGTCACATTCAAGACTTCGTCATCAAGCTATGCTTTCCTTCCTTTGTCCTGAACTATCCTGGCTCTTATATAAAGTGACAGATTGCGCACAGATGAATTATCACTCTGGGTACACTAGAATGTCATATACAGGCAAACCTTAACATTTAATGAAACAAAAAACAAGATTTCATGCATGATGGCATCAGAGTACCTAGGTTCTTCCCCACCCATAGCTCTTATATCCAAAGGGGAGGAGGGAGCCTATTTCAAGATTCTTAATTTGTGGTACTCCTTGACAGTTTTGCTTTAAAAAAAAATAAATTAAAAAATACATCAGCCCAAGTTTAAATCCAACCTGTAAGTGAATGAATCTGGCATTAATCCAGAAGAATTTACTGTTAACGTCAGTCTGAATGAAGTGTAGCACTTCAGTCCAAATTCCTCAGCATGTCACACATCACTGATTGAGCTGCCATACCTTCACAGGGTAAACATTTAGTAGGTTCACTTTCCACATTCTATAGAGGACTTCAGACACTGTTTGAATAATGCAGACTTTACCATAAGACAAAGCAGAAAATAAAGCCAACCTTTAGACTACAGACATAAAGCACCCTACAGTAACAATCATCAACTTTGACATGATACAACAAACTAAGGATAAACTTAAAATTCGGATGTGCCTATGAGTGCTTGATAAAGCAGAAAATATACCTGGCATTCAAACTTTTCTGGAAACTTTGAAGTTACAAACATGCAATCCTTAAGATGTTTAAGGGTTAAAAAATACTTTACAAATACAGCAAAGAAACCTTTATATGAAGTTACAGTGCTTACTGTTATGGGAGTTGTCCCATACACCATTTGCATCCTAACCTACAGGATTTTTAATGCCCTGTTACCTTGCATCCTCCTATTTTAAATCAGTCTTTATGGAGTGCTTTGGCACAGGGGTTTTGCAAGGCTGCTGGTCAGCAACAGCAGCACACAAAACTGAAACTGACTTCAGAAAATATTAGAACCTATCAGTAAAGCAATGCATGCCATACTATCAAAGGAAATAGTTTTGACGACAAGAAAAGCTAAAAAGCACCAAAAAAACCTGTAAAAAGACATCTGCACTGTAGTGAAAACCAAAGCACTGAAGTAAAGACAAGAACATGGACAACAAATTAGGAAGTATCTCATTTCCAAATGCTAACAGCAAAAAACACTGCTGTACTTTTGCTATCTTCATCTTTTGAATGGCTATAATGAAGTGCAGTTAGAGGAGATAGCTTTCAGTCCATCATTAAGCAATTTAAAAAGGAGTCTTTAGCTATTTACATCCTAATTGAACATCTGACAAATCTTCATATACATCCCTCATAGTCATTACCAAGAGATACCAAAGGTATGGCTTTCAGTAACACAGAGATAAGCACTACAGTCACACGTTTAGTGTATTAGTTTACTCTCAATTTTTATCTTCATCTTGGTACTCTTACACATACTGCTGAAAAGCAAATCCTTCCTGTGTGAAAGCGCAAGAAACACATACAGGGAAGATCTCACTGGATCTGAAACATCCATTTAGCTTGGGAGCCACCTCGAGGCATGGCCAGAGGCAGATGTTTAGGCAAGAACCCAAAAAAGCAGGCAGATAAATGCAACTTTTCTACAGTATCCTCCAACCTGTCAGCAACCAGCAGCTTGAGGAGTTCCTGCACAAGAAATAACTTAGTGTTTAATGATGCAAGAGAATTTTCGTCCAAGAACTGGTCCATTTGTTTTCCTTTCAAAAAATTACTTACACCACATAGCTCTGAAGTTTTTGTAAAATTCTGGTTGGTTAACTCTGAGTTAATTACCCAGGGAAGAGACATTTTTTAAACTATCAAATATGAAGCATCAATCATCCTGGCTTCTAAAGAGATATGATTTTGAATCTCAAGAGCAGTCCTGATTTAAGAACACACATTAGAAACACCTGGAAGCCAGCACAAGCATGAAGGAGCAGCTACAGGAGTCAGTCTTGTCCAAGAACCACAGTGAGCCATCTTCCAGTGAGGGCTTTACATTCTACTAACTGAAAGTCACTGAAGTTCTGTCATTTAATTATACAGAAGAGAAAATGTCATCAAAGCATATTCAAACCATGGAACTCTGTTAGCATTGATACTGAGCACATATTGCCAATTAGAATAGTTACTGGTTACTGCTTTTTGTACTGTGGAGATGAGTAAAATGAGATTAAGCCTACAGGGGACAAGCCCAGTATCTCTTCCACTTCTACAAGTAAGGTGTCTCTCTACCCTGGCTATACTTTGTTATCCTAGTCTAAAGTGAGTGCTCTTTTCCTTTGCTGTAGCACCTGTGAAACACAAACCAGCAGAATCTCTGATTAACAAGAAGCCTGATGATCGTGAACTGATACAACACAGTAACAGCAGCTCAGCATTTTTTGCTGCAAGGGTTTGTCAATTTATTTTGCATGTTACATCAGCTGAATACAAAATTTAAAATGAAGGATTTGCAGACATTCAGCCAGACTGGAGGGGAAGGAACCCTGCTCCCCAAAACACATTTTATGGTTTCGGCATTTAACTTAAGCGTACAAGAGAGAACTTGAGAATACTATGAAGTTGTAGTTGTAGCCAGTCGTACAATCCATGAAATGGAGCCTCACAGTTTCAACAGACAAATGCACCACGAAGAAAGACTCAGAGCTTCCTACTGAAAAGGGCCCTCCAATACCTTCACAGGAAAATTGCAGAGTAAATCTCTGTCCTGTCCAAACCTCCAAACTGAGACTCATTTCTAGGTGTGAGCTAACAGGAACCAGTTACAGCTATGCTTAGGATATTCTTCCTCAGTAATACTGGAGCTTTATTAAACTAAATTACAGCAGACATTCCTTATGCATTTAGTGACATCCATATTAAAGGAGTAATTTAAAGATTTAGAATAATGTAGTTCTAACCATTATCAAGATAAGAAAATCTGGAGGAAGATAGCTGTAGAGTAAAAAGTTCTTCCTTTCTTTCAGATTCCAGAGAGCAGCCTGTACTCAAGCAGTAATTCAGGCCCAGTAAGCTTTGGGAGCCAAAAGGCTACCATCTTATTTTTAAGAAGTCAGCCTGTTTAAAAAAGGAGGCAAGTAGAACATCCCTGAGACACTACAAAAGCACCAATTCATACAGGAGTAACCAACACCTTTTGGTATCTTGAGCACAGCAGTTCTAACATGACCCTCACTGCTCTAAGCAAGCTGCAGAGACCAGATGGACTGGGGTTCTCTCTGCCATGCCAAGGATTTTTCCGTGGAAGGAACAATGCTTTGTTATCCTGCCTCTCTTCGTCAACTAGGCCAGAAACTCTGCAAGGCAAGATCTAGCTAGAAAGTGATTTTCTGATGTTTAAATCAGAATAAAGCCCTCCATTAACACATCACTTCCCAAGAGAAGGCCACTCCACCAGGCCCAAGCATTTGGCTCCTGCAGCATCCCACGACCTCTCAGGAGTAGCACAAGGAGAGTGCTGTGCATGCAGAAGAAAGAAGGGTGTAACTCGCTGCTCAAACTGAAACTTCGGGGTCTGACAAGTGTTCTGTGTGTTACCTGTTCTTGTGTAAATGACTTCCATCATGCTGTGAAACCTACTGAAATGCTTAAAGAGGTTTGACAGGAAAACAGCATCAACAAAGTAACACCACAGGTGGTAAACTAAATACCTTGCCATTTTGAGACACTGCTACCACCAAGCAGGTCTTTTCCTGTAATGAATCCCATCAGTGGCCCACCCAGAATGATTAAGCTACATTAGTTCAAGGGTCAACAACACCCTAGCATTAAGCATTAGCTCCTTTAGCAGGCATTGGAAGACAGCACTAGTCCTATACTCCATTATTTTTACTGTGAACATTTAACTCTTACCCTGTATCTATTTTGGTATAGACTTCTAAACTGATTGCCTTTGCCAATGTTTATTAAAGAAAAGACCGAAAGTCACCACCTTCAATTTTCTTATCTGGCTATGTAACAACAGCCAGCAATTCTGAAATTAGCTGCTTCTGACAAAGCAATTTCTTCAGAGACCTTCTGACTGTATTTTCATTTCTTCCCTTATCAGTCAGAAGCACAGAATGTGACAACATTGCAGATGCGCTGAAATGCCCCTCAAGCCAGAAACTGTGACTTGAGTTCCATAGCCAGTAATTACCAGTGATTTTCTTGAATTGAATTGCTCTGGTCAGGTGAGCAAAAAACTAGGAAGGTTATTTAGGAGACCAAAATAAGCATTTGGAAGAGTATCACTGCATCTCAGAGGAAGAAAGATTATTTTTATGTACACTGTGATTGAGAATGAGAAATGTATTTATAATGAAATTAAATATTAAATCACAGAACCATCAGAAAACCATCAAACTACAGATTTGGAAACTAGAGAAACATGTCAATGAACTAAAGAAAGATGTAACAGTAAGAAGCAAAGAATAGAAATAAAAAGGCAAGTGGAAGCAGGGAAGAAAGAGGGAGAAAAAGTAGTAGGGCAAGCCAAGTAGTTAGGAGAGCAAAGCATTAAAGAGAGAAGGGTTAGGAACTACATGAGGGAGTGAAGAGGATAAAGGAATTATTGGCTAAAAATACACAAAAGAAAGGTAACAGCAGATGTTATTTTTTTTTGGTACATTTAATACAACATCTGAAAGACAGAAAGTATTTCTGGAAATGCCATATTTTTCAAGGAAAAAAAAGAAATATAGGAAGGAAAGAATTAAGAAACTAAATCTACAGCAAGCAGCTGCCAAAGCCCTGCAGTGTCTCTTGGCAGACCAGCACTTCCAGTGATAATCCAATGCCATGGGATCACTGTCTTATGATAACAACTTTTAGAAAAGAGGAAGAAAAAGGGAAAAAAAAATTTAGACGTTTCAGACTCTCAATCTCCCTTTTCCTCGTACATGCGCAAAAACATCCAGCCTGTGACAACTCTGTCCTTAGTTCATGCTCCAAATACAGCATACTAGAGAAATGCTTTAACCTAACGTACCAGAAGTAAACCACTTACATTAGCCAAGATTTTTACATGGCTCATCTTACCCCTCTGGAGAGGGCTAAGATGACAGTGTAGTTCCTTCCAAAATGACACATCCAGCCCTGAACTGTGCTGTCCTGCCTTTTGCAGCCATGCACCAAAACGCCTCCAACCATGCAGGATGTCCTGCCAGGGGCACTGCAACTCAGCCACGCACCAGCAGCCCCTGGTGTAGCCAGCACAGCAGCTGCCCTTCAGTGCAGCTTGGTTAAACACCATTCAAAGCAAAAATCCAGCCTACGTCCATCTTTCCACAATCACAACCGGTCACCGCACGCATGAGGATTTTTTAGGAGAGCAGCATTCCCGTGTGAGCTCTGAACAATATGCTGCTTTTTTCACTCCTCTTCAGAGGACAGGCAGTTTGAGTGGGAAGGACAGATAGATGGATGTATGCAATGCCAGTTTATTGACCTTTGTGCATTTCATCTGTAGCTAATAATGGCTAACACTTCATACTGTTCACTGAAAAATGCACCAGAAGTAGCAAGGATGATGGGTTCTAAATGTATTCCAAAAGCTCTCTGTACTTCTGGCAATTTATCAAGTTAAAAGAACCAAGAGTTCTTGTTTCCAAGGTGCTAGGGGGAATGAAAAAAACCCCGAAGCCAATCAATGTTTATTACTTTCCCCTTTGGTGAATAGTTCAATATCCTATTAAACATTTGCAGTGATCCCTATCGGTACATACATACTGATCTAAGTCCAAAGATGTAAGTAACCTGCTCAGCACTCATGACAACAGGCCTTCCATTGACAAAAGCTGAACTTTATGTGTTTTCATAAAAGGCATGAATGCAGCTAACAAGACCAGTTGAATAACATTCCTGTACTCTCACTCCATTACACATATTCCACTATTGTATTTCACAATGGGCTCCAACTAACGGCCATGAAAGGTTCACCTGCTTCATCCTGCCCACATGTTTTTGCCTTCTCCTTTTCATTGGATCCAAAGGAAAACCAAGAATTACCGCCTGCTACTCCATGTGAACAATATAAAAGTGAAGGCAGAAATGAGTGCCTAGCAGAGTGGGAAGAGTGAGACTATATAAACATTTTTCTTTCTATGCTGCTTTCCCCTTCCTTACACACATGCCAGCTCCATTATGAGCATAAGGTCTTCCAGGAAATACCAGGCAGGATATGCTACCACCAAAAAGCAAATATGAAATTTTGTTACTTTCTATCTGGATATTTTATTGTTGATAAAGGTTGGAAAGGAATAAGAAAGAGCAGATAAGGAAATAAATATTCCTGGACAGTTATCTTCTTTAAAGATGCACATCATGGCAGTAGCATTTCCCTTTCCCAGTCTACAGCTGTGTGGCATGTCTGATTCAAGATTCATTTCACACTGCCAAGCAAAGGGCATGCTCAGTAAATACAGATACAAACAGACTGGTATTTACCTGTGTCAGAAGTTTATCAGAACAGTTGAAGAACCACATTCCAAAGAAGATAAGCAGGCAAGCAGAAATGACAGCAGAAGAGAGAAAAAAAAAAATCAGTTATAATCCGAATTATTATATTAAGAGACACACAACAGCAAGTACAATTAACTTTAAACCTGTTACTTCAGGGTCACTCAAGAAGTGACTGAATCACTTGTGCCTAGGAAGAGAGAGGTATTGACACAGAGCATTATCCAATTATTTTATTCGAAAGTATTATTAAGAGTCGTGAATTTGTCACATGTGACCGTGTGTGGTCCATTCAAAGGCACCCTGCAAGGTAAGTGCACGGTTAAAAAAATGTCTACTAGCAAGCTTCGTAAAAATAATTCACATACTGGATATCAAGCGATATTTCTAAAGCTCACTGTAGCAAAGACAAGGTTAGATGTCTAGAGGATAGCACCCAGGGTCACTGCCTTTTCTCCACTAATCATAGAAACCGCAGAATGAACAGCCCAGAAGAATGAATACCCTGAACTAAGGTTAGCATTTATAAATATCCTTCCCTCTCATAAAGCAGATTTTTCAGTGGCTAGCATAAGCCAGAAGGAAAGCTCATAAAACAAACAAAGCACAAGCACACAAAAACCCCAACGTCTTAAAAGAATTCTGGTAGCTAAAATCTACTATGCACAGCAACTACTGGTACTATGACTTTACAAGATAACTCAAACTGAGACCCTTACTGGAAAGGATTTTAGTAGCACCTTTTGTATTCCTATGCTTTGTGCTGGCTTCTGAGCCCATCCATTTATCCCCCCCACCTCTGCTGTATTCTTTTCTCTCTTCTTTCAGGTACTTTTCCCTTTGGTTTACCAAACTGGCACATAGTAAACCTTCCAGGTGTTCGCCTTTCCCCTATTCCCAGAAGACACAGTTGGTAATGAAGTTCCAAGCATGAGGGAAGCATAAGAAGATGGGGAGAAGCTGAAGGCAATGGATACCGAGCATACATAATTAATCTGAGCTGCAGATGTCTCAGTAGAGAATCCAGGAAGAGTCTTGTAGCACACCATACTGTAAAGAAAGCTGAGATCCACAGCACACACAAAAAGGTCAGTCTGGCACCCTTAAGAAAGCCAGAGATAACAAGATTAAAAAAAAAAAAAAAAACAAAGAAAAATCATTATATATTATCCTAAGTTGCATGGACTAACCTTAAAGTAATTTTAGCTTCAGATATTTTTACATTTATTTCAACAACTCAAAAAGAGTGCTCAATGTCTATCAACTCCCACTCAAGATGAAAAAAGATTATGATTTTTTAAGATTTGAACCTTTGCTCAATTACACAGCAAAAAGTACCTTAAGAAACTGGAACATTATCATCTCATTGCTGTTTTAGCATTTCTCCCATTATTTTCTTGCCACCCTGAATCAAGAGAAAATTAGATAGTTTTCAGTCTCAAATTGCCACTCATGCATAAAAGAAAGCTTTTACTAGGATTAAAAGGTACTCCAGATTTTGTTTTTAAAGCAAGTGGTTACTCAGGCTGGTCTGAAACTCCCTTCATCAGTTAGGTGCCTGCTTTTTTCTTCAAAGCCCCTTTTGTATAATAATTCAACAGCCTGTGGAACACTCATTTCCATACAACCAGCATAAAAGACAAATAATTCATTTTTGCAACAAACATTCCTCTCTGTTTTATTTTACTTTTGTACCAACTTAGAGCAAGATGAAGCTGCCACTAGTATCAGCACTACAAGTAGATATCTAAAATAGAAATGCAGCTTTTTAAAAAGAAAAACAAAAACAAAAACCAAACCAAACAAAATCCTCCTAAACAACAAGAAGCCATCCTGTGACCATGTGCATAATAATGTAGTGCCTGGAGAAAAGGAAAGAGATCACATAGACTTTTGAACTTCCCATACAGCACACTGTGCCCAAAAAGAGGAATTAAAAGTGCATAATGCTTGCTTGCATAACCAGAAATTTCCCACTCTCAGTGCAGGAAGGCTCAATGTTATCACCATCAACCCTGCCCCTGGAGAGCTCCTTATATGTGGAATTATCTATTACAGTCACGCTAAGACAGGAAAGCCTCCCTTGTTTATTGCTGGGAACTCAAATAAGAAGATATAAAGTGTAAATACAGGTATAGACCATTCACTATATTTCTCCCAAGCTTCCATTTGGGAGTTATTCAACCATTGCAGTAATTAAGGATACCTTGAGAATACCATACCTGAGCAAACTTTATTCTAATGGACCACACTGCTGACACCGCAGACTCAGCTGAACACCACCCAGCCCTGGCACCTTTGAAGCTTTTTCTGCCTTTCCTTCTTTTGATGCTTCCCTCCTTTAAGGGTCCGCGGGCTTGGAGAGGCAGACGCTTCTCTGGTCAGACACACAGCTATCTTGCAGAGGTCAGGCAAGCCCCTAGCGACAACTTTGCCCCAGAAGTCTAGTTCTAAACATCTTTTAAATTAAAAGCTGAATCGAGGTGAAATTTAAATAGGAAATACCTGCAGGACTCTGCAAAATTGATCTGTAAGAAGGTGGAATAATCACCATGATACGTAAATGCAAAAAGCAACCTTAATGCTATAAACTACTTCCATCAATGCCGTCGTCCCAAGAAACCCATATATAAGGTCAGTGGAAAGCTCTGCCTGACTTATTGAGTGCATTTCACAACTGTCATGTACAATCAGAATCTGCATTCTTGTGGGGCATCACTGTCCCTTGCCCTGATCTACTCCTCACTAATCTTAACTACTGTTAGCTTGGCCAGATGTGTGTTCAGCTTCCTTTCCA
The DNA here is from genome assembly GCA_013399875.1 of Gymnorhina tibicen. Lineage (NCBI taxonomy): Eukaryota > Metazoa > Chordata > Aves > Passeriformes > Artamidae > Gymnorhina > Gymnorhina tibicen. The sequence continues at coordinate 577,018 of VXAZ01006690.1, read as the reverse complement.
AGGCACAGACACGAGTCGTTTTCCCTGCGTACATTAGCTCGACACAATTCGGAGCAGCAGAGCCTGATCCCCGCCGATGCCCGCGCCGCTGGGATCGGTTATTTAAGGACCCCGCGCCCGCCCCCGGCGCTGGGCAGGGATGGAGAGGAGGCGGCGGTGGCTCAGCCGCGCCACCTGCCGGCCTCTCNATATCACATCCCTCCCGGGGCCGCCGAGCCGCGGGCAGAGCCCGCACGGCCGCCGGGAAGGCGGCACCACCCCGCCGCGGCCGCCAGGGAGCGCTGCGGGCCCGGGCGCCGCTGCCGCAGGGCCCCGGCCGAGGGACCCTCCCCGTGCGGGCCCCGAGCCGCGCGCGGCGCCACCGCGCACCTGCTGCAGATAAATAACTACACGCATTAGCCGTGAGACACACACACACAGCGGCACGCAGCGGTCCAAGCTCCCCCTCCTTCCTGCCTATAGAAAACGGCTTTATCTCCCTGAAAGCAGCCCGAGAACGGAGACACGACGATTCAGCTATCTGGCCTTCACCCACACCGATAACAGCTAAGCGCATTGGCACAGAAATATCTCGGGTTTACACACAGGCTGGGTATATAAATAAAAGCATCAGAGCAGACAAAACCCGACTGCCGGTGAAAGGCGGTTTTGTGGATGACGGTGGAGCACAGCCGGATAAGGGAAACCAGGACTTGCTGGGCACATCTGGGCCCAGCTACTGTGCATCACCCTAGGCCTGGGCCACACACTTCCCGCTGGATTATACATCCCCACCTAGTAGCCTTCTTTTACTACAGTCCCATCGCATAAAGAATGTGCCAAGGGGAAGAGTCAAGGGACAGAGTCCTACCAAAGTCCTGAGGAAGGGAACCTTTATCCTGGGACATATTCCCACCAGCAACTCATTTCACTGACTGCCCTGAGGAAGGGTGCCTCCAGGACGCTGTACCAAACTCACTACCAGCCTCTCCCCCAGGACATCCATCAGTCACTCACTACACTTTCAGGTCTAAAAAGACCTTGGGGCCAAAACCGCTGTTCGTTTTTCCCTGTAAGCAAATATTTAAGGCTGTGTGCATGCAGGAGAAGCCCAGATAAATCTCCCTGGTGCACCACATACAGGAAGCCAGCAAAGCTTCGATTCCTGGAGCCTGCTAGTGAATGAAGGCAGAAGGACAGTGATCTGAATCAGACTGAGCACACCATGTTTTTCTTGGGAGAGAAACCTGCAGAACAACACAGCAGACAGGCTGCAGTACACCACGCTTGCCAACTAAAGTCAAGCTGAAGCAATGCACTCCCTTCCCCTCAGTCCTCTCATCAACAAAAAAGCCACAGGCAAGGGTAGAAAGATACTGGTGTCACACCAGAAAATCCACGCTTAATGAGAAAGTGGAAAAAAGATCATTTCAATTTATGGAGGCATAATATATGAGAGACCTATTTTTTTGTTTTCCCTTCCAAACACTGAATTGACAATGTATTTAAGAAACTTTCTCTTTTCCCCCACTGTAAAGCTATTGTCACTTCTCAGACTGAAGCAATGCTTACATTAACTGGATTACCAGATTCCCTCTTATGTTTTCCTGAAAACTTCCCTAAATTTACTCCCTCCTATTGCTAGGAGGTCATTAGCCAGTCCACAACCAGTGCATGCCCGCAGCATTGCGGCTTTACTGAGAAAAGACTCTTGTCCTTTGGGCCAACCTCATAGCGTATGACAGGAAATAAAAACAACCCAAAGAGTTGTTTTAGCTGAAGTTGCCAAAAGGTCATCGCACTCTCACCTCCAACCCAGTCCAACTTTGCTAGCTGGTGGTTACCTGTGAGCAAATACTGAATCAGTGAGATGCTGTACACTCAAATCCTGCCACTGTTCCCAGGGATACCACAAGAAACAAGCCCTTACTGAACCTAGCTTAAGAAAATACACACAAATATGTGTATGTTCACAGCGCACACAAGTGAGGTTTTATGTCAGAGATTTTAGACTCCTAATTTTCAAGACTTTTTACTGCTAGAATATACTTTTAAAAATCAGGTTTTATGGGTTTTTTAGTGTTTCTCTATGCAAAATGTGAAGTTTAAAGAGAGTGTACTCCACTGTGCAACCAGTTTCAGTGCTGGTGAACATGCAGCTCAGCGTATTTCCTTTTTATGAACACACAAACATTTGAAGGTATTGTTTGGTTTTTTCCCTTCCTTGTTTTTTTCTGTTTGTTTGTTTTAACAGAGCATCAGCCAACATGGCAAAGACTTGTTCTTCAACTGCCAAAAGCATCACTAGTATAAAAGTGATGTCAGCACCGTTTTGTTAGTAACGCTGGCCTGCCCTCTGAAGAGGCAGAACATACACATTGCCAGGTCAAGCATTAATGGAAACTATTGTTAGTTTTCTTAGCCTGGCAGCGTGAAAGCTTGTAAGACAAAACATCATCATCAAAAAAGATCTGGATTCACCTCAAACAGTCATTCCAACTCATACGAAGATCCGTATGTTCAGAAACCCAAGTGACTGAAGAAATAGCAAAGGTAATCACAAGAAAGTGGATTAAGGCTTGATTTTTTTTGCACTCCTCCACCTCACCTTCCCCCTCACTGACTTACCTACACCTGCACTGGAACATAGTATTTCACAGAAAAAGATGTGCCTGCAAGACTGTGAACTCAGTGAAAAACAGGTACTTTATGCAACCTACTCTTCCAAATTTAGGATTGAATCAACTGTCATAACAGGATTTGACACAAGAGTCTGAACCTTTTGTTACCGTGCCAACCGGGAGTTTTTTCTACTATGGTAGTTTCAATACAGCACGTAGACTCCACAAGTTATCTGATCAAACCGATATGTATACTTTTAATTATCAAAGCAATGTTTTATTCAATTATTTCACTGAATCATCTTGGTTTTCCTCAAGTAGCCAAGTTCTTTCTACTCTACTTCACAAAAAAGTGAAGCAGGCAGTGAGTTTTCTTCATGAGAAAAATCTCTGAAAATGGACCTTTGCCAGGATGCACAGGGAAGAATACTGATGGGCAAGTATTCTTAATTGACCAAATGTCTTTTGCTATAGGTTTTACAAGTTAGAGAACTGAAAGTTTCTGCCTTCAACATATGGGATCAAATAATAACACAGCAAGTTCAATAAAAAGAAAAAAAGGAATGAAAAGAAGTAGGTAAAATATAAGACTTCAAAAGCACTTAGTTAAGTATAATACAGGTGCTATCAACCACAAAATAACAGAAAAAAATTAGACTGGAAGGGTCCTTTGGCTTCCATCTAGTCCAACCTCCTGCTCAAATAAGGTGAGCTTCAAAATTACATGAGGCTGCCTTCTGAAGCAACGGTACAAGAATAGAGCCCAAAGCTCATGAGCACTACTGCCGTGACAGACCACCACAAGTTGCAAGGTGCTATCCAAAAGATGCAGCTTTAGGAATGTTGAAGAGCAGTGAACAAAAATGGTGCAAACTTCATATGGACCTTGCAATTCAGACCAGCAAAAGCCACACATTTGTGATCCCCCACCCGCAACTAAAACAGCACAAGTTACTTCCTGGAACAGCAGAAAGGAAAAGAATAGAGTATCCAAAGAACCAGCAATCAGTCCCCAAAATACTACAGCTCTAGGATATGAGACCCAGAAAAAACTGTATGGCTCATCAAAAGTACAGTTACAAAAGTACAGCAGGCAACTCGTCAGAACATACCTTACATTAAGCTATGTTTGAAAAATTACTTCAGCTATTCGGTTTCTGCCCTCCTGGTTGGAGACCAAACCAGAATCTCAGCTCTCCATAAGCAGTAGCCTTTAGTACATCATACTCATCTTCTTGTGACAGGTTAAGGTAAGAGACCACACTAGCCTGAAAAATAGAAAGTATAAATCTCCTCCCTCATGCATGTTTTTAAGAAGGAAGGTCTCATGCCCTGAGACTTCTGCTGGCAAGGGTAATCAAGGCAACAGCCAAAGACAGCAAGAAACTAGGTACATGAAACCTTTTCATAAATGCCCGAACTGCTTTCAGCTAGGGCAGGAAGGGTATCAAAGAGAAAAATGACAGTGAAAACACCACCAAATACGTCAGTCACACAGAAGGCAGCAAGTTTTGTAGTGCTGTCCCAGATGAAACCCTGCTGTCTTGCCTTGCAAATGTAAATAGGACTAAGTTCTATCTCTGAAGCACCCTGAAACCTCAAGAATTCAGCACAGTAACTGCATCAGTAGATTGTGCTAATTAGATCCAATTACATATTTAAAAACAACGGTCACAAACAATTATATTGTAATTAGGTACGATATCATGATCCGGGGTGCAGACAGCATTGAAAGAAGGCCATATCCAAACTGACAAGAGAGATGCTATCTAAAAAGAACCCTGAGAGACTGATCCAAAACATTCATGCCAAGTAGAATTCATTTTTAAAATGCCACATCTGTAATACATATATATACACAATATCACAGAAAAACTTTAAAAGGCAGGCAAAAATCAAAATGAAATTTTGGTCTTAAGTTAAAAACACGCCTATGAATCTGCACAAGTTTTATATGCTGTGGTTCTGTTCTATAATACTCAAATGACCACATCCACAAAGCTCATCACCTGTGTAGCCTGGGACTGCTTTCTAATTTATCACTCTGAACCAGTGTTTCAGTCCAAGTGTTTAGATGAATGCTGCCTGAATTAAGCCACTATTAACAGTTTGTTAAAGTTTAAAGATATATATTTAATTAGTAACTCAGTGGGTACAGCTCTGTACAGTCACAACTCAAAAGCCAAATACAGCAGAAAAGGAGAACAGAAACATTAGAGATGTAGAAATCAACACTGCCTATTACTACAAGAGAGGAAAAAAAAGCAAGCAGGTTACGTGAAGACTGTAAGTAAACTGGAGATATACCTTAACCTTACATCATCCCATTTAACATTATTCTCAAAATATCTGTGTTACATAAGTACAATATTAAGTGTCTTTGAAGCCTATTAAGACCAGTTACTTTTTTCTGCACTCACTGCCAATACTAAACACACTTTTCTATAGCTTCTAACAGTAAAAGACTTCTTCTAATGTTCCAAAAACTTGATGGTCACAAACTTATGATGGAATTTTCCTTTTTTTCTTTTTAAGAAGTTGTACTCTAGACTGAGCTCTAACAGCAAGGTTAGACATGCTGGAAATGTTTGCAATACATGTTTGCTGAGGTTAAGAATAGCCCAAAGATAAGCAGTTGCCTAAACTTGGCAGTTGTGAACTGGGACTCTACACAGGCACAAAACATTCTTCTGATGCTCAGACTCATTTGTTCTCAAACACTGACTGTCCTGGCTCCAAAGCCATACAAAAGTTTAATGAGGTGACAATCCCCTGCTGTCACAAAGTTTTGAGAGATTCAGGTCACAGAAAAAAAAAAAAAGAAAAAAGTAACAAGCCATGGGTAATTTGACACAACAGGAACTCACTGAAGAGAATTAGATAATAGGTGCTGGGACTTGGGTTTTTCCCATCATCAAGATAAAAATCTTATTTTCTTCCCAACAGTAAATGAGAAGCTCACACTTGGTATCAGAAAATGTGTGTATATTTGATCTCTGAATCTTGGGTAGAATTTAAAGAAAACCTCTGATAAAACACATTCTTTTCAGGGGAGTCATGGCCATTTCTTTCCCAAGGCTTTCAGAAACCTGAAACATTTTAAGGTAGTCTTACCCTTATATGCATCCTTGTAAAACTAAACTTGAAGGGGTAGGCTAGTGCAGAAAGGAGAGTTTTAGCAAAGCATGTAATGTCATCCATGGTAATTAAGTCTGCCTTTCATCAGCAATACTGCCATATTGAATCTGCCTTCATTAACAGCGTAGGATTTCCCATATTTGTCAGAAATATAAATTTTGCTAACTTAGCATTATTTGATCTCACATGCATTCTATACCGTTTTTCCTGAAGCCACTGTCTTATACTGAAAAAATAAAGTCATAGCAGCAATAATTCCCCCAGCCCCTAAAACACATCCATCTTGTCTACAGTGAAACATGTTTTTCAGTTTTGGTTTTGGGGTGGTTTTTTTTTTTTTTACGTTCCACTTCGAAAAATAAAGAATACTTAATGCCTTGTTGCATACCAGTAGAGCCCATCAGATTCATTATTTCTATTTAAAATTTGATGAAATAACAGTCATAAACACCCTGAATTCAGACACTCTTAACAGTAACTTAAGTGAGAGTAATTGTACCTGCCTGCTCTGCATTAATTTTATTTAACACCAGTTAGCATAACATGTAAGGGTCCACTCAGTTCAAATGATTCCCTATTAGGAAGCTGCACTTAATCATTTTTCAGCCAATTTTAACTGAACAAAACGTTTCCCTAGAACTGGTGATCAGTTCCTGAAAGCACATAAGGTACAATTATGGACAGATTCTTCGCCTAAATTAGTCAGACATTGAAATATTTCACCATCTTTCTTTTTATCATAGATTCTTACTAGTAAGTACCCAGGTTTCCATCCATTTTAAAAGCAAAACCAGAAACTGGTCTCTGAAAATATAAGAGGCTCCTATTTTCAGTCAAACAGTGCTGCTTCACATCAGCATGCAGGACCATTGCAATGTCATTACATTTCACAATCATTAAGAAAATGGAATTTCCAGATTAAAAAAGGGCAGGCACAACAATGTGGATATTTCCTCATCACAATGGACAAAAATTAAATGATAACAATTTAGATTCAACGTTTACCTCAGTAACTGTTTCCCTGTCTGTGCACATTTTTCTCTAAAATAGCTTTGTCACAGAATTAGCTTTCAATGGAATGTTCCCCCACCTATCAAAGGATACTACCACTATAAATACTTACTGGAAATAAAGTGTTAAATAAATTGTAAAGGCTTAATAGAAGACTTGTTTTCTTCCTCAGATTGACTCTCAAACAGACTAGCCATAATCAACAGTATGATCCCCAAATATTAGCAAATAAAAATGCTAACAGAAGCCATGATAATTAAGAAAAAAAATTACCAGTCAGAAAGGCAGAATAAATATTCAAAATATACCAAAACACAGGAAATCACCACGAAATAATCAAAATTATATCTATAGCTTAAAAGAATCTCAAAAGATTTTTATTCCTTTCTTACCCTAAAGGACATGGAAAAAGAGAACTTCACTCAGCTTCTCTCCCCTCCATATCATGGGAAAGAAGTTTTATGTTTTCATCCTCATAATTACTACTTTTATCTTTTGTGAACTACAGTCACCTATTTCCAACTGAAACCAATGCATTTATTATTAACTTAAGCAAGGAGGATTTGAACTTCAAGTCATTAAGGATTTCAGAAATATAGGTTGGACAATCTATAATTAGCATTCCTGATGATTTAAACATGGTTTGATGATTACTAAATTCATCATCTTTAAATAAACACTTCTGATTCAGCATCAGCAAAATAGAGACATTTTCATCAAGTAGTTTAGCCTAAGACTTTTTTGGCAAACAAGAATAGGAAAGAACCAGGAGCTTACAAGATCAGTGAAGGCAAGAATAGGCATGCAACTATGTTAACAAGTAGAAGGGAAAATATTATCATGAAACTGAATCCAGAATCACTGCAGACATTGGTTCCCATACCCCAGTGTTTTGCATTTTAAAGTGACTAATCAGAAAGCAGACACTACATAGACAAAAAAAAGTCTATATCTAAGTATTCAGGTAAGTGACCTACCCTTTTTTATTATGATTAAATACTAACGCACGTTAGAAGTCAAGCTGTATCTCGCAGAAGCTTACAGAACATAAAACGGAAAACATTTATTTCTTAGTGGTCAAAGTACTTAGTGGTCAAAGAGGATGAAGCTAATGACTTCTGAATCAAAGTTTTAATCCTATAATGAAGCCACAGTATTCAGTTGCCAGTGATGAGCAGGAGACTTCTCAGGAAGTCACCTGCTAAGGGAGCCAGCAAACAAAACAAATTAAAAGCACCATGTACCCACAGTGGAAGAATGTACAAAGGCTGAGAGGACACGTGCCCATTATGATTCTCAGCAAACAAAAACCAAAAGGCACCACAATTATTTCATCAGTTCATTGTTGTCCAGAACTCAGACCTTCCCACAGCTCTCAAAGATCTGACCCATGTTCAACAGCCAGAGCCAGAACATTACAGGTAATCTGAACTGCAAAATCTTGTTTCCAATACACTGGTGTCACACAAGGCTGACTGCCAATCTTTCTAAACACTCACACAAGGATTTCCTCAAGGATGAATATAATCCTTTACACTAGTTTATTGATAATACGCCCCCCCCCCAAATAATTAATTGCACTAAAACACGAATCATTTTGCATATCAGGTCTTAAACTCTGTTTTGCCTACAGACTCCTTGGAAACTTGGTTTGCATAACATGTTCTTTCCAAAAGATTCCTCTGCTGAAATTAATATCTGTTTGTTCTTTTTACTTAAAGTAAAGATAAGGCACTTCTAGTTTTCAATAACTCAGCCTAAATTCTTTTATTTTAAGTTCAGCAGAGAACCCTTCCTTCCATCTTCAAGAGGCAGGCATTCCAACCTAGGTATTTTAAATGAAATCATTCTTTCCAGATTCAGTAACCCCCTCAGCTTTTACATATTGCATTAACTTACTCCACATTAAGATATAAGAGACCTTTAACTCTCTTTTCTACTATGTTACATCAGTCTTCAGCCACTGGGCTACATACCAGTCCCCAAACAGCACAAGCCATTCCAATTTTTTACCAGTATGTACTTTGTATGAAGCAAACTGTTCCTCATTTTTCCCCTACATCAGTTGCTTTAAAATAGACAAGACCTTAGACTGATGCCGAAAGTCTAATGTGAGCTTCCTCAGAGGTCTGACCTCATTTTAAAAACAAAATAAATAAAAAAAGAGGGTAGGTGTATCTGTACTGGGTACAAGAATATGGCTGAATATACCAGCAACCTATTTCCACAGTGCCTGTGACATTTTGAAACAGCCTTGCAGCACCTGTATCTGAAGCTCCACAGAGCACAACAGCATCAAGCATTTATTCACGATTGCTTCAAGTAGCTTTTCACTTTTCCTGGTTTTCTGTATCAGGGTTGTTGGTTTTTTTTTTTTTTTGACTGACAGCTATTTCCTCCAGCTGAACAGGTGGCTGAGAGAATTCACCAAAGTATTTTTTAAAAACTGTCAACTTACGTAAGTTTAGACAATATTACTAAATAACAGTTTAAGTATCTAGAAGGTTTTATGAATGATGGCTTTTCTTCAGATGAAGATTTCACATAATTCTAGAGAAACTTATTACAGACTTGATATGATTTGCAACCTCCACTAAATCAAACTAGAGAACTATCCCAGAAACTGGAGACACTTAATTACAGGCTACGAGTATGGATTTTGCTTTAGGGTACACATGCATGGAAAAGGTTTCAAGGTCAAATTTAGGACCCTGAATTTGCCTAAGTTGCCTCAAAACAAAGTGCAACATTAATAAATAAATAAATGACAATATACTACCAAAAAGGTGTCATTACCAATCTGAAAATGGACTTAGTAGAGGTCTAGCAGAGGAACAATGCTGTCCAACACTACATGCCCACTTAAAAGCTGTATTTTAAACCAGATTTTATCTTCTAAATTACATATATGCTCTAAATTAGTTATAAATGATGTAAGCTCAGACTTCTGACTTCTTGTAAGCCCCAGCATCTATAAGTCTTTACGTTGAAATTATTTCCCATTATACCCCAATTTCTCTTATGTGTTTCACCAGCACAGTACATTTGAAAACCGCAATCAGTATCTCCTGGAGTATATTATCTCAGATGTTCATTTTGAGTTTTAATACAGAGAGACTTTTCAAAGAGCCTCGGCATCTTTTCTCAGACCCACACCCCTTTAGCAGTAGTTGCTGAATCCAGCAGCCCAACAGAGGCGCCACAGCCCCAACTCCCCGTCCCAAGGTCTGGCCTGGTAGTGAGGCTGAGCACATGTCGAACACACAAAGCACGTGCACAGCACACACGTCTGGCAACACAGGTCACTGCAAACTCAGCACTACGGTAAATACAGCCAGCACCAACATCCTCCTCCTGCTGCTCGGGGTGAAAGTCCATTAGGAGAGAACGCACGTATGTGCACACGCGCTCACACAGAGAATACAACTGGCCCTGTAACTGGCCTTGGGCTCGCTCGCAGTTTGTCCAGCAGCTGGGATCTGCCCAGCTAGCAGCACAGGGCACACCAGCCCCCGTGGCCCCACTCCAGGTGCTGCTACTCCAGACCCCGTCACAAACACACAGACGCTCATTACAGAGCCCTCTGGGATGTAGCCTTGCACCCTCTACCCAGCAGCTGGTCCCCAGAGCCTCCTGTTACTTCATGCACAAATACGCACATCAACGGGGGTCCCAGCCAGACCCCACAGTCTCTGAAGCACTTGGCCTGGACTGCCAGCTCCTCCAGCTGTGTCATGCAGATGCACACTTTTTTCGTGGACTTCATGGCTACTTCCAAGTCTCTTCTCCTACTCCCTCTCCTGCTTCATTGTCTTCAGCCATGGCACCCCACACACACCCCCCATCACCTGACCCCGCCATATGGGCCCTTGTGACCCATAGTCAGACTCAAGCTGCTAGCACTGCAGACTCAAGCTGTGGCCCACAGGCACACACAGTATTGAGCCCCTCACACACTACAACAATTAAGAGTTTAATGAGAGGTTGTTGGTGAGAACAGGACACCGCCTCACAAACATACTGACCAGCTACCTGCTTACACACAACCAGCTCCCTTTGCCCCTCTATTTTACCCATGACTCATTCCCCACAAAATCACCCTGATCCTTCCTTTCCCCAACCTTGTCCCTTCCTCAAATATCCCATTCTGAGCTGTGTACAATTCCAAAATGTTCTTACCTGAATCTACCCCCTTCCCCGTCTGCAAGCTGACCTCCGTTTACTCAGGTGTCTGTCACCCAGGTCCCTGAGGGCTGATAATCTCCAGTGACAGCCCTGGCAGGAGCCAGGTCAGGGGGTTCATTTCTCTGATGAGGTTACCAGGTTCCCCCGCCTGCTGCTGTGCCTCAGGGCTTTGCTGCACACATGGGGACAAGCCTTTTAATCACATAACCTACCACCCTCAATATTTCTAGGCTGAACATCCAAAGCCATTACAAGAGTATTTATCAAAGGCATGAAAATAACATTTCAAAGTTCAAAGCTAGTGTATTTGGAAAATCATCATGTTCACCACTTGTTTTAAGTTGTGGGGGTTTAGATTAAAAAACACAGGCATATCATTTATCAGATTTACTTACTCAAGTTGTTGCTCTTAAGTGTCAGGTGCTTGCTCATGTGTAATCCTAATAAATGTTTTCCAACAGTTATCAGGACACTTAAGTAATACCAAAAGCACCACATACCTTGTTGACCATATCGTATTATATTTGCTTTATAAACACTCATGACTGTTAATGTTATTGCTAAGCAACCGGATGATCTACCATACAGTATTTGCATAGCACTGTCTGTCAGCAAATAGATGACTTTGAACTCTTTTAGTTCGCAGTTCACAGAATTACACACCTAACACTGAACAGGTTTTTTAAAACTTTTGATAAATTATCCAAATCACTGGATGACAAAAACTCATTCACCACTAGTATTCAAGAAATTTGAACTGTAAAGAGATTAAAAAATATGGGAGGTTTGGGTTGTATAGGAGATAACAGGAAAGCTGAAGTTGTAATTTGACAGCAGCTCAGCAAGGCAGAACTAGAACTGTAGACATTATCTGGAATTCATGAAGCACCATTTTATGCTTAGAAGGTGAGAGAACACATCTCTCCTTACCTAGTGGTTAGAGTAGCTGCAAAATGCAAATCTGCTCATGTACAGAAAAAAGAGAGCTAGTCAGAAGAAAACCAATTAATCAGAAAATGGAAGAGGAACAGACAAAAAGGAAGCAGGGCTGGGCTTTTATGTTACAAGTTAAAAGCTGTCCTCTTCCACTGCCTCCTACATACTGCCTTCCCCAGTAAGCCTGTGTTCTCCTTTACCACTACATGGGGTGACAGCTCTTTCAGATCCCTCTTGCTTTCCATTTTCTCTGAAAAGCAGAGGTTTTATTTGAATCAAAACCTCACTATTTCCAAACTATTTGATACCAATGGCACAAGTTATGATCTAGCCAAAGAGCTACTATTACTGAATTACTTTTAATGCCCCCCTCCCCAACTCCCACTGTTAAATGGCTCCCTGCCTTGTGCAAACACATTCTACAAAAATTTATATTCTGAGGGAGCAATGAGTGTGGCCAGACAAGCTGAGGGAGGGAGCGTGGCCGGGCAAGCCCACTAAGGGTGAGCAAAACAGGCTTTTGTATGGGAGCAAGTTTGTAAAGGCTGAACTTCAGTGAGGGGCTCTGAAAATCTGACTTAATAAACAAAACGCACTCTCACCACTGCAGTTATGAGCTGAGACACTGGCTGTCACTGCTACGGAAAGGTCAAACATACAGCAAGAGTCAGTATATAATTTTAAATAACCCATTCTTCCATGCAGAAGCATCATCTCACTTCAATGGTGTAAGCAGCCATACACCAGCTGAACAGCAGCAGGAGGAGCTCACATATTCCCATTTGTCAGGTCAAAACAGTGGGTAATTTTAGAACTACTCCATAAGAGACACATTTAAAATAGACAGATGAATGACAGGAATTTGGAGCGGTGGGCGTGACTACAAAAATTCTGATTACCAAGTGTCTGGAACTGAATGCTCTACTAGCTACAGAATCATCCAAATATTAGTTAGGCAGGTTTTCTAAGCATGGAGCTTCCAAAAGTCTATGGCCACCCACACAGCCATATGCTTAGGTTATACCAGACATTCCTAACAAACTGCCTTATTTTTCGGTTTGATCATTCCCTCATCATTATTGATTTCCCACCTGTACTATTACCACGGAAGCTGTGGCATCATTTGCAGCCTAAAGCTCAACACAGACGTAAGTGCAAAAAACCTCACACAAGAGGGTAAGACAACAGATTTAAGCTGCTTTTGCAAAAACATTGACTTAGCATAGTTGGGGAAGGTCCTATGACAGAGAATCTCTTTTCTGTATTAAATATGAGAGAGGAAGTTTCAGTTTGCTTCCAAATCCAACATTACAACAGCTGGGGCAGAGGGAGGAAGAAGTGGCAAGAACAATGTCCTACCCACCAAGTGGAAGTGGGTTGCCAAAGCAGAAGAATATTGCTACCCTTTTAATAAGGAAAGAAACTTCCAGGGCAATGCTCTTAAAATTTTGGCCAACAGCAAGCATCAGAAGTAGAAAGAGTAAGGCTGAAGAGAAAGGACAACTCTCTACCTCTCCAGCCCTACAATGTCTACTTAACACACACTGCATTAGTAAAACCACATTCCAAGCAGAATAATAGCTTCTTCAGGTTAAATAGTTTTACAAACAATACGTATTTAATATTTATATAATGGCATTACGTGGCATCATACAGGCCTAAAGTCTCTGTGGATAATGGACTATACATCAACTCTGTCTCCAGGTTAAAATGTAAGGTATTCTAGAGACTACGTCTTTCAATTTTTCCAGGGATAGTCAAAAGGAAGTGATACAAGACAGACAGAAGCTTTTAAGTATATTATATATGCTTACTCAGATTAACAGTTATGGGTTTTAAAATCCTATTATAAACCTACATTATATTTCAGTATAACAATAAAAGAGAATGGAAACAAAGCTCCCACCATCAGTGTCAATGGAGAACTACTCACATACTGATAGACTAGGATAATTTTAGAATTTGAATGTGATAGTGTCAAATTTATACCAGTTTAGTGCCATTACCAAAATAACAAGTTGGACCAAAATTAATGCCAAGTTCTGATACATCTAATTACGCTAGAACTTGGATATTACCATGATAACATGAAGCAATAAAAGAGGCCTTTCAAGAAGTTATCTTTAGATATACGTAATAGTTATACATGGCTTAAAATCGTCAGAGGGAAGTATTACTGGAAAAAAAGAATTTTCAATTTCTGTGATGATGATGATCAGTGAAACTCAAATTTTAAAATCCTCAAACTGTTGAGATTTCAGCACTCAGATTACAAAGGAAATGACTGATATCACCACCAAGAGACTGTAATATCAACATCATTTTAATTACTCTTTGTGCAGACTCTCATGTAAAATCATGAGTGTGGTACTTGGTTCAAAGTATGATGGAAGGAAAACAAAGTCTTTATGGCTCAAAGATCATTTCCTATACTGACTTTCAATCCTACTTTAAAAGGCAGTCAACGAGACAGCAGTAGATTTCTTCAGTAAATTGTGATTCTTTTGTTGTAATAACTAACCTGTTAAGAACATTTAGTCAGTCTACATAAGATCAAAATAAGCTTTAGGAAAAGGACTGGTCAAAACCAAGAACTCCAGCCTCAGATATATGTTAGCACAATTCAAAAGTTACCACCAAGCCGTGTAACATTGTCACGTATCTGTATAAGCAGAAATAATTTCTTTCTGCATGTGAAGCACCATCTGCAAGCAATAAACTTCTCTGTCTTATTCTGGCATCCAGAAACATGACTAATGGCCTTTCGCACAAAAGATACACAGCTGGAGAGGGTGCCAAGATAAACCTGGAGTACTTGTGTTTACTGTACCAAATCTTACACAATTGTTAAAGAGTTCCCAGGAGCTCTCAGCCTCTCCTGAAGTCTGTGTCTTCCTTCTTCCTACACATGCCCCAACGACAACATCTACTCTAACATGCTGTAACAAATAGGTTTAGTATGATCATAAACCTGTTAATATGCCCCAGATCTCCAGGTGAGATGTTAGAACAGACCCAATTAATAGCACTAGCAAGACTGCTCAACAGGGGGAAAAGCACTGTCCTATGCACTGTCACCCTTCCAAGCAACAGCAATGCTAATTAAGCACAATTTTAGAGTCAGAAAGTACCCCATAATTTGCAAGACATACAACAGGCAACTAAGTCAACCAGAAATACTAGCATGTCCTTCAAGGATACATCAACTCACAACAGCATAAATCAAAACAAAGATTTCTAAGAGGTTAAGATACCACAAGTTGGTAACAGTGTTAGATAGTACCTGTCTATCCATAAGCATCATAACATCTCCATGAAAATTCAGTAGCCACCTCTCAAGGAGGCTGCCCTGCAGTAACAGGTCCTCTGTTAAAGCCATGCAGAATTCTTATGTCCTCTCCACAGAGCACTTAATGATCCTCGTGGGTCACTTTCAACTTGGAATATTCTACAATTCTATGAAAGTAAGAGTGGTATTAAAGAATCCTCTTGAATTCTTAGATGAATGTAGGATCTTTTTATGAAAAATCTTTTTACAGATGTCCTCAGGACTAAAAAGCACCTTTTCAAAACAGAAATCTTCAGTCCATGCTCTTCAGCATTTGAATCTACTTCTGAAGCATAAGGATTTAATTTTTTTCCCTCTGGTGGGACCTTTGGTCTTAATCTTACACACTGTTATGGTTGTAACTGAGAAATACTCAAAGTCCACCATATCTGAAGTTTAGAAAACATGGAAAAATTAGGTTATAGGTCATGTTATTTCAGTACCATGTAGAGGACATGATTCCCACCTTCCTCAAGCCCTAGCCCACTTTATTTCAAGTTTCACTGAACTAGCACTCAGGTACTAAGCCATAGGAGTGGCAAAGCCACCTCTTGCTAAGTAAGTCTAGCGTTATTTTATAAAACGGGAAAATCCGTTCTAAAAACTAGATTTACAGATACGTGCTCTGAACAAGGCTTACACACTCAAACTCATTTAAAACCTTCATCTTTAAACAAGCTAGTAGCATACTTGTTGTTCATTACTGCCACAGCTACCATGAGCAAGCAGATTCAGCAACTTAATTTTTGTAAACTCCAGAGTTTAAGACTGAGGACTAAAACCACCAAAAACTGCAAATGGTTTAGAAATCCACACTGCTTACATAAGCTGTCTCTTTAACTTATATTGCACATCAGTGACCACCAAAACCACGTTAATACTTTATTTAAAAATGAAAGAATTAACTGACCTAATGCCTCGTTAATCAGTCTGTGCTCAGCATTTAAACCTCACCGCCCTTACAGGGCAAGAGCATTCAGGTCAAGTCAAAAAAGCAGCACATAGGAGTAACAGATGGCAAAAAAAGCATCGACAGCCCTATCTAGTGACAGAGGGACACGACTGCTGAAGAGGCTGATCTCTGCTCCTTGTCGGGACAAACACCTTCGATTACATGTTAGTACAGAATCATCAAAAACTAGATAATTGTAGCATAATAACACTGCTTTGAAAAGCTAAGGAAAAGTTATTTTAAAGCCCTTACTATGTAATTATCCAAGGATGATTTTGATAGTCTTTAAAGTCATATGGAAGAAATAGAAGTTCAGAATTCCCAAAGCTGTTTACAAAAATTATATTCCACACCAACTTGCTCTATCTAGCTGTAGAAATACATAAGCATAGCTATGGATCTGCTTATATATACATATAATCCCATTTCCACAGACAAAACAGATCCAACACTCACTCTTACAGGCTGCAGGAGCTTGGAGTTGACACAAATTCCATTTTTTTAACTTACTAAGTGCTTACAAAAGTAACAAGTTTGAAGCTGAAGAAAACAATATCCTCTCTCACTGAATGACCCCACTTTAAAAGTAGTCATCTGCACCCTTAACCCAACCTCCTTATGACCACTGGAATTGCTTCTCCCAAAATCCTCGCAGAACTGATTATCTGAGTCTGGTTTTTTGCAGGCAGTCATCATGTTAGTTGCTTTACTTTGAGCTTATTTGGGGTTTAGCTTTAATTTTAAAGGTCAGGATGAGTGTCTAGTGCCATGAAGCAGTTCTTTAATAAGATATCTGTATTTAATTTACCCCTTCTATATACAAGAGCACAATGTTTATACAAAACACTAAAAATATACACCCAGTTCCCACACCTGTAAGAATGGTCTCATTTAGCAAAAAGCTAACAAACTCACAGCTGAAGTGTCACTAACAGCCCAGTAAAAAACAGGATATAAACATTTAAATATTTAACAAAAAAAAAATTCTCTCTTTAGATAAAGAAACTACTACAAACATAGTCAAAAAAAATAAGGTCATTGTGCTAAGACAGCAATTAGGCAACAAGGGCAGAGGGCTTATTAAAAATTGGTGGTCTTTACCAACAAAGCTTCACATCATTCACAGGTACAAATTATTCCTTTCTAAAACACCTCAAGCTGTGAGGAAAAAAAAACCCGAAAGGGTACAATCCCCACTCTCTGAAGATAATTATTTTTGTGTCATGTTATAAAGAAATGACGTATCACGTATTACACCGTACTTCATACTACAGGTCCCAAACTCTACCTTAGGGGGATTTCTGTCATAGCAAAATCCTTGTACAACAGACTATGCTTAAGTCAGAATTTTGAGGGAACTATCTTCAACTTTAGGTGCAAATGAGGAATTGACATTCATTTGGGGTGTAAATAAAAACACTTGCCTTATAAAACAAATTAGTTATGTTTGTACTGAAACACCATCCAGTGGTCTCATTTAATAAGCAAAGTCTCCTTCTTGGCATAGACAGAAAAGAATTACATCCTGAATTTTATACAGACTAAGCTGAAGTTCAGATTTGAGGGGGTATGTGGAAACAGCATTTATAGCACATTACACTCACTGTAGTTTCAGGTTGAAAGGTAAATTCCTGTATTTTGATACAGGGTGAGGCTTTATTGGTATTAGTGTACTTCGTAAATTAAGCTATGGACCATATTGAAAGCAATGAATTTTCCAGGCTTAGCTAACATGCACGGATTCTCCAAATGGTGGGTGGAGTTCGCAAAGTAAATAAAACCTCTTAACTGTATCAGAAATTAATGAGCAAACACAGGAGCAAAGAAGGGGGGAACAAATACAGGGCTTTAGCAGTTTTATTGTATTTTCTTTTAGGTAGTGCAGAAAAAAATTCCTTCAGGTAACAAGAACACCTGCCTTGCAGAAAGCCACTCACTACATGATTTATTCCAGTGAAGTCCACATAAAAACAAAGTTCCAAAAAGTAGTGACCTGAGAATAACTGACTATCACATGCCAATCAAACTGACGAGACTGTTCACTAAACCACACAATGTGGTTCTCAAACGTCTCCAATCTAATTCTGCATTCTGTGCAAAGAACCAAATAGGAACAGCTACTCAAGCAATAACATCTTGTATATACTTTGATATTTACAGAAAGGCAGAAAGGAGATGTCTTTAGGAAGTACACAATCACAAAGCAAGCCAGATTTTGAAACAGCAGGCACTTAAAGAGGGACACAAAACAGATGGCAGTTCAGAGTGACAATATGTGGCAACACAAACCATTCACTGCTTAAGTGCAATGGCAAGTGAAGATCCGAGATTGATCTCATCCATTCATACGTGGCGCTAAAGCCCATAGAAAAATGTTGAACTGGCAAATTTGTAAAGAATGGGCAAGGAGCACAGATTGCCTTTTGTATCATTATTACACTGTCATCAAAATTACAGTTTTTAGTAAGTCTTTGAAGGAGGCAGAAAATTAATCTGAAACAGTAACTTGAGTTCAACTACAAGCAGGAATTTGGGTGTTAATGTTGCCTGGAGAGACAAGCAAAATGCCCTGTAGCTTCAGTACTGCCACACTGGAAGCACTGGTTGGACTGCTAGCAGTGGAGATACAGTCAGGTCTTCCAAGTAGCATGTATTTTTGGAGAATGATGTGAGGGCTGACATGGGAGCAAAAGTTTTTATTCTCTGAACAAATGCAGCATTACTGTTCACCGTTTCCATTTGCAAAGCTGCTTTATTAAAAAACCCAACAGTTCTGAGCTAGTTAAAAAGGAAGTATCAAAGAGCTGACTAGCGTACTCATTCAGAAGAGCTAGATGGGAAAGTATCCAGAGCAGATCCAAGTATAGGGAAGAATAGCTTCAAAAAGAAAAATTTTTGATAAAATTTAGCACTAATACAAGGTATCACCTGTACAAGTATAAAGAGAAAAAAAATCAATACAAAAATCACTTCTTGGAACATCCTCAGTATAATACGTAACAGAAGAAAACACTATTGTTCCCTAAACTCTAAGAAATTTGCTACTTTGTGTGCTTAGTAAATACTGCTTTACAAAGTTCAGAAATCAATTAAGCAATTTATGACAAATATTAGTTGTATTCTAGGATACTATAAAGGTAAAACTGAGCAGAGATTAACACATGAGAAGCTAAAACGTTTGATGAGAATGTGCTACAACTAATGTTTTAGCTTTTGATGTGTGGCATATTTTCTTTTTTACCACCACTCTTAATTTATTAGAAAAGAAACTAACGTAAGTTCTTTCTTCGAATATCCTTACTCCGATGTTCTTATCAATTTTTTAACCTGTTTCCAATTTCAAGAAGCTGCAACAGTGTTGCAGCTGCCAAAGATATACGAAGTCTTAAAAAGTTACATAAGAATAAATGGACAAGTCCAGAAGCCCTTCTAACTTGTCCCTACTTTCTTCCCCTTAAAAAAAGCTGCAGCATTAACTCAGCTTTTAGACACCATTAGGTGATAAACACAATTAGTGCCCAAGGCATAATAAAGCTTCAAATCAGCACTTATACTTTATTATTACACCAGAGAACCTAACCACACAAGCTATAAATCTATCAGTCCAGACTTTTCTACTATCATTGCTTATAGGGAGAAAAAAGGCTCAGCTGCTTCAAGTTATTTTCTGTCAAGTCTACTGCCTGTTAAGGGAGAGTTCCTACATTAGCTGGCTGCTTGTTAGTCCAGTTCCTGTGCTGTTCCTCTATCCAACTAAGCTTCAATTTCATTGTAATCCTGAAGTCACCCAGGAACATTCCATCTGTATACAGCAGCTGTGATGATGTCAGCTGTTCTTCATTTACTCTTACATACTTTAGTCTGATTTCATTTCTCCATTGTTTATATATGCACACAAAGATTTTGCAAATCAATTTTTCATGCCTTCTCATCTAAATACAAAGTACTACTTTAAAAAATATTTCAAACTTTACTATTCTGAAAAGTTCTAAACACACGTGTGGAAATTCCTCTGAAACACTCAAATGGATAAGGATGTTTTAATGTGAGCTCTAAAGTAATTCCATCCAATGGAGAAACCTCAGTTTAAGTCAGGACAAAGTTCTAGTTTGAGAAAATCTATATAAATCACATTTCTATCTTCAAAGGTCAATTATGATCTCATTAAATCCATTTATAACCATACAAGATGTTATTTATTCAGAAGTTACTTTCTTCAGGATTATAGGTGATATCTTAACCTGAATCCGGCAAGAGGAGGTCAGATACTGGTATGGTTAAAACTGTTGAAGTAGTTACCCAGAAGAAAACCACCGCAAGCCATTTGCTCCTTTAACTGTGCAACCTCCTACAACCCTCCCTCAAGATAAAAAAAAAAAAATTATTTTGCTCCCATGAAAGTGACACCCATTTGTACAAGGTAGAATTTCTTCACTTACTGTTCTCTAACACTCTAAAATCCACACATTTTTCCTGACCTCCACTTCTTCAGTACATGGAAAAAACAAGAAACATCAGTTTCTACCAAGGAGAAAGCAAAGGAAAGCCACTCATAGGAGAGCAACCAAGGAAACAAAACAGTACAATACAGAACAGTTCATGAGAACAGTAAATTTATATTCTTCAAAAAAATTACCAAGTGATCAAGGAAGTGTCACTGTCATCAGCAAAAGAATCACAAACTTAATGTGGTCTTTAAACTGACAACGCAACTTAAAAAGCAAAACACAGCAGTTCCTGCAACAACCCAACTCACCTCATGTGGCTGACATCGAGTTACAGACCTGTCCTAGGAGTCGTGCAGCCGCCAATTCTTCGCAAAGTCCATGCAACAAACAAAATTTGAATGGTTCAACCATTTGTCACTACTGCTTCCAGAAAATGTTTTTCCAGCTTTCAGTTAAAACCACTTTTTCTAAACTTACCCCTAAATCACATTCATTCCTTCAAGACTCAGGGATTCTTTCATGGCTGACAAACCAAGGTATGAACCTACTTTCCTCAATTAAAAAATGATCTGAAAAAATATTTTTGACACTGTTACCTGCTCAAATCCCCATGTCCTGCAAACAGGACCGAAAGAATGAAATCCAACTTAGAGCACACCACTGCTGATGGAACCAGTCTGGCTTTCAGAAAATCACAGAAAATTGTTCGTGTTTTGTTACCCACCTCCTCAGTGTAAAGCAAGGGGATACAAACACCCCAGAACCTATGCTCTTTAGTCTCACTTTCCTGTTTATAAAATCAAAATCACTTTCTGATATAAAAAAATAACACTTTTTGATACATCTCCCTTCCTGAAATAAACTGACAAAGCATCTCTCACACAAATGACAAGTTTAGCTCTGGCTGAAGTAGCAACATCAGCAAGATTTCCCCCCAAATTTCCTGATCTTTACAGAGTATTTCCTCAAAGCATCCTGTAATAGACAAAGAGCTGCAGCATAAGCCACAGAGGGTGGACAGACAGTGAAAAGAAGAAAGCAAAACTTTCAGGTTAAACAAGATAGCTCTTCTGGGACAGGATAAACAGTGTCAAAAGCCAGTATTTTACTGACTGGCTATGGAACAATTAGGAGGAGCTGGTATCTGGTCAAGAAGACATTAAGGATTACGTGAAGTGAGTCAGGTAGCTCAAATACTCAAGGAAATTTTCAAGAGAATAGAAAGAGGAAAAATAGGAACGCTATATGCCTGTTTTTCGAAATTCTGTTAGTACCAGGCATTAAAAACCTGGAAAATCATGCAGTGTTTTTCCATGTTTCCTGGCATTCTGGAGTTTGTCAGAAGAGTCACTCTATACTCATACACTTATGGCAAGTACAATATAAACAAGAAGAAAATTGTTTCAGATATCTTTATTATTTAATAACACAAAGGCAGGAGTTATTGTTCTAATGATGTATCAAGAACCCAGGATTCCAGCTGTAAACTCAGAGCATGACAGAAACATGCTAACACAACGGTGATAGACAAGAAGTATCAAAATACTGACTGCAGAATTGCAACAGCTTTTTAGTTTGGTTTTTGCTTTTGTTTTGGTGGTTTTGTTTCCTAATTGTGATGGGGAGGAGTAAAGCCATTTTAGGAACTGAGACAGTAACAAACAGTTCTCAGTGCCTGTTTTGTAAGTATTTGACAGTCCTAAATTTACCTACTACAGAACAAAATGACCAAAAATTGGTGCTGAGGCAAGTGTGAGTATACCTATTAAGGCACAAAGGATATCAGACCTTAAATGGCCTAGAAGTTAGAAAACCAGGTCTTTTCAGCTAAAAGCACTGCTGGCACAAAACTCTAGTCACAGATGTTATAATTCATTTCTGAGACCCACAGATCTTCAGCTATTAACTTCTAGATTACTTCTGTTCAGTACACAATTCATGTCTATACCTGTAACAACTACCCAATTTTAAGTTCATCACATACGTATTTCCACCTAATATAATAGGATTGGATTTGATACATTAGAGTTAAACTGATTTCTTTTTTTTTTTTCAACTTCAAAGTTCACAAGTGTTACTGTGGTTGCATAGTTTAACACACGCATCTGACTATCAGTTGTCTAAATGTATCAGGATAACATTCAGCACTTTACTCAATAAGCACAGAAGCAGCAAGACAAACAAGTTTGATACTCACAGCAAAGTAAGATATTAAAAAGCCATCCAACAGAAAGCCAATTTCAGAAAGTCCAGTGAAAATGGCTCACTACATAAGTATGTACTTAAACAGCACCATCTGAACAATTATTTTTAGAATGTATTAAGACTGCAATGCATTCCAGCATAGTAAGAAGTCACAACTGCCATGAAGCAGTAGCCTCAGGGCTAGGTTAAGACTACTGAATAATTTAAATAAACTGGTGAATTTAACAAAAGATCTAGGCATTAGTTAAAAACCAATGTTTTGTGGTAACTGATTTAAGAAATTAACTGGATTCAAGTACAAGCATCTGGCTAGTTTACTTCAACTGCCAGCAGCAGAAAACAGAAAAACAAAAGTACTCTTCACCTGCTGCCAGAGGGTCTGGTATACCCTTCTGCCTCCTATTTCTCACACTTAGCTTCAGAACAAAACTTTCCCCTTTCCTATTCTGAACATTAAAAGTAAGTCCCATTCTTCAAAACTAATTTCCTATAGCGAGAACAACACAAGTACACAGGCATGTGTGTGCTGTTCACTACCGCCAAACATAAGGTTTTTATTTGAGATCTTGCAAGACATTTAATTAAGTTTGACTACAGAATCCCTTAGGGGGAAAACAATTAAAAGCTTTCTGCTTTCTAACAAACAACTTCTCACTCAAAGAAAAATCTAAGATTTCCACTTTTATAGCTCTCAACAGTTCCAACACACTTCTTTTTTTGTGACACAAAGCCACAGGAAACCTCAAAAGATGCAGTACTTCCCATATTGCCCATTGTGACATTTTGGCTCAGATTTATTTTTAAGTAAACCTGGAAAGGTAGAAGTCTAAATACCATTTTCACAAGAACCTTTATTAGTATTTCTAATAATTTTAATATAAGAAGAAAAGGCTTTACAAATATAGCAGTCTGAACCACAGCAGAACCCTGTTTCACAGATTCACGTGGCATCTCCTATGTAAGGGACAGCAAGATCCGACCACATTATTAGACCTGTAAACTCTTAATCTTGGATTTATTGACTTCTCTTCAGATAGGAAGATGCCAGGTTTAGATTTTATAAAAGACATCTCTATGACATTGTAACAAAAGGACCATGGGAGGCCAAACACATATCCTAAAGAACAATTCATTAGAAGTAATTTTCTGCCTAGGCCTCCATTTCTAGGGTGGTTCTGTGTGATGGAAAAAGGAGTCATTTCTTTCCCAATCCCACTTTTTGTCAGGAGATCCTGCTTAGGGAAGGCCAAGATCCAAACCCAGTCATCTTCCAGCAACATAAGATCTTCTGCTGAAGGCTTGTGATGCAGTATAAAGGTTAGAAGGTGTCCTGAAGCAATTTGGAGGGAATGAAGAGGGAGAGAAGAGTCACAAGATGCACCAAAGTAATAATGCACGTAACATAGTTCCAAATGACTTCAACTCAGCACGAAAGAGGAACTGGTAAAATCTCCTTAGAATTTCATTGCCAGCTTTCAAGTGATTTCTTTTGCTAAAAATCAAAAAGGAATTTAGAATAAACCTCCCGTGCCAGCAACGACATAGCTGGAAAAAGAAAGGTCTGACTGGGGGCTACTGATGTTGGCAAGGAAGAGGCTGTTGCTCTGCACAGCATGAAGTGAGAAAGGCAGAATTTACCTGAGCTGATTCCCTTTCTCTGGGCCTGAGGGATTGCCGATCGTGTGGGTTAGCAGCACATCCCCTTAATCAGAGTATTCCAGTCTATTTCCTTCACATGGACAAAGGAACAGGACTTTACAAACCCAGCAGCCACAGGCTCCTCTAAAGGAAGAAAGGTATTTACATGTTTAGAACTGGGGAACTTTTTCAGTGCTGGGAATCAAGTCAGATTTCAAACCCATTTGATGATCTCCACCACCTTACCACACATTCAAACCTAGCACTAGTGTAAAGAGACAGGGAGGAGATGAAAACTGTGTGGCTATGGACCATACACAAATCACTGGCCTTATCTTGGCTCCAGCCACCAGTTTCTGCTCTTGACTCAGTTTCCTGTCTAGAGAAGGGTCACACCAAGAATGTCATTAGTGCTTCAAGAACTGAAGTACAAATATGACCCATGGACAGGAAGCTTACACAGAGGCATTCTTTCCAAGTGCCCAGAACATTTTTCTCCTCTCTCTCTCCCCAACACTTTTTCTTTACAATGTTCACACTCTTTCCCTCTCTCAGCCTAGAGAAGTGGAAGACAACATCAACAAAAAAAATGCATAGAGAAACAGCATAAAGTCCATCCTTCACACCTGAGTGGATGGCAGTTCAAAGGGGCCCTACCTACCTGCAACCCTGTTGTTTGCTTCAAGAACTGTTTGCCCAAGGAAAAAGAGACGAGCAAATCCTGGAAGCAGATCCTTCCCCAAAGGAAGTTTCTTTCTGAGTCTGCAACCTGGAGCTTTTGCTTGAGACTCAGTCCTCTGAGTGGATTCTTTCTTCAAACTCTCACACTGGTTCTTTACTTTTGTGGGCAGCTGGAAAAAGAATGAAGCCGTAGGCTGAGGCAGGGACTCCATACTTCCAGGATAGGGAGGCAGAAAGACTGGAGGGGAAGGAAAAGTGCTAGTTGGTAACTTCTTGAATAATGATCTGTATTCCTTCATTTTCTGCCACACAGAGACATACACATAGTCACTGCAATAGGGGAGGATGACAAGAGATGAGTACTAGACATGCAGTTTTTTCATGCTCTGATGCCAAAAAAAAAAAACCCGAAGTGTTGAACTGTGAACTTTCAAGACTATTAAGACATCTACCAATAGATGAGATCAATCATAAGATGTTTTGTCCAGAAAGTTCGCTCAGTTTGTTTACAAGTAGATGTAGGTGGGGGGAGGGGGGAATTTAAGTGCTCATTTCTTGGAAAAATAATCCAAATCTCTCCTCTGTTCACTTTTTCTCAAGTGAATTAAAAATGGCATCTATTGCAATGCAGTGAACGTCTCCCCATAATCTCTTTTAAGAAGAAACAGTCATACTTACCTTAATGTTTCCCTCACCAATGATTTCCTAACACCACTCCCAACTCCTCTATAAAGGTCTTAATCCAATCTCAAGTCTTCTACTTTATTTGCCAAAATCAGATTGATTGAATACTAACAGCAGTTTAATGCTGTTGTGACAACCTTTGATTTAACCTAGGCAGATTATGATTGTTGTGGAAGCTAAGAACCTATTCAAATTCCTGCATCACGTTTCTGGATTTCTAAAATATTCCTCTTTTTATTCCTGAAAACCCAAATGCCCTACGAGTTAATTGTCATTACATGAGCAACAAACAAACCCATAAGAGAGCTAAAATTTTCTTCTTCACAAATCCTGAAAGCTGCTTAAGACTCCTGTGAAATTTTATCAGTAGCATGGGGCCCACATACAACAAAACAGAACCAGAAGTCACTGGACTTCAAACAGCTACAGGGATAGCTGCTCACATACGCATTCATTATCCACTGAAGTACGTTCTGCACATCAGCAGTGTCTGGCATTCGCATGTCACTGAGCAGTCACTGAGGCATGTGAGGCACCATCGTTTTACCTGCAGGGCTCTTCTTTGCTCTTACGACATCAGGTAGAGCATGATCCAACAGTGAACCAAGAAGGCACATTACTCATTATGTTTGATCAATTTCACTTAATTCATTTTGGGGCAATTGGTGGTGTTTCTTCATCCTCTCCTCTAGAGCACACACCTAAACAAAATAGCTTCATATGGTTAGATACCTCACATGTTCTTCAATTACAAGCTTTCCCCTGCTCAAAAAAAGCTTGCTTTTGTTCTTTCATTGTGGTCAAAATAATACAAGAAAATGGTGGGGGGGGTGGGAAGCAAGGTTTTGTCATTAAAACCACAGTAATTTTGCAGTTAGAGTAGCACACAGGAAACATTTTCGGTTTTTAAACAAGTGACAGATAAAGCCATCAAGGACAAACCCTGATATCCTAAAGTAATTAAAACAGAAAAATCAGCAAGTTCCTTCCAGATAAACTGCTTGGGCAGAAGGATACTCTGCTTCTTGGTTCCTGGATATGGTTACAGTATCTCAAGCTAAAGTAAGAGGTTGTAATCTAAATAGAAAGAGTGGTTCACAAAAATAGGATTGGGTTTTGTTGTAATTTCATGACTTTTCATCAACTTGAGACCAAGATGTGTTCCTATACCTTTCAATTGGACAAAGCATTGTCTCTCTCATTATTTCAGATCAACTTTCAAGGATTAGAGAGTGAGGTTCAGTTTCTTCATCCCACATGCATGTTCTTGTGAAAGGAGGCCTTCCTGTTCAGAAAGAATAACTGATGAACACACATATAAGTGCACACATCCAAGATATGTCTCCAGGTTGACATTTGTACTCTCCTCTTCCAGTAAAGGAGACAAAAGAAAAATGAGAGAAGATAAAATAAAATAAACAGAGCATGTTCAATGCAAGTTTCTACTGCTCTGTATTTGCTGGCTAAGAAAAGTATTATAAAAGGACAGTAGCAGTGAAAGCATTATTTCTTCTTAAAGACTCCCTTGTGAATAGAAGACTCTTTTCAACCAGGTAATTTGAAAAGTTCCTGAGATTCAAGGCCTTCCAAGTTGCTCTAACACTAGTTACTTATCATTGATAACTACAATGCCATACACAGCACTACAGGCTTAATTTCAGGTGATGCATTGAAGTCTACAAACACTACTGACTTCTGAAGTCAGTATTCTTTTACAGCAACAGAAGGTATCAAAACAACAGAAGGTATCAGAGCAGATCAGCCCAAATGAAGCAGCATAACCCAGGTTATTGCAGGTTCCTTTCAAACAGGAATCTATCTAGGGCCTGTCTAAGAAGTCATCTTTCACATGCAAGACCCTATTCACTGGAAAAAACTCCAGATCACCTTCAATACACTAAACAGTATGAAATCACCTATCGCAGCTTCAGGAGCGTAGAAGAGAGGAGTACTTGGTCTTATTTGATTCATGTCTCTTCTTCAGCAGAAGACAAAGATCCAAAGTGAAATTTAAGGGGAAAATAAAAGGCATTATGAGGATTTTGTCCATTGGTGTTCTCCTCATGGAAATAGCGGAACAGTTTCTGGAAGATTAATCTGAAACAAGCTGTTAGGAATGGTTTGTTTTTAAATTCTTTTTCTTACATCAAGATCATGGTATGTCTCCTTTTACAACCAAGGAAGAACCCTCTAATTTTTATCCTTTCATACATAATTCTTCCCTTGAGCAGACTTGTCTTGAACTGTAAAGAATAAATGAGGTTCGTAATTTTTGCGTTCTAGCTATCAAAAACACTAGCCTGATTGATTCCTACACAGAGATATGGATTTCAGGCTGAAACAACTAAATCTTTCTGCATTTTGAGATGAGAAATGTTAATAAATACTCCATTGCCTGTACAGAGATTCAAAAGAATGAAAAAGAGGTCTAGAAAAGACCATCCAAAGTACCTGAATCCCTCTTACAGGAATTTTGGGAAAAGTTCTTTTGTTGCCTCATATCAATCACCAGAAGTGATTTGTACTACCTAGATGGGACGTTAGGTCAGCTTAAGCAGCTGAATATTCAACAGCTCTTCTCAGTCACTGTACTGTAGTTTGTTGATTTACCTCAAGGGCAAGCTCTGATGGGAGCCTTCCAGCTGAAGCAGAAAGAAATTATGGCCGTGATGACACAAGAAAAACACGCTGGTAATCTACAGATACAGATGAAGTCAGGAAAGCACTAGTAGCTCTGTCTGTGAGCATATGGAAGATGGTAAGGAATCCTGTAATCAATATCCTCATCTTCTTTGGGCAAAGAGAGGAATCTCTGCAATGTCTTTCCATAGTGCCCTGACTGTTGATAAATATACCGGGAGGAAAACTCCCTTTAGTGCTTTCTTCCTTCTCTATAGGGAATGTTTCACAGCCAATTCACGAGTCAGTGAGGAGTGATCTCCGTTTTTCTACATCAGTGAGCAGAAGCTCAATAGTCAAGAATTGGAAAGTTTAAACAATTGTGAGTAAATTCTACAGGATACCATCTGCAAAACAAGCAAAAAATTGAATCTCCATATTTGGTTAATGGTATAGAATATAAGCAACAATATTTTTCATATTTCTAATATGACAGCTCCAACAACAGCAGGATCCAAGTGAAACAACATGGAAAACAGGACAAATTGCCGCACCTGATTCAAGTTACCTGCAGTCAGGTCAAATACTTCTCAACCCTCAAACTGAAATTTTAAAGCATTGTGCAATTATTTTAGATGTAAGGTGCAACTACCCATGTGGAGCATTTGCAGCTCCTATTCTGGGTTAAGCAGTTGTTCTCCTGCTGCCATTAATTACACCTCTAGAAGTAAGTGCAGGCTGCAAACCCACCACAGGGATCTACACACTAGCATCCAGTGGAACTGTTACTCAAAATAAACATTACAAGAACAGCAAATTTTAGTAAAACATCTTTTTCCCTGGAAACTAGCACCAACACAGCATGTGTATTAAAGTATCAACATGAGTGATATAAGGCTGTTTAAATTCCAAGCTACTGACACTACCAAAAAAACCTGGTTTTCCAAAACTTCCTGGTTTAGGGCTTTTTTGGGGAGGAACAGGAGGAGGAGACTTGACTGGAGAGAAGGATAGAAGTCATTGAGCATTATAATAGCTACACCAGATAATGTTAATTTAGTCCCAAGATGGAGGGAAAAGGCAGCAAAAACCTCGGTCAAAGTGTTATTTTTAAGATTATCATGCAACCTGTCATTAAAAGTTAAATATGCCAACAAGTAGAATGGTAAGAATCTTGACCTTCCAAACTTGAGAAAGTGTTTTAAAGCATTTGGCCTCTCTCCAGAAATGTTTTGCGCTCAACTTCTTTAAAGGCCTACTAAACCCCAGAGGGTCATTGCATTGTCTAGATTATCAGACAAGGCATCAGACAATACCCCCTTTAAGACTGGCATAGCTACCAATCCCTGAAAGACCCTCCATAAACTTCTAGTTTAGGAGTGGTAAAAAGCCCTGGCTTTTCTGAACTCAGCATGACACAATTCCGAAATTATATATAGCTATCACAACACCACATATTTGAGAAACACAGCCTGTATTTCTTGGCACATATAAAACAACAGGAAATCACTAGAGGTATAAAATTGAATGACTGGTTGATTATAGAAAATACTACCTTGTAAAAATAATTCCCATTAATAGATGCATCAATTTTATACAATTAAAGAAATGGGTATTTGCTAAACAATGTTATAATTATTTTTTCCTTTTTAAAACTGTTTACATTGCAAGAATATTTTTAAATGTCTTCATTAACATGCTTGTTATTTCTTGTCAGCTTTTATGCCAAATACAGTTGAGAGCAAACCTTTTTTGGCCTAACTAAACCGCATTTTAATCAGATTAACAGACTTTACTGGCACTAACATACATTTCTGTCATAAAAACAGAACTTCCTCCAGTCTTAGGGATAGTCTGTGCTTCTGGGCAGAGCGCATGAGCCAATATTAAAAAAAAAAAAAAAAAATTTTTTTTTTGACATCAGATGATGACAATTTGTTTGCTTTTTTCTGCTTAAGAAAGCCAATTACAGAAATAAAGGTTACAGTATTTCTGTATACCTTGAACTTACTTGAAGAAATTAAATAAAACCTGTAGTTTCTTAATGTTAATAGTGGCTTTTGTACTTTGCTTTTTAGCTCTTGATACGCAGCTTGCTTAATATGATTTGATTCTATTTACATACAATTAGGTAACAAATTTCTTACACAATTTTTTTTTTAAAGAACCATTTCTCTTACTGAGTTTTCAGTCTTCAAGTAATTCCTACACTTCTCTGGTCAGTCTTCTAGACTGTCTATCTGTAGAACCTGGAAGCTGAAATACCACACACAAGTAATGTTAAGAGGAGTGATTTCAGTGCTGTTTCAACAGCCACACCAGACTGGATGCTTTGATTTTATGGGGCATTGGGTGGGGTTTTTTTGTGTTTTTTCTGGAGGTAGGGTGAGGTCCTATCTGAATTTCCAGATGAGAATAGCTCAAGGCTTTTCTCTGTAGGTTTTGACACTTCATGACTTCCCTCTGGTGTCTGGGATCTCTGGAGAACTCAAACACAGCAGAGAAATGCCCCTTTCATGCAATATTTACTCCAATATAAATACATAATAGATTAATGTTAGTGAAGGGCAATGTGGATGCACCAATAAATAAAAGCTAAACAAACTACCTGGGTTTTTTTAAGTCATCAGTTTCACAAAGTTTTATTTTGGAAAGCGCTCAAAACTTCTATTTCATACTTGAGCACTTATATTACTTTCCATATCAAATCCTGATTTCCACGAAGGGTTTCCTCCCTCTCGAGTTTACAAATTTAGCATGCATTCAGAGCAACAGGCATGACCCCTTCTTCATTTTCAGAAGCAGTAAGAACTCTAAAGCCAAAACTGGGCTGAGTTTTCTAGTAACTGTTACTGCTTGGGCACAAAGTGATCTTCAAATGCTATTGTAAGCTGTGTTAGTTCTTCAGCATTAATAAGTCTGTGATGCAACGGAGACTTATTTTTGTCTAACATGAGCAGCGGACAGTGGAGACAAACTGATTCAGTCATGACTTGCAAATGATGTGCAAGCACACCATGATATCTCCATAATACAGTCTGACTCAGGTTCAAGAAACAAGTTTAAAAAGTCTCATGTGCAGTCAGTGATGTTTTAGACCAGAATTACATTTTTTTATTTTTACCTACTATGTGCTAACAGTACATGAAAAAAGCATTCTAAAATGTCTTGTACTGTTGCCACCATACAAAATATGCTGTCTTTGATTAGCTAATTAAATGTTTTCTGAAGATTTGTTGACTTAACTTTCCTTATTGGACTAGTGCCTCAATTCACCCACATTTCACTATTAAATTAAAATTGTGTAGTTTTTTCCAAAACCACTTGGAATAAGACCATCACAAGTTTTATTATAAAAATGTTTCAGTCAGCTGAGGTAAAGGCCATTTGAAATGCATCATTTTGTTCTGCTTATATAAAACTACTTGCATTGAGTTGTCCCGTTATCTTCTCTCCATGCAAGCACCTTCAACACCTACCTGCTTTCATCAGCCAGAACTCCAAGCTTTTGCACTAGACACAATTAACTTTGGCAGTGCCTCTTCACAGGCATACCAGTGTGCAGTGTTTGACTGTCATTCTGTATCTGTTGAAATATTAGCACTTGGTTTAGGTTGTGTGCAAGAAAAAAAAACAGTATCAAGTCATACATAAAAGAATACATACAAAACCACAAAGATCTATTTCCAGGGTAGGCATACTGTTTTCACAAAAATTATTCAGAACAGGGAAAAAGACAGGACATCAAACAACTGTACCAAAATAGCAACTTACCCCACTGACTGATCTGGGCTGGAGTGTGTTTAACCATACACTGAATCTCACAGGACCCTCTTTCCTTCATCTGAGTCAAGATTTCATTGATAAAAATAACCACTATCCAGGGCAGATAAAAAAGAGCTTCCCACGCACGCAGGCAAACAAGCAAGATGGTATCACAGAATCATTAGGGTTGGAAAAGACTTATGAACCCTCTTGAAAAAAACACCACTTTTTGAATCATTACTGAACATTTCTGTATATGATTAGTATCTACAACATGCACAGTTTATTTTGAAGCAAATCTGACAACATACAACAGAGATATTCTTGACATGACTCTTTCAGCATGAAATTAGTTGCCTGATCTCTGATTTCTGTATGAAATAAATGTAAAGGTCAGTGTTTCCTCAGAAGAGTTGTTACATTTAATAAAATGCTTCTGCCTAATCCTGACATTAGGCAGATCCTAAGAACAATTCTTCCATATAAGTCCAACATGTCTCCTTTCCTTCCATTTTCTTTTTAAGGCAAGATTATAAAATAGATTTGCAGCAGGACTGAAAAGCAATCTGCATTTAAAGTTATCAGGTTTTAGCTGCATATTATATGCAAAGTATAGTATTTTCTACTCAATAGCTTTTTAGCCACCTAAAAAAACCTCACAAGCATTCCATGCTGTTGTTACTTCTACATATTCTTAAATTAAGTCCAACTCCATCTTTTAGTTTACCAGAACGTACCAACAGGAAAGCATAGTGCATGTGACAAAACTTGACACAGCCAACATAAAGAAAACTGCAGAGATCCCTAAAAAAGTGAAAGTCCCTAACTGTTGGCATGTGTTCAAAAGCCCTTCTCTAGAGAATGCAGTTAAGCATTACGTTCTACAAAATGCAACTGAGAATGAGTCTGTATTTTTTAAGCGTAGTTACTCTTCCAAACAGCTATTTCCCCAAGTTTCAAATCATTCTTAATTCATAGTTTACTATCTGCATAACTGAAATCCCCATAAGCATTTTGCAAACTAGACCAGAGTTCAATATTGCGTAACTACTTTTTTCCTCCTCCTTTTTTTGATGGCCAAACATTATATTATTACTTCCCACATTTTACATGTGAACATCAAGGAATTTCTATTCTTTTATTTCTTAACTGTCTTTATTGTAGACTTCAGTCCAACAGGAACACAACTGCCTACTTCATACTACTAGATGCAACTTACTGTAACAGTCTAGCTGGCCCATCTTTGAATGAAAGATGGCCTTTTCCCAAGTCAGAGAACTTCTATTTACCGTCAATTTCTTCCATTCTATTTCTAAAAATAAAGCATGTGTATATATATACATCTCAGCATCCTGCCCGACAAAAGAATCATATATGCCACCCAAAAATATGCATTCCAACAGTACTTGCATAGGCAACTGCACAACTTTGCTGAAGAGAAACTATAGGAAGTATTTGGGTGAGCTCACGATGTCACACTGCAATATAGCATTAAACTTTTTTCCTCAGATGAACTGAACGCAGGTTTCAGAAACATGGTATATTCAACCTATGCTAAAGGTCTGCTTTTCCAGCAACGTATCATGATGTCATGACTCAATATTTTCATTATCTTCTCTCTTGCACATGTAAAATACATAGACAGAAAAAAGGGGTGCCACAGAAAACCAAGAAGTACTAAAATACCAAGTTGCTCACAACCACAAGCAAGTAATAATTTGCTTTCATACTTACTACAGGTAATTACAATAATGTGCAATAAAACATCCTGCGTTAAAAAAGTTACTCGGAAGATGCTTTCCATCTCCAAAGCTGGGGCAGAGAGCACTGGGGCAGGAGAGGACATGGGGAAGGGTATAATTCCACAACTCCGGTGGAATCGCTTGATCACCTCTTAGGAGCATGTGGCAGGCTGTTCTCAAAGAGCCAATAATTTCACCATGATAACCTTGGCCTTTAAGGAAATGAATCATTAACTGGATAGCACAGATTTTTGAACTCCACTATATCTAAACTGCAGCAAAACAATACTGAGTACAGACTAAAAAAAATGTATACAAATATATGACAGGCATTGGAACTAGATTATCTTTAAGGTCCCTTGCAACACAAACCATTCTACAGTTCTGTGAATCTAACTGCACCTTCGTAACAATGGTAAAAGACGTTATTGACAAAACTTAAGTATTTTAAAGGAAAAGTTAAAAGACAAAATGTAAACCTTAATATTCTTCTTACACACTACTAATCCATCTTTTTTTCCCACCCCATTCCCCAGCATGCATTAACACATCTTCCTTTCCTCTTCTTTATGACTTACATCAGAGCAAATGGTTATTCTGAGCAGCCTCCTAAATAATAATGTAAAAAAATTATGCCTGTGCAGCAGCTTGCAATCAGAAAAGCCAGTATCATCTGACTACTCTGTTTTCCAATTATCATAAGGCAGACTGAAACTACCACTACTCATTCCTTTGCAGCATGAATATGTAGTGAATCCAAAGTTAGTCTGATGTAAAAACATTATACTATGGACAAGGACATCTGTAATCCATCTCCCCGTGGCCCAGGCAAAGTACACAATTCAAAGGAAGGAACCAGAGTTACTATGAGGAAGCCAAATTCAAACAAGCTTAACAATCTGTTTCAGAAATGGAGCTAGCATTAAACACAGAAACCTGCACGTTACAGGAAAAGAGGGTTCATAGCTAGTGTAACAATTAACTAATCTCCACGTTTGATTAGAATCATTGATTTTGTTCAGAAAATGACAAAGTTAAGAGGAATTTATTTCGTTTACACAGTCTGTAACTCCATGGACTTGCAAATTTCTAGTTATTACACTTAAAATAGTTTGCAATGATAAACCTCTCACACTCAACAAGATTACTGCCCCCTACACATAGTTTAATCACAATTCTGACTGGGTCTTCAAAAACAAAACGAACCCAAAATATTGCAAGAAAACAAGTATGTCTGCTGCACATTCCCCACAAAACCACATTTGAAGCAACTGTTCATTTTAAATCCAGTGTCTCACCTCAAAGAACAGAAGAACTGACCTATGGAGTAGATGACCATGGCCTTATTTTTGCCTCCACAAGTACAAGGCAAGGAACAGCAAGAGGTATTCCCAGCATTTCTCATTCTGATGGACAACCACCAGCTATCCAGGTAGTATACCCCAAGTGGGGAGAGCAGCAGCCCCCACAGGGTTTCTTTTCAGACAGTCAGCAAGCCAAAATACACAAAACAAAAGGGAAACTACAATGGGGAACACACGAAAGAGATATGAGAAGAACTGAAATACTGGGGGCAGAGGGAAGAGCAGCATGGCAATAGAAAAAGGGTAACTGCAGTGCCATGGTCAACGAGACTTTTGATAGAAACCCCCAAAAGTCTCTCACACACTTTTTTTTTTTAAACTCCAGTACTCATGGAGCTTTTTGTTTGTTTCTCAAATATTAAACAAAAATACCCAGGGGGGCAAACATACTTGAAAGTAAATTCTTTCAAGGCTGGCTCCTACATCCTACGCTAACCCTGTAGCAGAACCACTGAGTGGATTGAACTCCACTGAATTCAATGCTCTTGAAGCATTAACTTTATTCATTTATGAAGCCACTGGCAGGACTGGAGTCAGTGTTATGGGTATAACACTTAGGCTTCAACGTTAGCCTGACTATTGCATCAGCCACACTATTTTTAAGTACAGTTCAGCTTCTTTCATGGTCTGATGCAAGTCTGTATGGTTTGTATTTTGTTTTTAAACACTATTCCAATGCAAGTTTCTCAATGCCATTTTATTTGCCAAATATTTAAGAACCATTCTAATATCACACAACAGTATCTACTGGTGAGAATATTAATAAATAGCAGTGACTGCTATGCTTGACAAGAGAACTAATGTTAAAAATCTATCCTAAGTAATACATAAAGCTGGCAGAACATTTTTTATTATTACTTCCATGTTACTACTTTAGGCTGAATGAAGGACATTATAAAAACATTTGGCATCACTGGGCAAAAAAAATGTTAAAAGCATCACAGGTACCTTGAAACCAAAACTTTTCTAACAGAAGCACACAACAAAAACAAAAAACAGCACAAGAATTTATCATGGACGTTTGAAAAATCAGAGTGTATCAAAGTTTCAACAATCAAAGCAGGCGGATTCTCAGAAAGAGAGCTTTCAGTCTTTAAAATTTCCAACCAGTACACACTTATTTGTGTTGTATTTCAAACAGCCTGTTGAATTTACAGCTCATAATTTTAATGTATTTTTAATTCTGAATTTCTACATGCACTTTTTTGGAAGATCAGTGAACACTTGCCAGAGTAGGCAATCAAGTACATAGAAGAAATTAGGCCCCGTCAAGGATATTTTGCAATAGATATAATTAATATTGTTCTTTCCTACACTAGTTTTAATTGCTCATATTGAGAGAGAAGAACATTCAGTTCCCAGTTTTTATGTACCCAACATTTTAGAAATCTCTTCCTCAAGCAACCAAAGCACCAACAAGTGTTTTGAATGTCTTCTCCAACTGCAAATGGTTTTGAGTGCCAGTTTGAAGAATCCTTGTCCCAGTTTCAGGAGCATTCTTCTTTTTAGACCACCAGTACAAGTGCATTTTAGAAAAATATTAAGTGAGACTAGTCTGTGCTAGAAGAAGCATCATCCAAGAGACAGCATGAAATTGAGAATCAACTACAACTCAAGCAGTTTTATTAGAAAAACAAACCTGTAAAAAAAAAAAATGCAGCAGTTAAGTCACAAGTACAAAAGAACTACACATGACCTTATTTTTGTTTCACCTAACACAAACCAAAGTGCAAAGTATTTCCAAAGAAGCAAAACCACACTTCTGAAACATTTATGAAAGGTAGTGCCATAGTCTCAGAAAGAGCTCAACATTAAAAAACACTCACCGAAAAGGCTAGTTGAAAAGAATAATTTAGGAATTCTCAGTCTAAGACTGTAGTAGGAATGCAGCAGAATCCTTTAGTCAGTTTTGCTGAGCCTTCCCCAGTTCCTATGCTGTGTACCTAAAGAAGTACCTTCCTACAGTTTTCAGGTAGTTTACAACCTCGGAAAACATTTTAGAGTCTGATTTGTCAGGTAATTTAACTCAATTAGGAAGTTAGAATCACTGGTTTGTTTCTGATGCTGACTTGATCCTTAGACTTGCTTTCCTTTTCATCAAGGCACATTCAGGATGACATTTGCAACAGTAGCAGTTTGTCAGCCATAACACAAATATATCTTAAAAATACACCATGGTAAAACACTTTTAGCATTTGTGTAACTACTATTGTCACGATGAACTCATCAGTCCCCAAAACACAGAACCTAGCAAAGGCAAGACAGACTTAGAGATACCTCCCGCTCCTACTTCTTTTCATTCTCAACATCCAAGCTTTTTTCAAAAGTTTCACAGAAGTTCATGAAAAGATAATCAACAGGTTCACGATAAGGTGTTTGAAGAGGGACATGCAGCTGTCAATTCCTCCACCTTTGTTTTCCCTCAAGTTATCTACCAAAGTCGATTAGCAATTCAGCAAGCAGGAAAAAGAATAGTTTGAATAAACCTGAACAACGGTTCAAAAGCATATTCCATTTCCTTGGCTCCAACGCACTCACTCTGGTCTGCTTACTGGCCAAAGTAAACCCACACAAAGACCTAACAAGTTCTGAATTACTGGTCTAACAACAGTCTGAGCATGTTATTTTCACTCTATCATGCATTTATGCCACATTTTCTACCAGATCAGAAGACACAAAATGAGAAAGTGATGAACAGAAACCTTCCAGTGCTAGAATATCCAGAAACAGTAAATCTGAAGTACCTCATTAGGCCTAGTGAACCCTTGAAAGGTAGAGATGCATACAACAAGTACAATGGACATCTCTCCCCTTGTGTGACAATCCCGCCTATCCAGCTGCTGCTTCCTCTGCAGGGATATTGGACCTGCACAAGTTGTCAGCTGTCCAGAAGCTTGTAGGCTGCTCCCCAAAGCAACGGGTTAACAGTGTACCACAAAAAGTGGAACTGCTGACAGACAACAGCAGATTCTCCGCCATAATCTGTCAAACTTTACAATTCTTTACTTCAAGTTTCTGTTCCCTTCTACAAACACCAGTGAAAAGGAATTCAAACAGGGGAACAAAACCAAGACTCTCATTCCTTAGATATCTCCCCAAAAATATGCATAACAAAATTAAAAATCCCTCTATCCCAACAGTTTGAGCTCATAGCAGCTTTGTCAATAGCACTGTGGCTTCCAAGACTGTAGGAGCCAGAGAAGGGGACATGATATGGCTATAACCCAACAAAGGGTAAAACAGGCAAGCATTAGTTATAGACTGCAGAAGGCACAGTAAGTTTTTTCATGGTCCTTCTAGAAACTTAAAAGAAAGCTAGATTTTCTCTCTCTCAAACTACTGTGTAGTAAATTAAATTCATTAAAAATAAAAATTCATCATCATAACACAGTTTATATATTATGAGTTATGATGGCGAACATTTTTTTATGATTTATGTTATATAAAACACAAATTCTATAACTTCCTAAAACTCACTACTTTCAAGTTAAACTTACAATAGTATAATGTATTAGAATGAACTAAATGTGGATAATAAACAGTGCCACAACCATGGGCTTAACAGAGACAAAATACTACAGTGAATTCACCACACTACCTTTCCTTTCACCTTCCCAAAACATCCCATCTGAAGCCTTTAAATAAAACAAACCAACAGGTCAGGGAGAAAAGCAAAGGTACAGACAGCAAACAGAGAAAGGTAAAGGGACATTAAGAAGGAAGCAATCTGTTTGCAACAAGGCAGCCACTAGAATTTACAGCAGTATCTATTTAAAGTTTAATGAAAAATGTTTCTAGGGGTAAAAAAAATCAAAATAAAATAGAGGTGTGTGGCAGGAATAAGTTAAAGGTGTTCTAGAGAACCAATAATTAACTGCAAACTTAAGAGGATTAAAAAACTCTGGCTTGCAGGCCATACATCAACCTAAGATACTTAAAGGTTTCTGGTTTCGGTTCTGTGATTGAGGAAGAACATTATCTGTTTTAGTGAAGCACCACCTTCACTTCTGGTTTTACAATCATTGGTCCCAATTTCTATGTTCATTAAAAAAAAAAAAAATAGAATCACCAAACAAGTATCTTATCTCCTTGCTTTGTAAGTAATACAGCTTAAAAGAAAAACGTATAGAAGTGTACTATAACTTCTCACAGGATCACCAACTAGCTGAGGCTGGAAGGGATCTCTGGAGACCACCTAATCCAAACCCCACTGCTCACAGCAGGGTCAGCTAGCAGAAAGAAGCTACAAAAGAAGAATATACTGCAAGATGTTCCAGTGTGCCAGCCTCTGAGATGCAGAAACAAACAGGGCTAGCAACTAAGGGACCACCTTCCTCTCTTCCTGCCCATTTTTAAAAATGTGAGTAACAATGGTACTTCCTTTTAAGAAACAGAAGCTTCATTTTAGAGACCTGTGTACTACTTTTTGGAAAAACAGGCTTTTTCTTTACAGGAACTATCAAACATTCAGTGATACACAATGTGCCACCAGCCCATTAGGTAACTATATTTAGCACATCATTCTGACACCTGATTATCAAATCAATAAACTTTCTTGTTTACACACATGTCACAATTTGGTATTTCCCAATTTAGGGGAAACAATCATCAACAATCTCTTTCAGGTATACACCATGCCTGCATTGTCAGGAACTGTCTATAATTGATTCGTTGCTAAAAACTTACATATAGCAGAATTAGGGTATCTCATAAAAAGCTTGCCATCTTAAAGTCTTAATTTCAAGAGTGTAAAACATTTAGTGAAGATGTTCTCCAACTGATACAGTGCAATAACTGTATTTTTTATTTATAACTACTTGTTTTGAAACTGAAGAGCAAAGAGACAGCTATAGGATAGGTGTGAATTTTCTTCCATCTATCTGCAAGACCTAGGAAACACCAAAAGACATGAAAAAACAAAGTGTGAACAGACACAGAAGCTTTGAATAGCAAGTTCCAAAAAGCGCAAAGACAGCAAGTAATGTTCAGGGACTCTATTTTGATTGACTTCAAGAGATTTTCATCAGGATGCTTTGGGACACATGGGTTTGAAGAGAGTACATGGCAAGACTACTAAATAAACCGAAAGAGCAAGAAAGCAAGTAACATAACCACCCTGGAAGCGTGAATACTAGCATGAGGGATTTTTTTTTGGTTGGTTGAGTTTGTTATTGCAGCATATAAGTGTTTATTATTTATATTAACTTAAATCCATAAGAAGAATTAATGAAATAAAATTGCTCCTCCCTAGTTGTCAAGTAAACACAGAGTTACTTGGGACCCACTAAAGACAGCGATTTATTTAAACTGGACCAAAGACTGAAATTGTCCTGGGCATTTCATATTACATTTCTATATTATGTATCATAAAATAAGGTTTTAAACAAAGACTTCTTTTAAGTTGATATCTCTTCTAATTTTCATAAACTAATGGCCACATTAATGATAAAGAACACACTATACTGCAAATACACTAGAAGAGATATAACACATGTGCGACCCCAGTGACTTCAATAGAATCTCTTAAGTACATACATGTTTTCAACTGAAGTTACATTAATAAAAAACTTAAATATATAAATAGCTTCAAAAACTACTCAAAAGTCAAAGTTATGAGAAAAAATCCTCAAGGAAGGTATCTAGATTCCTATTTTTGAGTTTCATTGTTATAAGAGACAGATGAAGTCCAAAGAACAAATATAATCAACTCTGTGTCAACCAATTCATATTTCCCTCTGTCTTGCTAATGTTCCTTGGAGAGACATTCTGACAAAAAAAAAAATTTATAAGCAGTTGTAATATAAAATCTCAATGAACTTTTAGACAGCTATGAGTAAATTCCAAGAGCAAATTCTTCCCTGGCTACATCACTATTTCTTTTCCTCCAGGGAAAAATGGGCTCCAAATATCTAGAAATAATAGGCATTTGTCAGAGGCTTTGAAATGCATGCTGCCTAGATACAGCACAGAAATAACTCATCACATACAAATATCTTAAGACTGCTTTTCCTAGATCTATCTAGGACTGCAAGGATTATCAAGTATCAATTAAAAAGTTAAGGGAAATATTGTTCATCACGCTTCAGCTGGACTTCCATGCATTAAGCCTCAGGTTTAATGGGATTTTATTAATTAATAAGTATGCTTTCTATTACATAGCTAATTATTTGAACTGATTATATTAACCCCTAAGGGACAAAAACTATTAGTACAAATAAAATAATTTAACAGCTTGTTTTGATGCTGGAATGCAATGTGAGGTTCACTTGTGCAACATATGAAAACCTTAAATAACATGGGGGATCATCCAAACCAGAAGAGAAAATCAGCATTACACAAATATCTGAATCAGGTCCCACAGCCCTTAGAACAGGTCACATATTCCACATGAATTTCAAACAATGCAAAAATAGTTGCTTTTCAGTCTCGTATTCCAACAAATAATACATTTATTGATAAACACAATCATTGAATTTCTCCATTTATTCTATTCCATCTGATGACTCCTAAAGCTTCTGGATTTAGCAGTTTATATTTTTTTCAAGTAAGAGATAAACTAGCATGAATAACAAGCTTTTCAGTCAAGATATACATAACATGCAAGCTTTTCTATTCCCTTTTGCATTTTTAAGGGCACTGACATCAGTGGTCACCAATTTCAAAGCAATTTACATAGCACAAACTATGCACTAGGCTGTTCTGGCTTATTTTTTCCTCTGAGCTTTGCGTTCATCCTTACTCTACTTACATGTTTGTTTTGTTGGGTTTTTTTTTAGCTAAAAGAACTGCAGTACCATCTTCATATATATATATATTTTTAAACTATTTAATCCACATCAATTAACCAAACCTAACTAGCTAAACCCGGCAGTACTAGAAACTCAGCAATCCCTTTCATCATTTTCTTCCATTAGTCTCAAACCCCTAATTACAAGAGCATGAATGTTTCCAAAGCACAAACAGCAGTGACAATACTTTTCAAAGGCAAAACAGAGTCAATACAATTCTTGGTTCTAAGTAATTAAAAATAAAGAGTATCAGGAGCACCTTAGCTTAAAGTCCTCACCCAGCAGAAATAAAATTCCATCCATCTCCAAAGCCTATTAACCAATATTGCATACTTCAAACACTTATGCTGAAATCCAAACTGATTGCATAATAGAAGGTTTTGCAAAAGGCACCTATTAAAATTTCTGGCACTAAGTTATTAGACTAATTAGATTTATAAACTTATCCAACCCAGCAGCCACTGTTCTACAGAACTACATGGCTAGTTCAGAGCAGTTTAGTCCCTTATACTGTTGAACTGTTCATCACAAGCATGTCCTGTTGCATGCAGGAAGCAGCACATACACAGACATTTCTTACATGCATATCTTAAACATTTCCACAGTACCATAAACATGGAAGATAAAAAGGCAAGATTAACACTTGTAAGTTCAGCACAATGCTCTAGTCAATGACAGTGCAGAAAATGTTTCTGAAATATGCTAGCCAGTCTAATTACATATACATACTCAGTAGAGCAGCTTAAAATAATGGGCTAAAACAGCACACAGTGTTAGAGAGTAGTATCTGGAGGATGAGGATATACTTATAGCCTCGACTTTATCTTCCTACCTACCCCTTCTTGCCCACCAGTGTTTACAAACATTCCCCACATGAAGATTTCTTTCTTAAGAACATACTCCTTTTAGTCTTGATTATCAGCACCCCTTCTTTATCCTGTATGTTGACTACTTAATCACCTTCATGAGCAGTCTTCCCCTCGTCAAGCTTCTACTCTTGATCTTCAGAGGCCATGCATTGCTCCGCCATATACAAATTGCTGTCTCTTTCATCATACAGAACAAGTCCAAAAATCACAGATCAATAAAGTCACAACTTCCTCAGACCCCTTTCTCCTAGGATGCTTTACAGACATATCAACAAAGTTATATTAGAGAGGATAAGGTACATTTTCTTAAGAGTAAAGCCTCGCGAGTAGTTTATACACATAATTGCACTACCCTCCTCAAAGTTTAGCAGTTTTTCTTCCAAGAATGTAAAATGTTCATGTCTGTGCCTCTTCCAGTAGACATGAGCAAGATCTGCCACATGGTAAGGACTAATGTAGTAAGAATTTCAGCCATTACTCCTTTTTGAGTATTTTATTCCACTTTCAGTAATTCTGCACCTATTTTCTGAGAAGTTTAAGATGTTCAAAACCTACTGAACAAGTAATCCATCACTTTAGTGTTCCCACAAACACAGCATATTACAATGTCACCCAAACAATAATATGATGCAAATGACTATCCACCATGAGGAAGAAAAATTTCCTGAATAGTAGTTAAAGTATAAATAGAACACATGGTTAATCCTATTTTAGACACATGTTACTTAGCATATTCTAATTTCATATTCAAGATGGTTCACTACAGCTATGGAAAGATACTACAGATGAACTTACTACATAAAATAGATTATAGACAGAAAAAAACTGGATTAAGAATAGAAATTCATGCCAAAACACTAATATTAAGCAAAACCACATTTGCTAACTGGCCTCATACATTAGTCAAATGCCATGTGAAGACTTGGAGTATATTAGGCTGGGGTTTGAATTTTGTATTTTCAGAGTAATTCCCTCCAATGTGGCAGCAAACAGAATATCTGAAGT
Organism: Gymnorhina tibicen; assembly: GCA_013399875.1. Lineage (NCBI taxonomy): Eukaryota > Metazoa > Chordata > Aves > Passeriformes > Artamidae > Gymnorhina > Gymnorhina tibicen. The sequence continues at coordinate 533,060 of VXAZ01006690.1, read as the reverse complement.
AACATTTTCTATACAGTAAATACAAACTAGGTTATTTATCAACTTTAATAACTGCAATTAATTTTTACAAAAAAGCTTAAGTTTTGCCAAACTTTTTGTATTTAAAACAAGATCAACAGGCTTCCTGCATTTCTAAATTTATTACTCTTTTTACTGTTAACTTGCAACATTACTGCATTATTTCTATATAACCCACAGTACGCTCCACTTTAGAACCTAATCAAACATACTCTCCAAATACCAAGTATAACCCCTGAACAGTTTGCAGACTGCTCCAGCCTCTGAAGTAGCATTCTGGAACAGGTGCTGTAGATCAAACAATACTAATATTTAGCTGGAGAGAAATGGCAGATCCAGTACCTGGGCCTTGTCTTAACCCAGGTTTTGACCCAAGTCCTTCCCACAATGGTACCCTTTGGGGGATCATGTTCAGATCTTGTCTAAGCACACTCATTTCCACACACTGGACAAGACATAAACAGTCTCCTCCGCTGTTGTACGGATTAAAACAAAAATACAGCACAACAAAAAGAAAGCTATTTTCAATATATTTCAAACCAGAAGTTATAAATAAAGTCAGAAAAAAACCCCAAACCTCTAAGTAGATTACTCGTCTCCTTTAGGACCTTTAGTGACCTCTGACGTGCTTCCAGATCTGCAGAGAATCAGATATGCCAGCAACTCTGAAGTCCTGGAAAATGTGCTCCAATATTTATTAGTAGCATAAAGTCAAATTCCTTCTCTATGTTAAGTATTTAAAACATTTGAAAAGGGAGCACTGCGATGAGGGCATGTTTTTAAAACTTATGCCAGATCTCAGAGCCCTGGTAACACATCTCAAAACAGTAACTCCTAGTGCCCTGCTGGCAAACATGACCACACAGACAGTAATCAACCTAAAATGTCTGATTCTCTTTTTTTTTCCTACTGTGAAGACAGTTCAGCACAACTTTAGTAACGGCATTTACCCAATACAATTACACATGGAAGCACAGGAAGCATTTGCCATCTTTTATTCCAAGTCCTTTCCAGGCAGCAGTAAAATTGAGAACCTGGTAATATTAAATGCTTGCTATTTGCCTATTTATTCATTAGCAACAGCTAAGAGTTATCCACAGACACTCTAAGAGGGGTTTTTACAACAGGAGGCATCTTTCCTACCCCAAGGCAGGATGTAACTACCAAGAGTACCTGGGAAAAGCAGAGAAGGAGGCTGCTAAAGGCCACTCCTCCCTCTGGTACTGGCAGTGTCCGGCAAAAGGACAAACATTCCTCAATTCCATCATGTAACCACTAAACCTGCTTGTATGTTTAGAAAGAAGAACTGACCTAGAAAGGCCTACAGTGTAACCTGACATGCAACTAAGAATTCGAAAAATACACAAGCAGGGAGAACAGAAAAATCCAACTACTGAAAGTTATTTCTTTTTATCTCACCAGTACAGTGACCACTTGACTCTGTACGGTTTGAGTAATTCTTTGCCAATACCTACCCTGCATGCACTCCTATAATCAATTTAATTATTTTGTGCTGCTAATAAGAATTCTTGCTATCTAGTGTGTTTTTACAGGATTTTAAGCTCCTTCTCAAATATTTTATTAAATAGGCATATAATTTGAAAACTTTAGAAAATTTAAACTGAAAGAAATGAAAATTTAAATTAAATTCAATTTAAACAGAAGCTTTTGAAGCTTTAACATGTAAAGCATTTTCTTCTTTTACAGGCCTCATGGATGTTTGCCAATGAGGCTCTAATGCCAGTGCTATAGCATCCCAAATGCTATTTTGAGCCATTGCTGTGCTTACCATTACATTTTTCAAGCACAAGAACAGCTTCCTGAAAAATAGTAACTGTGAATAAGTGTTTTTGTTCTTAATGTAACCATAAATATCTTGTTTCTACTTACACAACATCTTAATTTCTGGTCTATGCACTGACAGAGTAGGGCAGTTGTTACGCTTTGCCCTACTTTAAAGGTGCAACAACCTCTAAACTTTTGCTACTCCATTGTATCCCAGATACCTTTTAGTAACCATGAAATCAACCACAATCACTTGCCATCACTCACATTTCTATAATCAACAGTCCAAAGAAGGGCCATGAGGAGGGTGAAGGGCCTTGAGGGGAAGCCGTATGAGGAATGGCTGAGGTCACTTGGTCTGTTCAGCCTGGAGGAGACTGAGGACAGACCTCATTGCAGTTACAACTTCCTCGTGAGGGGAAGACGAGGCGCAGGCACTGATCTCTTCTCTCTGGTAACCCGTGACAGGACCTGAGGGAACGGCCTGAAGTTGTGTCAGGGGAGGTTTAGGTTGGATATCAGGAAAAGGTTCTTCACCCAGAGGGTGGTTGGGCACTGGAACAGGCTCTCCAGGGCAGTGGTCACAGCACCAGCCTGACAGAGACCAAGAAGCATTTGGACAATGCTCTCAGGCACATGGTGTGACTCTTAGGGATGGTGCTGTGCAGGGCTAAGAGTTGGACTCAATGGTCCTTGGAGCTCCCTTCCAACTCAGCATATTCTGTGATCCTGTGAACAGCCAAGGGTATGTATGGCCACTCTCTGTACCTCTGTTTTTCCATTTAACCCAATGAGTTTTTGCTCCAGCCCTCATACTTCAGTGATACTTTCAATAAGGTTTAAATAAAAAGAATTTTAACTTATTTCTAGTTGTGAATAAGAATGTATGGAGCAGTATCCTGCATTCAGTAGATACCAGCACCAAATACTCCAAAAGTCTGAAAAAGATCTGCTGTAGCTTCTACTATCACCTCTCTCAAAAGATGTACTTGCTTCCCCTAATTATCTAGATGTAGTCCTAGAAGCTGAAGACAAAAAGTATTCTCATTTTCCATGCAGTATTACAATTCTATGTTGTATATGTATGCTTATGGAGGAAACATGTACACATTCTTTCCTCCAGGTCTCCATAGGATCTTGGGGCAATGAGCTTCACAGACAAAATCTTTCTTAATATTAGCCAAGGCAATTTTACCCACGGCCTCTTGTTCCCAAACTGTTTGAGGTCACATACAGTCTAGATCACTATCTAAGCTAGTCCTCATCCATCATTTAAAGCACAAAAAAGTGAATATGCTATCACAGCTTTAAGGCTTCTTATGAGTCATTGTCTCAATCAGAAGTCTGATGTAGGTTTATCAGTCAGCTTTAGAGATTTATTTCTTGGTTTAAGTATTACTTGGTTGTTTCATTTTGAATTCCTTCTAATCCCTGTAGATTATCTTTTGTCATTTAAGAAAAATACACCACTACAACTCAGTTTTGAGAAGTTGTAGGACAGGCCCCAGCAACAGCAGCTTCTTGTTTTCAAAGAACCAAGTTAAAGTACCTTCTTAATTTACAAGATGGACATTCTGGGCTTTATATCTGTCCACACCAAAACCAAATGACCCTTCTGGCACATTTGGCAGGAGATCTGAACTCTTAAACATATTAATTTGCCATAGTAATAGTGGGTGAGAGTAAAAAATCCTCAGGAAGGCAAAAATGACCAGGGTAAGACACTTCATTGTACTTGGAGAACATATGTGTGAGTTAAAGAGAAAAGGAAAGCCAGTGACCCTGACACTGGCTCCACTTCCTAGGGACACCAAATGTTTGGAGCAAGCAAACCTAGTCTACAAGGAGAATACAAAGGGCTTCTGGTTCAGTAAGAATGACTTTCTGAGAAAACAAAGGGAAAATAATACAAATGGAGGTCTTCCACAGTCTGACAAGGAATCAGCAGCACACCAACTTTAGTTAATCGCTCATACCATTCTTTTCCTTACCCCCTTTTATTGCTTCTGCTCTTCAGACTCATCCACAGAAGCCTCACTTTCCTGAACCCAAGTATTTACCATTCATCAGTCCTCAGGCAAAGAACAGCAGATGCTGAACCAAACTGGACAAATGGAAAAAGCACAGGAGACAAAGCTGAAGCAGAAGAACTCTAAGACATCATTCCAGGCTTAGAAACAGGATGCATTAGTTCATGCAGCGTAACCTAGCTTGGCAAGTGTTGCATTTTGCCAACATTAAGGAATCATAACAGGAAAGGAGCAGAGCAAATTTCTGAAGCCTGTACTTCAGCATGTAAGCAGAGCAATATAATGAAGATAAAATACAAATGGTTCACATCAAGCAAAGAAAATACACTATGAAATCTTAAAATGCAATTTGTACACACATAAAACACGCTAAGCTAGGAAACTGACAGTTAACATCAAACAATTGCTTCTATTGCTTATAAATCTGGATGGTCTTGGCCTCAACAGTTAAGCATCAATTAAAGCAGTCACTTCCAAGGCATCCCCACAACACTCAGTCATACCAGCCAGACTCCACAAAATCCACTCCAGCTGGCCAAATGCTTCTCCACTAGCTACTTCTTCCTATGGCAGTGGGCCTCTGGCCATGAGCCATTAAGAGAATAAACTCTTCCACCCCCTTCCCAAGAAATTATACTGAAGGTAACAGACACACATTCATTCCTAGACACCTTTCTTCTAAAGGTAAAGATTCAAAAGGTTCTAGTAGGTAAAGGTCTGGAATCTATACACCAAAGTGCTCCCAAAGGCAAACCTCAATCCAGGATTTCCAAGTTCACCTCACTGGGCTCTTATTGAGCCTCCTCTTCAGCATCTCTTTTTTTCTATTACTGTTATCAGTTACTCAATTAGGTGAATTAACTTGATCATCCTTCAAGAAAATCAATCTGCCAAGTCAACAGCAGCCACACTGACATTTCAGGTGTTCATTGCCATGTTTTAAACACACCTTCTATTCAGTCTTAATTTTCAAAACAGCCAAAACCAAAAAGTCCTAATTTTCATGTTTCCTATCTGTGCCATCTTTAATAAAATCCACATCAACACTTAGACAAAAAATTGCTTACTTCACCAGAAAAAATTGCACATCTCTTCAGACAGTATTTAAAACCATTTCTTACCAGTTTGAGATTAAAAATAACCCTTTTTTACCATGTAAGAACAATCTCACAGAAACTAGTCACATTCACCAACAGACACTATAATTAAATAGTATCCAGACATGGCTGAATCTTCTTTCATGAAGAAAAAAGCTGACTTTTCCCAGTAATTATTTTTCGGTACATTTTTCTTGTGGTCATGTTAAGAAGATGAGACTACCAATGATAGTTACTTCTTTTAACTCTCTTATTTCTGAAAGAAAATGCAGATCTTTCCATCAGTCTCATGATTTCTGAAGTGGCTTTGTTTCTAAATCTTGCCTCTTCATTAGAAGCAGACAACATAAATTAGTGGTGAAAAACATGCAATGGATGAGAAAAAAAAAATTTTAAAAATGGTTACCCATATGCTTGAACAATTCTGCACTGGAACAAACCATTTTAATAACTTCATTATAAATGTATACCTTGGGTTAGAGTATATAATTTAGGATATAAAATGCTACAGAAACTATTTGTTTCATGTAATACGATTTTTCATATTATAGCTACATCTTTTAAGAATGGTATCCAAGAAAATTGAAGTTTTTAGTAGAAAATGCATTGTTTAAGAACTTCTGGAGTATCATTTACAGAACCCCCACATATACATATTACAATCTGCTACAGACAACCAAATCTTGCACTTAACCAATTGTGAGCACAGACCTCACACTGCCAAGCTGCCTATGCCAAATTGTGCACAGATACATGGCAGTATCATCTGATGAGTGCATTATGTATGACTCTAGTGATCACAGTAACCAAAGCATGAGAAGATTTGTCTGCATTCACAAAGGCTACAGACCAAACCCAGAGCTACCTGACAGCAAGTTCGAGAAAGTATTTTTAAAGAGTACCTGTAAATTCACAAAACCATAGGGTTTTAAAGCCAAACTAGAAGGATGGATGTCTGGAATTTAGGATAACTGCATGGCTCTTACACTGATCTGACTTATCTTCTCTCTACCATATTATGTAAACTTCATCATTTAACAAAAACATACCCCAGGGCTTGGGTGTTTTGTCGTTCTTACAACATAAAAATGATTAGAACACTTTAGATATTTATAAAATTTACTTGTTTCTTAAATATTAAGAATGGTTTAGTCTATTATGTTCAGAGGCTGGAATAGGAGGAGACTTTTTTAAATTAAAATTAAAAAAAAAAAAAAACCGAACAGGTTTCCTTAAACATCTCCCCAGATAAAAAGTATTAAGAGGGAGGATTACATGGCTTGCTTAAACACTTAAATATCAAGACAATCCTCTGTTTGAAAATACATATACTTCATACAATTTCAATGAACTTTACAAAATTCTTTGGAGAACTTTTTCAGAGAAAACATTTTTATCCAGCAACTTCTCAGGAATTAAAAAGAACTGTTCTAAATATTTTAAGAATTTGGACAGTAAATATACATATTAAAGATTCCACACTGGATTCTGACAGTCAGCCAAATGCAAAAAGTGAAGATAACCACAACTGTCTGCTATAACATGTTAGTATTTCTTTCTCCCCTTCCACAGATCACAGTACTCTAGAAGGTATCTTGATGCAAATCATTATCTTCCATTTACATGTTAAATTCCAGTGAAATAAAAAGACTCCTCAGTTTCTTCACTGCCTCCAACACTAAGCAGCACTACCCATCTCCAAGGGCAGTCGATGAGACCTCCTGAAGAGGCCGACCCACGCCTTCATGGCGAAATGGCAGCTCTAACAATTTTCAGTGCAGCAGTACTCCAGAGATGATGTGCTTCATTATTAACAGGGTACACCTCCACAAGAACACACAGATTACTATCCTGCTTTGCTGCTATGTTTTTCTACAAACCACTAAAAACATTTAGGATTTTGCCTGCTTTAAAGCATCACTATCTTCAAATCACTTCAAAAGTTGTATGGACATCAAACACCAAGTCCTTCAAGATTATCTTTTCTGCTCTTTGTTACAAAGCAGCCAGCAAAGTGGAGCACCAATTCACGACTAGGCCTTTTAGCTACTATCCCGTAAATAGGAAGAGGCTGTATTGCCAACAACTGCTTATACTTGACTGACACATTGAATGCCTGACAGTATTTCAAAAAAAAAAAAAAATCCCTTTCCCCACCAGAAAGAAAAAAAAANATACTTGACTGACACATTGAATGCCTGACAGTATTTCAAAAAAAAAAAAAAATCCCTTTCCCCACCAGAAAGAAAGAAGAAAACCAAAACCAGCATAATGAACATTTCTTTCACACCTTCTACCCTCCCTCCTCTCTCTCCAATCAAAAACAGGCTCAGAAACTCCTCTTTTTCACAAGCAGTTAGAGAACTGGAAGGAGTCTCATACACTTGGAAAGAAAACAAAGTAACATGGAGGCACATGCACATCCTACACCAATCCCTGAGCATTTATGAGTAATTTGACATTTCACCCAATTTGGGATATTAGGCCTACTAAAGAAACACTTGGCAGTGCAATATGCTGATCCATTCTTAACATAATAACCTCATTCAACAGATTAAAGAGGTACATTTATACCTTGAATTCATTTGGGTGCTACAGTAAATTATTTAACAAGTACTTAAAGTACATAGTCATTAACTCATGGTTCCTTTTATTTTATTTTCACTTGGTCTTATTTTGTAAGACTGCAAGAAATGAGACTGTAAAAGCAGCAATTGCTCATTCTTTCACCAGCAGGCTTGTTTTGGGTTGTTTTATTAAAAAAAAAGCTTTATACGTTCTCCTATGCATGCATACAGACAAGGAGCATTAAGAATTTTAGCATAAAGGATTTCAAAAACAAATTAATCAAGATGTTCAGTACACATTTCAAGTTAAGGCCAGGTCAAGATTCTTCACTGAACAGCCCATAACATAAACAAACCATAATGCTGAATATAAACTAATTATTACAATCAAATCCTTCCTTGACAGATTTCAGAGATGCTTATAGTCTGAGAATCCTCTACTGAAAGTGACATCAAGGGAGAATGACAATTAATACCACGCACAAGTTGACCCACACACAATAATCATGAAACATGCCAAGTTGTTCTCCTTCCCCTTACTTGCCTTTCTATATGGCAGGCATTACAACATGAACCCTCAAGAAATCCTAAAGGGAAATACAAGCATTCCACTTCTGTCAGGCTCAATCTGGAAGTACGAATTAAAATGCTGTTTATAGTCCACAGACAGACTTCCTCAGAAAAATATGGAATCTTTCATATGGTACAAAAACACATTATGATATTTCAACACACATACATCCAGTAAAATTACGACGCTTAAAATAATCTTCCAGGAAATCTACAGAAGCCTTTTTTTCCCTTTGCTTATCCCAGCTCTGTGGCAATATATGCCAAACAAGTCACTCATTATTCAGATTCTGCCTGAGAAATTTTTGCTTGCTCTTCTTTAAAAAGAAAAGTATTTCAAAATTGCAGTCACAACAGACATCAAAGCAATCATACATGAGTTACTGGATTAATTTTTAATCACAATCTTCCTTAATAGCTATAAGAGCACTAAATATATAGAAACACAAATTTAGTATGGTTGCATTCTGACTTTTTGATTTCTGTAGTTTCTTATATATTAAAGTTGACTGCCAGTCATCATCTCTCTCTGTCATCTATACCCGACTGTGTCAGAATTGGGTGAAATGAATGTCAGAGGAAGCTTAAGAGGCATTTAAGTTTTCTCTCATCTTGACAGGGATTTCATCCCTCTATACTGCACAGACTTCAAAGTTACTGGAGAAACATTAAGAGTTATTCCTGTAACTTACATTTGTTTACAAGGATTTAAAGGAAAACACAATTTATAAACCAGCACAAGCAACACTTAATGGATACCAAATTCAGAAACTTAACACTTTATGCAACTAGAAGGACTATTGGCTAGATATGTAAGCACCAAAGACAATTAACACTCAGTTATCCACAAGACAATGGATTACTTACAAATAAAAGACTAACAACATCTGCAAAAAGATGGCGTAACTTATACTTGATCCACACCTTGTGATCTTACGGGGGAATGAACCAAGTGTAACACTGAGGATAAAGAAACAACCATACAGTAATAGCACTGCATGCTGAAATTATGTTACCTGTGTAACTCATCATTAAGAGCTACACTGCAGTACACTAGTAAAAAAGAACCCTATTATTAAATGCATTAAGACAGTAAGATTATTGTTGAATGTGTATCCACATTTTCAGCAGCTTTCAGTACTATCCCTAATACTTAGCACAGTACTTTGACACTGTTGTTTAAACAGCAGCTGGAGAAGCTCAAATCTCAGTAACACACCAAGAAATCAGAGTCCTGAAAACTTCCTGCTGATAGCCATGCTAATTAAAACAACAAAACACACACAAACAAACAAAACCCCAAAACAAAAAACCAAGAAAAAAGGAAAAAAGAAAAGACAAGAGATACAAACAAGAAGGCTGGAAAAATACTTAAGTCACACAGAAGCTCAAACAGTATGCCTGGCCAAGTCATTTAAGAAACTTAAGCAGAAGGCTTTAGAACACTCTACAACCAGCTTCCAGTTGCTACCAAATCTATACTTTACTAGAAATACTGCCTATATTTTTTAACAGGCTGTGGTCCCATTCACCTAGTAGTAAGTTCATCTCCAAGTCTAAACTTAGAGAAGATCCTCTGCTGCCTGTTTCAGCAAATTATAAAATGGTACACTTCTCCATTACACTCAAAATAATGGATTATTCAAAACTATGTAAGCAGATGAACAAGATAACCCTTAAGTTTAATTAAGACAAATACAAAGCCATTTTCTGAGAATTTCCTTGATGAAAAAAAAAGCACCAGTGGTACATGCATTTGTTGCTCTTCAAGGAATACAGTAAGCTCCAAAACTGTTAAATTTCTAAGCCATAATGACAAACAAAACGTCCCACTACTTTACTTCTTACTCTGTTCTTCTAATGTATTTTCAAAATACTATACCCATTTCAGTCTGTACAATACCTAAAACCCCCAGCAAGGAAGGCTAATTATAAAGAGTAGCTTGTTTTGGTAGCCATTCTCTGTTGAACAAAGAAGTTACTTCTACTGTTCTGGACCATCACTAACCCTGCACTGCAAGAAGAAACAAACTGGGACAAGAACTTCAAGCCTGAATGCCTAGGATTCTTAACTGTACATCCTGATTGTCAAAGGTCATCAATATAGGAAGCCTCACCAGCACCTCAAAACAGTGTAATAAACCATTAAACATGAGGGACAAACACCTAACAAAATCCATATAACACAGAGTCAAGAGAGTAGAAAAAAACTCAGGAGTCATTTCTGGTGCACAAGAATGCCAAAATAATTTAAAGAAAGCATAATCACAAAGTAATTGCTTGCTCAAAGAAAACGGCGAAAAAGTTTACTGTGACTTTTCTGTTTTACCAAAACACATTAAAGATCTTACTTTGCAAGTTCAAAAAATTTCATTAAATTGAACAAGTTCCCATTATTGAAGCATAACAATGTGTTTGAACACGATAAGTATCATTCTTCATCTCTGCACAGCACCAAAATCAGAAGTCCTCATTTAGTAGGTACTATCAAGTCACTTAGTCCATAAGGTAACCAACAATGACAGACTGCAACTATCGAAGGCACTACCATTTGCACGTATGGCATCATTACAATCCCTGCCTGCCAAACATTTATAAACTCTAAATCTCTCTCCCAAGAAGTCAAATCAGCTTCAGTAAAAGATGGAGATTTTTGTATGTAACTGCAACCACAAACCAAATCCTGCTTCCAACACTGACAATGCACAATAGGTGTTTGGAGGCTTGCACAAAATGAGCTGATAAGGATTTCTACACCACTGACTGCAGCACAATTACTAGCTTTGTTAGCAAATTCCAAAGGCAGACAAAGAGTTAAAGTGTTGCCAGACATTAAAGCCAGAAGGATGATCAGGTGCTCCAATTTGATACCATAATTATGCTGCACTTCCATCATGCAATTCTCAAGTCTGAATACTTTAGAACAGGCTAAGATAAATAAAGTGCTATCTTCAGTCACTCAAGAACTCTTTCCATCTTCGCTTTAGGCTATGGTTTCCTGTACAACCATGCTGAGAATAAACTAGTTTCTTATTTACAGTGATCATTACCATGAAATAATTTACTGAATAATCTTACCCTCAGTCCCTCTTAGCATGCTGTTAAAGCATGCTTTTGCTTAATAGCACTGCTTTTGGTGCCCTAAATGCAGTAAATGAAAGGTACAGGCCCACTTTAGGAAGTTTTCAGTCATTTCTTAAAGTATAATATGTATTACACACAGTAAATTTTAGTCTCATAAATTAATCAGAAGAATAGAAAAAGAACCAGTGCATTAAATCAATGAGAACAAAGATACACCATTCTTTTCTAATCATTTTTATGTTTCACCTACATCACACTGCAAACCCAGATCACAAATTATTCCCAGAAAGGTCATATCAAGAATACACTTGCTATAATGCCACTGATATTCAGGCATGCACAGTTTTTTGTTTAAAAGACCATACTAGCAATACCACTGTTTACAATTTGATGTACTTCCTAAGTTGTTACAGACAGGTCTGAAAAGGCTTATTTACTTTATTACTATCTGTAAGATGAACAGGTTATAGGGGGTCTTTTTGTAGCATAGGTGCACTAACCGTACACCTTTTTATTTTTGCCTATGCAAGATACATTAACATATTGGGGGTTGCTAGGTTGGGCTGGGGTTTTTTGTTTGCTTAGGGTTTTTTGGAGAGGGTGGTGGTGTTTGTTTTTTAATTATTTTCCCCTCCCACTCTGCTTTACTTTGCTAGCTCACCACTGACTGATACAGTCATTAGTCTGTTGCCCATTATCTAGATCACAGTAACTTGTAAAGGCTGAAACACTTCACTAACAATCCATTTGTCAATGTGTTTAATTCTAATTTCCAGATTAGCCCATAAAGAATGCAAATCCTGAGACAATAACAAAGATTGTTTTTCAACATCAAATATTTTAAAACCTTGTTTGCTTGTGCTCACATACGCATACATAGATGGTTTCCTACTTATGCACTGCTCCAAAGACCAGCCAAAACTGCAGTGCTAAGGAATGGTTTCTGGAAATCAGTCAGTTAAGAGATGAATTTCTCAGCATCTGCCTTATCTTAAGTGCTAAATTACTGCTTTTACAACCCTCTGGTATCTGTTGGTTCTTCCTGTCTTGAAAGACAATGCAATACCAAGCACTGTAGCAACCCTTAGTTCAAAGCATATCATGGCATGCAGAAAATGCATCTATAAAAGACATCAGGAAAAGGTCCATCAAAACAGGTATTACCACCTACAGCTGGTCAGCGGACATACAAGGTGCAGACCCTAAATTCCTCATTGTTTTTAGAGCAGAACTAACAAAGTCAATTCCACCAACAACAGGTATTTTACTCCACAAGATCAAGTGAGAAAGTGGACTTGTCAGCACAACACAACAGCAAGCACACTTTCTTCAAAGTTCTCTTTCTACTCACTTGACTTGCCATTAGTGAGGTTAATAATTTTTTCAAGTTCCACAGAAAGCTCACTTGAAGATATGAAAAGACTTTTTTAGCAGTTCATCTCCTAGAACTCAAATCACGCGATTTTCAAAATGGTGGCAAGACTATGAAGCAAGCTTAAAATCTGCAAAACAGAAAATAACAACAGTGCCCCTAGGATGCAACTAAAAAAAAAAAAAAAACCTACAAAAATCTGTTAATCCACCAGAAATCCTTCATTGTAAGGTATCTCTTCCCTTTCTCACCAAATACAGAGCAGCAAAACTTCCATTAAATAAAAAAATTCCATATAAACTCTAAAACCACTTACAAAATCAAAGTAAGTATACAAAATAGTTCCTGTACCAAAAATATAATTGAAGCTTACAGTTCTACTTTACTTACTTCATTCACTACTGCTTACTAAAATCTTCAAAAAGTATTGAATTACATCTGTAAAAATCTCATTTGTACCTGGTCAACCTTTCAACTATACAGCTGCATACAGGATGAACATTAATCCAGCTTCCTGACTGTACTTCACTTTACAGTCTAGTACTAGTTACTACTGCTAGACATTTCTCAAAGGCTGCTCACAAGACTTTTGATTCTCATGTTTAGCTTTAATCTTCCAGCCTCTGCAAACTTAGTAACAAGCCAAAATACACGTCCTACACAGAAAACATTTCTAAAGGGATCTTTCAATAAAAATTTCTCTTAAAAATTATGAAATTGTCAGATAATAAAAAAAATTTAAAATCTCTATATGCCTGTTTTGTGTTCACCATCATCTTTTCCTCCTTTCTCTTTTGCTTCGCTGTTGGATGAAATGCACAAACAGGTAAACACAACTTGCACCAGCCTAAAGAATGCAAATATTTCTACAGGAAATGTTGCAAGGACAGGGAGGTAGTTATTAGTTCTCTTATCCTTCATTCACAAAATCTGCTTTTGAGTAATGGCAAACATTTCAGATTAAGTTATTTTTAAATTCACTTATAGCAGCCTTTATAAATGTTGTAAAATACATTAACTTTTAAAGTTTTCACTTTACAGGTAACTTAAAAATAATGTAAGTCCATACAAAATCTTAGTGCAAGCATGTAGAGCAAAGCATTGTCTACAAAGATGTAAAACTGATTTTGCAACATTAAGTATAAATACACAAAAATATTCACTATGATATAAACACGCGTTCTTCCATGCTTAAATATCAAACACATGAAAATAAAAGCAATCTTCTTCTACAGTTCTAAAGATGAAATACTAAACTCAAAAGACCATGTCTAAAATTAGCAAGATTCAATAACCGTAGTGAATAAATCAAGGTAGCCACTCCAAATCCAAGAAACTATGTAAGAATTATGCACTGAGTCCATACCATGGCTCAAGCTAAAGAGAAGGGAAAAAAAACTATTTAACAACCAAAAAACTGGCCTGCATTTCTGTAGACCGAAAAATTAAGAGATGATGATTCTACCAACATACAAACATCTATGGCTTAAGAAAGACTAGTCAGAAGAACTATGGGTGTTTGGTGATTTTGTTGGGGTTTTAGGTTTTTTGTTCAGCAGTTTGATTTTTTTTTTTTTAATACAGAAAGTACAGAGGGTATTATTTGTATCCTCTCTTTATTTATTAACGTTTGCAAATTAATTTTCCCTATGGCATTCTGCCAAGCAGCTCATTTTTAGTATCTAATCTTCACTGTGACTTGAAATAAAAGTCATTCATACTGGGGAAATAAAGGTTATGGTTCTCAAAGTAGATACACTCCACACCATCTATATTTAAAAGGCCATGCCCTGATAACAGGCATAGAAAGAGCTACAAATGGTGTTCTAAAAACTGAACAGACTAAAGACTTAAAGATACTGGCACGGCCTTAAACGCAATTATATACAGGTTTAAGGAAAGCTGGGAGTTAATCTATACAAGGTATTACATGGGTCAGATGTTTTTTCAAAGGCACGCTAAATGGAATTTTACAGCTTCTTTGCTGGCCCAATTATGTCATCACTCACTTCTTTTCTCCTACCTTTTCCTTTGCCAGGTTTAGAATCACTTGGGATGTATTGATAGAAATCTTCAGTGATATATATGTGCACAGATAAGACAGAGAAGTGGGGATTTCAAACACACATTTACAATACACCTGCTTCTGAAGTGCTTACATCCTTTTACAACACACTACCCTTCACCTCCTGTAAAAGAGGGAATAATCTAACAAACCAGCAAAAAAAACTCTAACTAGAGAGATCCCATGGCCAGAAAAATGGGGAGCCAAGCAGAATAACAACAGATCTTGCACTACCTGTAGTGAGTAACAAACTCTAAGCTCCAGCCCAAAATTCCAGTGAAGATGACAATATAAGTACCCTGCCCTGAGATCCCCTGGAAGCGGAAACAGAAGCAATCTCACTAGGTTTTTAATGTCACATACAAATACACAGGGAGACGTGCTGCTGTAAATTGTCTGATTGTACACAAAAGTGACCTGACCACTACTGCCACGCAAAAAACCCCAAATTATTTTTGGTCTCCATTTAATAGAGTCATATCCTGCTTTGTGCAAAGAATCTAAATGATTTTCCAACTGCAGCTAAACAAAAGTGTAGTCTACCTGGAGATGACAGATTGAACAAAGACACAACGTGCATGGGAGAAGAAAGGATATGATCTTTGGCTAGCTAAACAACAGAGGAAGAAGGTATTTCTGGCTATTGTTACCCTGAGGGATTTAAACATTCTGGAAAAACTACCAATCATGTCAAACTGCTAACATATGCTCTTAAAATCAGAGTACAGACACATTCTAGCCATCATTTTCCAAAACACTGAGTATCAATAAGCTTATGATTCTCCTACTCGGTTAGGATCCCCTGAGAGCTTAGGGGGATTTTTTCGTTGATAAAAGAAAACAAAACGAAAGAACAACCACACAACAACAAAAACAAATTACGCCACCAAACACCAACAGGACCTGTGAAGAGAAGGGTTAGTGTCTCGGTTTACAAAACTCAAATGAAAGAAAACCAAAAAACATTTCTGAAAAACTGCTAGTAGCATAATGCTGACACTGTTGGCTTTAACACCTCAATACGTCTTCTACCACCTTCACATACTTATTGACTAGAAAAACAATCAGAATGCAACGGTGTTGGAACTTGTCTTCTAGCACTCCTGGAAGACAAGCTGCTACTCATTACAGTTCTCTGGCATCTTAGAAAGATGTGATGAAAGCCACTATGGCAGTCAACACCTTATGATCAACATAATCAGAGACTGCTGATAGAGTTAGGATTTTCAATATTAAGAAAAGAATCCAGCCTCTCCCAGCAACCCATTTTATTCAAAAAAAAAAAAAAAATTAATGAAGTCTGGCCACTGATATTACTCCTGATTTAAGTTATGGCACCAGGAAGGTATTTAAAAGTGCTTCACCTCCCATTGCTACAGCATTTTTCCCATCTTGTGTTTAGAGCCTTATTTTGTCTCCTCACCCTAGGCTCAGTTTTTCTAGTTTTCTTTTCTGTCCTGCCTCACGTTACCAAGGTGGGTTACTTATCTTAAAAATTACTTCTCCCATTAATGTAGCTTCTTAGACAGAAAATTCTTTGGAAGAAGCACCAGTCTTCCTGCCACTTGCAAACCCATATCACAAGAGGTCCTCAATACACTGAGGACTTTCCACACATAATTAATATCAAACCACACTTTAAAATCGATGTTTCAATCAATTCAGCCTGCACACACAATGGTCTTTCACAACTGATACTTCTCTGAACACACTGTCAAAGAAATGAGAATATTCACATGCATGTACTGTTAAGATCAGGCAGTGGTCGCTTACTTGTAAAGGTGAAGGTGAGAGAAAACATGTAGTTTGAATGGGTGAAAATGGGAAAAAAATATGCAGTTTTCTTACTCTAACTGCACAGAATTGGTGCACCAGATTCAAAGGCTCACCACCTTTCCACAGGCCTGAGTGGATCTCACCATGCATTAATGCTTTGAAGCAAAACCATCAAGACCAAAAGTACCCCAGGTTCAATTCAAAGAGCCACAACAATGTTGCTGAACATCCCTTATCCCACCATACTCATTTGCCTAAAGCACCTCTTTGGCTGTCAAAGAGGTTTTAAATACACCACAGAATAGCAACTGGTTCAACCTTAGTAAAGTCAGTACTTAAAAAGGAGAAGCTAAGGCAGGATGGGCTTGTGAAAAAAAAATTACCTAAGAATAAATATTAATTATTTCTGTATAATAAATAATCTAAACTGCAATCACCACTAGTATACCCACATTCCACAGTATTCTTCTGTCTTCCTCTACACAATGGGAATATACACACTGAACAGACTGTTAAACACAATTTACCCACACAGTAGTTTCAAAGCATAATCAATACAACCCACCCCCTCAATAGAAAAACATGTTCTTTAATACAATATCTGCATGTGCTGAGACCTGAGAAATAGTATTTTAATTAGACAGAAACTAATCATACTGCTTCATTTCACAGAATGGCTGCAACAAGACCTGCAAGTTAGTGCAAATCAAACTATCAAACACCCCATCTTTTAATAAAGTTACAGGCAGTCTTACCTCTCATCCTCACCATCTACAAGAGGCGTTGTCAACGGCAGCACCTTCAGCGGAAAGAGGGACGACGAGGATGGCATATTGCTGCTACCGCCATCTGAAGCGGCCGATGCTCCACCACCACTCTCGACGCTGGCAGCTTGAGGTAAACCCACCAAGGAAGGTTCTGTAGGGCGTCTGCCATCTTCGATTTGGCTTACAATGGACTGAGCTAGTGATTGTGCAGGGAACTGGGTAGAGCTTAGTGGCATCTGCTGTGGCACACTCTGTGCCACTGGCATACCTATACTTGTTGATATCAAGGGAGGCTGACTAACACTTTGAGCCAAATTGCCATTCTGCACAGCCGAAGCCTGTGCTATATTCTGTGGCTGTCCCAAACCTACAGAAGCAGAAGGTATGCCAGGAGGCACAGCTGAACCAGCTTGACTTGGTGCAGGAGCAGTACTAGCAGAGGGTATAGGGCTTACAGCAGGCAGCTGCTGGCCAGTCATCCCTTGGACTACAGACTCCACTCCTTGTGCCTGTGGCTGTACAGGTAACAAGGTGTTTTGCTGAGCAATGACCATTTGTTGAGGAAGGCCCGTAGCACTGGCCTGTAATCCCTGCTGCATTATTCCTGTCTGCACAGGTTGCACTACTTGGGAAGATGGAGGAGCAGCCGTTGATGGCATAACCGGAGGTGGAATTTGGTTTGCAGCAGATGGTGGTTGCACCACAGCAGCTATGCTTCCTTGCTGCCCAACATTTAGCATTTGACCACTGGCAGCTACACCTGGTATTGCTGCTGGAGCATGTGCAACAGGCTGAGCTGGGGCAGCAGCTGGATGTGCTTGCACTGAAGGCTGCATGCCCTGTGCCTGGGCAACAGGAACCGGTTGCCCAGCTCCTACTCCTGTAGAACTTGGCTGCATGGCAGGGGCTGGAGTCTGAAGGATCTGCTGATGTTGAATGTAGTCTGGCATAGCCCCTGTGACAGAGTTTTGGTTCACCGGCTTAACATGACCCGCGGCCATCTGCGTAGGAACTGGCTGCTGTTGCTGCTGCTGCTGTTGTCCATACTGCAACTGCTGCTGCTGCACCACTGGCAAAGTCTGCACAGGCTGCGCCGGCTGCGAATACGGCAGCTGCTGTTGAGCCATACTCTGAAGGGCAGGTTGCTGGTGGCCCAGAGATGGGGATACACCTAGTATATTAACTGGGGCTGGCTGAACCCCAGTAACAGTGGTTA
Organism: Gymnorhina tibicen; assembly: GCA_013399875.1. Lineage (NCBI taxonomy): Eukaryota > Metazoa > Chordata > Aves > Passeriformes > Artamidae > Gymnorhina > Gymnorhina tibicen. Next base: position 514,713 of record VXAZ01006690.1, on the reverse strand, counting down.
GACTTGCCTGTGCAGGAGGTTGGACCCCTGGCTTCTGCTGTGGATAGTTTACCTCTTGAGAATGCAGCTGGACTTGAGCAAGCTGTGATTGAGAAACACTCTGTGGTATACTAGATGCTGGAATCGCTGGAGGAGCAGTACTGCTAAAATCCATCTGCTGCGGACCCACACCTTGAAATGCTTGCTGCTGTACCACAGTAGGTGCTCCCATTTCTCCACTTCCCACACTTTCTGTATAGTGACTCAGTGTGCTTACATTGCTGCTAACAGAACTCCCACTGGTGCTCTCCCTTTCAGAAGTCACTTCAAGCGGGTTTTGTTTTATCGTCTCTACTGCTTTGTTTACTGCTACTCCCTCTGAAACTGCAACAGTATTTTCTTTATCATAGAATTCAGTGCAAGTCCATCTACCTTTTTTGAAAGGTTCAGAACTAGAATCTAATTTTACAACCCTAAACCTTGACGTGCCAGATGTAGGCTGCTGCTGGCTTGATCCCACTGCCATTCCTGCAGTTGGATTAGTAACATTGTTAATGACACTAGAGGAAGCACTCGTACCATTGCCAACACCACTCAAGATATTCACATTAGCATTGCTGCTAGTTCCAGACAAAGCATTTACATTACCAGTACTCGTGATGTTGCTTAAATTTATAGTACCAAGCACATTGCTTGCCACACTAGAACTACCACCACCAATATTATTTAAGGTACTAGTTCCAGCAGCAGGACTTATACCTAAATTGCCAGGAGTACTTGTAGTGCGGATATTAGACACGGCAGATGCCAGGGAACCAGTGGATGATGCAGCAGAAACTGGTGCAGTTGATATAACATTGTCAGAGCTTCCAGTTGTTGATAGTTTTCTAAACGATGGACTGGGCGGTGGTCCTCCAGAAATTGGGGCACTACCCACCCCAGGATGCGATGGATGATGGTGTCCATGATGGTGGTGGTGAAGATGGTGGTGATGATGAACATGATGGGGATGAACACTTCCATTGATCACAACACTCTGCTGTGCGTGATGAGGCAGAGGAGCATGCTGCTGAGGAAGATGAGGCTGGTTTGGAGAAACAGCCCCAGGAGTCTCTGCCTCTTGGAAGTTATTTAGAGTCTCTTCAGAAGAACTCCTCTCAGGTTCTCCCAAGTCAGTGGCTCTGGATAAAGACACATCCAAGATTTCTGAAGATGACAGGTCTTCAGTGTGAGACTCATCCAGGTCATCGTAGCTTTCTGTATCCTCAGCTATGCTGTTATTAGAGCTCATACTAGCAGATATTTGAGCAGGGGTCACACTGGTAATTTGAAAGCCACTTTTCTTTTTCATTTGAGCTCCAGCCTGTGCGAGGGGCTGGGGCTGGAGCTGAGACTGCGAGAGGAGGTTCAGGCTTTGTGGATGAGGGGGTGTCGGCTGTGGACCCGCTGTTGAAGCTGCTGCAGGAGATGGAGGTGGTGGCTGGACCAGCAAAGGCGGCTGATAATCCTCGGCGGAGAGGGCAGCGCTCCCAACGCCGGTACCTGGTGCAGTGGGAGCAGTAACGCAGCTGCTGCCGCTGCTACTGCTGCTGCCCCTTCTAGGAAACATCGCCGGGTGCGCCATCTTCCTAGCACTAATGTCTGCGGCTGAGTCAGGCTGGTGCATTGTATCGGGTGTATTTTAAGAGTGCAATCCCCCGGTATGGAAAGAGACAGACAGACAGACAGACAAACACACGCACACACACACACACACACCGTTAGCTGTGTGCTCAGGGCAGGGCAGAGACACCACCACGCACAACCCCCCCGACTCCCGCAGTGCACGGGCTGAGGCGGCTCGGCACCGCCGCTCACCACCACCACCCCCC